>JAJIBD010022219.1:0-18352 GCA_021461705.1 Cryptotis parvus | reverse complement strand
TCCTAGACCCCAGTTGAGCAGTGAGGAAGGCTCGTAAATTTGTTATAGAGATGATGTAGAAGAGAATGGAAAGGTCGAACAGAGTCTCTGGCAGAGATCCAGTGAGTAAAAGACATCAAAGCTGTTAGATCTTTAAGAACCGAATGAGGCTCTCAATGAGTGAAGTAAATGGCCCTCTCTGGTGGCAGCATCAGAAAGGTAAAACAGCAGGTCACAGATGACCCAGAAGTTCCCTGTAGGGTGGCCAAGGCCAAAGAGAAGGGATTTGCTGAAAATTTTAATTCATGATTCTTGTAGTATGTACATTGACTTGCTTAATAAGTAAAGTAAGAAAAGTTAAGCCACCACCAATCGGTGAATATATTAAAAATATTTTTGTCCTTATTCAAATAACATATGACATAAACAGTATCTTTTCATCTACCAAGACACTGTCTACTCAGCTTCCTTTAACTCACTATTTTCTTTTTGCTTGTTTGGGTTTTGTTTTTGTTTTTGTCTTTTGGGGTACACGGGCAATACTTAGGGTTATTCCTGCCTCTGCACTCAGGAATTACCCTCAGGTGTTGTGGACCATTTGGGATGCTGGAGATCGAACCCAGGTTGGCAGGGTGCAAGGCAAACACTCTACCCACTGTGCTGTTGTTCTGCCCCAACTTGCTATTTTTTCTCACTAAGCAAGACATTTCTGTCCCTATGGATGAAAGAAATGGTTCAAGGAGAAACCAGCCTCTAGAATCTGGTTACTTCGGGTGCTCAAGTGTACTGCTAATGTTATATCATTAACCATCACTCAGTTGAATAGCTCATTCAGCTGAAGATCTAACAACCGATCTAACAGCCTCATTCAGTTGAAGATCTAATAAATTTTGATGTCTTTGCTCTCTGGATTTCTGCAAAGACTCTTGTTCGACCTTTCTTCCACTCTCTCTTCTACATCCTCTTAACAAAGGGCCCGGCCTTCTCACTGCCCAGCGGGGCCTAGGGAGCAGTTAGAAAATAAATGAAGAGTTCTTCTGCTGTCCTCAGAGGTAAGTCCCAAGGCTTCACATCAGAGTAAACCTTGGGACTTACTCTGAGGACAAGATTAGCTAAAAATATATCAGAGAACTTTTTAGCCTAGGAATGTAATATTACTTTCAGACTGATCACCTACAGATCTTCGCTTTCACACAAATGCCTGGTTACATGACATGTAATAAATATGCTTAATCTGTCTAGTCCCCAGGCTTTTTCTACCTGTAAAGTGTTGTAAATTAATACCACACCACCATCACCCAGAATTGTTGTAAAGATTAAATGAGGGAAATTCGTAAGGTGACAAGAATAGATTCTTGATGTATAGAAGAACTGGGCTTTTCATTCTATTCTCCAACTCTCATATTGTTCTATAAAAGTCTTAGTGAATGTCAAACATAAAATCCCAGCAGCTCTCTGGAACTATCAGGGTTACTCTCCCAGCAGTGCTAGAGTTTGTGTACTAGTAGGCACTAGACCCTCACAACTGCTAGTTCATGCCTTACCTCTAGCCACTCTTACTTCTAGCACCAAAGCAATCAGGCTCATTGTTGTTGTGTTTTTATTTTTGTTGTTGTTATTGCTGTTGTTTTAAAGTACAGGAGTACAGTTCTGCTAGGCTCACACTCCGCTAAATGAAAATGCAGTGAAGTTGTACTCTCAGAGTATGCTATCAGAAAGTTTCTCCCACTCGAAAATTTTAAAGTTATATATTGAGTGACACATGAAGTATAAGAATGCAAAATTGGGGAATAAAGCCAGAAGTGGATACACGCAGAATAGAGAAACATGGATTTTTTGAAAACAAAGTATGAGAGAGGTACCGTTCCTGGAGTCATTACAATGCCAGGTCTATGAGTGGAGGGGGAAGTAGAGAAAGCTTTATTCCAACCCCTGCTCCAAAATTACATTTAATATATTGTCCTGGGAGAGAGGATGTCTCAGATGTTAAACTGTAAGAACAGATATTATGTTTATTCTTAGTCAGAATATCTTCAAGAAGTGATGACATCAGGATTTTTTAAATTTTGTTTTGACAATTTGGGTTTTTTGGTTTTGGGGCCAGACCCATCTGTGCTCAGGGATTGTTCCTGTGACCTGAGTTCAGTGATCACTCCCCAGGGGGACCCTATGTGGTTCGGTACTCGGATACAAGGCAAGAGCCCTACCATCAGTACTATCTCTCTGGGTCCTCAAAGTAATCAGTCTACATGCTTGATGGGAAAATGAGAAACAAAGGAAGTATTTCCTTTACACCTCAAAGGGAAAACATAATAGTAATTGTCTCCATCAAAAGTGGGTTATGAGGGGTTCGATTGTCAATCAGTAGAGCCATGCTTTGCATGAGGGAGACCATGGGGTTAGATCACAGTTCACAAACACAAGGCACCCCTCTCCTGGCAACATGCTTATGCGGAGGTTTTAAGAGCATCTGGTGTTTCCAGCTAAATTCAGAGCGAGAAAGATATTTGGATGTGTTCTCTTTCTTATTTTTAGGAATTGCTCAGAAGATGTCTTGTGTATCCTGAAAAGGGCTCCATCGAAGCCATGGGTTTATCTCCAAAGGTGAGTCAACCGAGTCCAGAATCTCACTTAGAAAGTGTGAGGGACCAAAGGTCCCAAATCCTACTGTGACCTGCAATCTCCCAACCACAAGTCACATAGAGACCCATTGGCCAAATAGAATTCCATAGACGTGTTCTGTTTAAATGCCCATACCGTTTTTAATCATTTGACTTCAAATGCCTTATGGGAAGAGAGAAAGTGTGCTACTCTGTAAAATCTTCCTGATTCCCTCACTTATGTTGCCAATATGGTCTCTGAAACTGTGTCCTTCCCCATGACCCTTTCTATTCTGTCATATACAACATAGCCAAGAACACAGGACTATTCCTCACACAGGGAAAGTGCCAACATTTCTGTGTGTTTACTTATCAGTACTATCAGGGATTTCAAAATCACCCCGTCCCAGATTACAGTTTAATGGAGCCATTTTGGCACAGGGTCTATTTTCTTATTGTAGCATGATTGAGGAAAGAGTCCTCTTATAGAGATAATAAAATCTCTTACACTGAGAAACTGAAAGAAAGGGAGATGGCCAAGAGTCTATAAACAGCCATTCTGCTCATTTCTGAAATTCTACTTGTACCTAGATTAGCTTCGTTCAGTTGAATCTGCAAAGAGCTTTCAAAGTGAAAAGGTGGAGACAATTAAAATAACATACCCTGCTTGCAAAGGCACCCCTGGCCAGTCAGTGGAGATCTCACTTGTTAGGAACTCAGCCAGATGGTTTCCAGTATGAACAGAGTAGCTCTGTATTCTAAGCTGCTTCCCATCTCGCTTATAAATTCCAGATGGTAAGAGCTCATAGTGAACGCAGTGAGGGGATTAGACAATTAGATTTGGTCACTTTTTACCAGCAAAAAGATGTTTTAAAAATCTAGACTGTAAAGGATGTATTTTTGTGTGACAATCTGATGTCTAAATTGTTTACCCTGTCAAATAAATGAAATCGTCATAGCTCTGACAGCCTTTGCAGCCACCAAACAAAGGCAGTCTCCCATGTATCAAATGTTCATTGATTGATTAATTAAATAGGTATGGTCACCCAGAACTTGGGAGAATAAGTAATAAAGGAGCTTTTATTACTGAAAGGGAAAAATAGAAATTATGAGAATAACAGAATAATTAAGAGGCCAACAAATTTACAGAAGGTGAAAACACAGTATCGTGTTTTCTGACCCTCTACCTTTGAGTGTTACCCAGGGAAAAGGAGGGGAATAGTTTTGTACCTCTGCCTTGAATGTTAAATAGCACCTAGGAAGAATAACTTTAAAATTGGGCCAGATGGTTGGAACAGAAGGCAAATACTATGGAAAACATGGGTCTCAAAAGAAAAAACTCTCCTGAACAAAGACTTTGAATTCTTCAACTTTACACCAGAAACTACCCCCAATAATTTTTTGTGTTCTTCCTCCCAGTGTCAAAGATATAAACAAGACCAGGTTATCTTGGGAACAAAGATGGCATTGTCCATGGAGTCGGGTACCAGGAGGATGGGAGCCCAGTGATCCAATCCCCAGGTTGGTACTCTCATCGTCTGCCAACTACAGTTCTTGGTGAAATGCCCAGAAATTGATCCCAAGCCCACCAACAATGGAGTAAGTACAACAGTGAAGTCAAAAAGCAGACACTGGGTGATAGAAAATGGAATGTAGTGGAAAGCAAAAATATCTACAAGAACTTCCTAGTTTTGTCTAGAGCACCTACAGGTCAACAACACCATATCAGTCAAGGTGGACGTTCCAGTATGTGTACACGACACCTTGCCTCTTGAGAAATGTGCTGTCCATCTTCTCCTATGTAACTCAGGACTGAACCGTATCTCTCTGGCCTCAGGAAAATCATCTGTTCCACGGTACCTTTCCTTATACAACCTTGGGCTAAAAAAAAATATTGAACTAAGGTTGAAATCACAAAGGGCTTTTAAACAGTGCCGCCTCCTCTTCTGTGTTATGGAAAGATGTTACAGCTCTAGGGTTCAAACGAGAGTGTTAAGGGAAGTATCTTTCAGACATAAAGCAAAAGAAGAATTCTAGCATGATGGATTCAACTCAATAGGGAAACTGGGTAGGCACTTGATTTTAGCCATTGTCCAATCACTAACTCACTGAGTGCTCCTGGAGTTATTTCTTTACCCTTACTGGAACTCAAAAATCCATGTATCTAAAAGGGTGGGACCTGAATTTGAGTATGTCCAGTGACCTCTTCATCTCTTCCAGAAGACCTGGACTCTGTTTACAGATCTGTGAACAGAGATCCAATCCCAGCAAAAAGAAAGTCCTCACATCAGTATGAAACTGTTAGTTTGTAGGCTACAGCATCTGGCTGCAGCCACCCTCAACAGAGTATGAATTTAGATGAAAGGCTCAGAGCCCGTGAGAACAAATAAGGAAACCAAGTATCTGTAGCAGTTAAAGAAAAGAAGTTTTAACTCCTGAATTTAAGAGATTTGGGGAGTACTTTTAAAACCCATTTAAGAAGGCCTAATTCTATTCTATTTATGTGCGATAGTGTGGTAATTTCACTTTGCAAGACCACCTGATATATTTATGTCATGCAAATAAATGCAGTCATTCTGGCGTCTCTCTCTCCTTCGAACTGAATTACCCTCAATTCAACATGATCCTTTAAAAACTAACCATTTATAGGCAAAACATGAGGGGAAAGCCAGAGGAGGTTAGGTAAGTATGCCAGAGAAGGGGACATGTGTGAATAAATGTCAAAAGGGCTGATACCACTAGAACTAAACATTAAATACAGGCAAAAAAATGCACATGATGGCTTCAAGTGTATGTAGTGCAACCCACAATGTATAGGAGAAGGAAAGGAGAGAGAGAGGGAAAAAGAAAAGGGATAAAGAACCCTGCCATTTAGGCAGGCTATGTGGGATGGGGGAGTAATTGGGGACATTGGGTGGTGAGAAATGGGCACTGGTGGAGGGTGGGAAAAGAAACACTATGCAGACCGAAACTGCAGGACTCCTCTAAGAGCCTCTGCATCTGCTCTGGAATTGCTGCCTGCAAATCACTGGAGATAAGGGGGGTAGTCTAAATGTGGCAGCGTTTATCTGACCATGCATTCTGTACTAGCTGGTATAAATATCTCCTCTCATGCTACCACAATCAACGTGGACCAGCTTAGATCTTACCAGCATATCGGTTTCTCTTCGCCATCGCTATATCTTTAAATAATTAGACCAGAGAGAAAATGCCGGTTTGCCTCCAAGCAAGCATGGCTCCCTGATAACTCAAAGGCAAACTCAAAAATACGTAAACTACCGTGAAGTAGATTTTGACTTAGAAATATTTAACTGATAACAGTATTAGACTAGAGACAAAGCCATCTCGAAACCCCCTTCTTACCCTATAAAGGCTTCTTTCCGCGCAGATCTTGACTCAAGACATTAGCATATAAAAGTGGCCTAGGTGAGGTGCTGGGAGAAATTACCTGAGGGCATTTGGACCCTCCCTGCTTTCCATAATGAAGGGGGAGGGGAGGTCTGAGTTGTAGGGGCATAAAACTCGCTAGCCTGCTTCCTCTCTTGCACGCCTTTTTGGGCTTTCTCTAGGCCAGAGCCTACACCCTTGTGGGAGTCTTGTCTTCTTGTCTCCTCTCATAGCCTTTACATGTGGAGGCCATTTTGGTCAGCAATGCATGTAGGTTCCCAGCCAGGAATTCCTAAGCACAGGGTTTTTCCTATTGTAAATTTTGTATGCCTGAACCTGTGGAGTAAGTAAAAGCCTTTAACCGTGCATCGGATTCCTGGGAAAGCCCAATCCATTCCCCGCTTCGGAGGTGGAAGCGGAACTTGCTTCCTCAGTGAATCAAGTTGGGTACCCCGCAGTGTCCCCCCACACAAAACCAAAACATGAACAACGTTGTAATCTGTATATCCTTACAGTAGTATAATAAAATGTTTAATTAAAAGCGGGATAGTGTGCCTGGCAATGGATAGACTGTTTTTTCGTCTAGGAAAACGCTAACATTCAGCAACCCTCAATCAAGGCAACTAGCAACTAAAGGAGTGAGCGTGGTGAAAAAGGCAGAGAATCACCCACTATAGTCCCTTACATACCCCTTTCCTTTCCTGTGACTAATATTTTCAGGTAATCTGGCCTGTGTGAAAGTATTTTAGTGGACTCCAAAGCCAGTTGGGAGTATAATGTCACGGGCCACTTGTCTTCCTATTGTTCATCTATTTGCTCTTGCGGGCGCTTAAAATATCTCCATTCATTGGAAATGAGGGCTGATAATCCAAAACTGGGTGGGGCGAATTCTGAGTAATGGCAACCATCTCTTCCTGTTTTGTACATAGATTGCTTCTCCTGACCTTATAATCCCTTCATTTGCCTCAATTAAGAAAATATCTTATTTGAAGTTTTAAAAGGAAGATTTAAGGTAAACCCTGAGGTTATGCTTCAGGAGAAAAGGGATCTATAATTATTATGTAGAGAGGGAAAAAGGAAAATCTTTACATTTCTTTCTAAGAAGGAGTTCTCTCCAAAAAAGAGGCAGGAATTCCAAGTTTGTTGTAAAAAGATCGAAAAAGTTTGTCACTGTACCCTGCTCTCTTCATTTTCATCAATTTTGCTTTAATGGGTATAGTAATATCTCCATTCATTGTGTGAAATGAGGTCCACTGGGCCTCTGGGATGAATCCAGAGCCGAGCCTGGAAAGCTACCTATGGTGTGTTTGATATGCTGAAAAATGAAAAATAATAATGATCTTATTCCCAAAAACATGTTTAAAGCTAAGAAAAACAGCAAAGTGATGGTTGAATGAGATAAACCGGAGGGAAAAGATAAAACGCTTCAGCAGAAAATTAAAAGTCATTGACTAAGTCCCAAGTTGCCGGGCCTACCCCTGGGTCCCTTCGAAATAATCAGTAAGTGCCACATTTCGGGGGAATATGTTCCCAGAACAGACTATTTGAAGGGAACAGGTACTGAAATTGTACCAAATTCAGCAAGCTAAGTGGTATATAATTAAATTAGGACTGCCTGAGTGCTCAAAGCAGAAAAATAAGGACATCTGGTATTAAAGTCACACTTACTCCTTATAGGACAAAGAATCCTATTTAAAAAAACTCATGCATTCCAAAAGGTTATCTGCATCTCAGCATGTGTCAATCAGCAAATGTTCTCTCTCCATAGTCTAATCCGAGAAATATCTTTTAATTCTCATCAACCATGTTCTAAGCAGAGATACCTTGCCTTACTGAAAGTCATTTCTGTTCTTAGTCTGTGACAAGTAATGTTCTGATGGCCAAACAGCCGAAATGGAGTAGGAATATACCAGTTTCGCGAATATTCTCAAAGAGTTAAGAAAATAATCATTAAAACCTGAGCTTACGATACATAGAGAGATTGATTACTAGGGAATTTTATTATTAAATTCTGTTGTTCTCTGAATATTAACTACCCCTGGAAATATTTTATATAAATGACAATTACCCAGGCGTAAAATTAAATAATTCCTTTTAACTGAGTAGATGAAAAACAAAACATTTATATATCTGAAAACAGGCGTTTCGTAAAATACAGCTATACTTGCTTGTTCAAACCTCCCACAATATGACATCCACCCAGAGTATACCTGAGAAACTTCTACATTAGATGTAGGTTCAAAAAATATAAGTCAATATAGACTAAATATATTTTAGCACTTGGGGAACTCGTGTTCTTTCAACTTTCGATATGATTTCCTCCACCATCTCCCACTCAAGGCTGCCTTATCCTTTTTTCCTCCCCTATAGTCCACTCTGGATCAAGGCCAAAGTTTGGATCTTAGAGAAGGGCTGCAATTTCTAGGAAGGTTGATAAAAGCAACACTCAGATATGATCTAAGGAGAAGTGCTATATGAAGCTGGCAAATTTACCAAGAACTTTCTAGAGTCTTCAGGAGCATCTCTAGAAAAATTTTGAAGAAATTTAATAAATTAACTCTTGGAATGGAAGCTCGTATGGGCCGTGATTTCTAAAATTGTAATAGTGAGTAATAGTTCAGCCACTTTAAGCCTTCTGTTCGCCTTAGTCTAAGTCTTCAAAACCCTGTACTGATAAAGTCCCTGGCCATTCAGTGGGATGTCCCTGCTCTTTCTTGCCACCTTCCACCCACTCCAAGTATCTTCATTCTAACATACACACAGGGAAAGATTCTTATGTCTTTTATAGATTCAGTACAAGGTCACATCATACACACACCCCAAAATAATTAGGCCTCACAATATCAAAGTTCTGTCTCACAAAACCAAAAAATATATACTAGCGTCTGCACTGTCTAAAATAAACTTTATTTTCATTTGAAATGATTAATGTGTATATGTGTATTCGTAATTATGTAAACATTTGTATATACATGCCTACAATTATGTGTATAGTCTGAATATAATGTGTGCATATATGTATGTGTGAATATAGCAACTGTTTTATGGGTCATTTTTTAGCCTGAGGTCAGAGACCTAACTATTGCTCTGAATTTCGCAAAATTAATATGCACTTCTTTTATTTTTAAGTATGAATAATATTTTCCATGTCTCAGCAGCTTATTATTTTGCTATAGAGCCAGTGCAGTTCTCCCAGCTGCGCTCTGGTAATAGATTTTTGACAATTATTGGCACACTGTTCCCTTCTAACCTCTGGCTCCCACAATTTCGTGGTACTTCCACCTTGACAAGACCTCCTGATCCATGTTTTGCCTGGCCTTGGATATTGGTATCATAATATGGAAATATACATATATATATATATACACATATATATAGATATATATATATATATATATATATATATATCTCACTCCATGAGGGGCACCATATTCCCACATCCTAATTTTCATCAGAATTCCACCTAGCAGAAGAGAGAGCACAGCCTAGCTGGGCGGCAGCCGCACAGTTCATCAATAAATGTTGGAGACTACAAGAGTGCCACCCATGACGTCAGAGCCTGGCAAGCTACCCGTGGTTATTTGATATGCCAAATACCATGACAATTATAGACCTCATTCCCATGACCTGATAAAATGGTTTGAGGTTTTCATGCTCCTTGCAGCGCAGATACCCTTGCGCTCTACTAGCGTGAGACAGGATATATGGAGATATTACTGGTGCCCGCTGAGCAAATCGATGATACGGGAACAGTGATACAGTGATACCCTTAGTTTCTTTAAAAAATGAAAATGCAGATAGAGTTAGAATTCCCTCTTATGCTCCACATGGATCCTCCCCATTTTATACCAGTTTTATTGTAAGAATATATTGTACAATATTGTGTGATTTTTTTCATTTTCAAGATACATTTTCAATGATATGATTATTTGTGACCCCGGTGATTTTTTTTTTCATGGAATAGTGTGCATTTTTTGAAATTTATCCAGATGGCTACATGTAGACCTAATTCATTTGTTTAAATTATGGAATATTTTCACGCTTAATTCTTACCATCTATATGAATAACCATTTCCTTGGCCACTCAATTTTGATATAATAAATTTATTTTTCACACATACCCCACTCTTCTTGCCATTTTTTTTCACTAGAGCCAAAAAATTTTGAAAATCATAAAGCACCTTAGAGCTTCTGAATCAAACCTTGTTTGGTGAGGTGAAATTTGCTGGATCTTTACAGAGTTCCAAGCTTTATGACTTTCCATCTTCCTGAGAATTTCCCATCAAAAATACATTCC
The DNA here is from genome assembly GCA_021461705.1 of Cryptotis parvus. Classification (NCBI taxonomy): domain Eukaryota; kingdom Metazoa; phylum Chordata; class Mammalia; order Eulipotyphla; family Soricidae; genus Cryptotis; species Cryptotis parvus. The sequence goes on along the minus strand of JAJIBD010022219.1, from coordinate 8,089 downwards.
TTCCACATACAAATTCTGAATGTCCCATGGAGTCAGTACTATTAAAAGTGGTCTTATTATGACTCAGCATGGTGTGTGTCATTGGCCCCAAGGGCAGAGAATTCATTTCACAAAAAGCAGTGCTTGAAGCTCAAACTCTTCTCAGGGCTTCCCAAGAGAGAGAGAAAGAGACAGAGACAGAGACAGACACAGAGACAGAGAGACAGAGAGACAGATAGAGACAGAGACAGAGAGAGGTAGTATAGTGGGAGAGAGAGAGTAACTGAGAACTACTCAGAGTACAAGAAGGACAAGCACAATGCAAAGCATCATTTCTTCCTGAGATCAAATGTTTGTGCCCTTGTAGTCTAGACTAGTGGGCCTTTATTCTCAAATTCGATATCTTCTCCCCTGGGTTATTTCACCCTGACTTCTTGTAGATAGCTGCAAAATCTCTACTCCCCAGCTCAGGTATTCTCCTAAAACTCAAAAATCCTTGGTTCTAGAACTGGTAGCAGCAGCAGCTTCCTGACTTTGAGGCTTCCTGTTCAAAACAGTGGTATTGTGGCTCCATATTTTCGTTACCACTCTATTAGTTCTGAGACCTGGCAACGGAAGGTTGGTGCTCAACATCTAGTGCTCTGACTTCTGAAAGATTTGTTTTTGCTTTTATTTTTGACCTTGAGGAAGAGCTGTTTTTTAACCATCAAGATTCACAATACTGTTAATAGTAGGGTTTCATGCATTAAAACATCCCAGGACCACATCTTCTTAGAGTATCTACTTTCCATCATTGTCGCAGGGTCTCCCCATCCTGTCCTATTCCCTCTATCCTCCCTCCCATGGCAGGCCTCCCACCAAACACCTCAGCTCTCAGTTTCTGGTGCACTTATTTCCATACTCTGCTTTTCTTATATCCTGTGATATGAGGGAGATCTCTAAGGAATGTTTGCACTCGTATTTGTGACTAAGAAAAACTTGGCCTTGTTTTGATCACCTAACTGATTTAGGATGCTGTTATGAATTATAACCCACAGTTTGAATAATCGAAGTTAAATAACTCATCCAGTGTGCCTTCCAACAGTTCCAGAATTTGTAGAAACCAAAGCTATATGGCCCTGTGCCCTTTGTAGCTTGGATTTAGACTAGTTTTTGGTCTCTAGCAGTTTTAATTCTACAACTCCTGTGTATTCAGTAGCAAGAAAGAAACTGGATTTTCTGTAGCTGGATGTGCAGTGTTCCAGGACCCAGCTGCTAGCTTGGGCACATGTAGCAAGTTCATTGAGTGAGAGTACCATCGCTCTGCTTTGATGTGTTGGCTAGCAGATGTTTTGTTGTTAGCTGGTAATGTTAAACAGCTTCCTGATTGTGGTGGTTTCCTCGTTCAAAACAATGGTATTGTGGCTTCAGAAGAGTTAGCTTCCTTGGTTTCAAAATTAGTGGTGCCTGGACGCAATAGTCCAGTGGTAGGGCGTTAGCCTTACGCGCCAACCAGGGTTCGATCCCAGGCATCCATATGGTCCCCCCACTCAGTGGCAGGAGTAATTCTGAGCACAGAGCCAGGAGTAACCCTGAGTTATTGCTGGGTGTGACAGAGCAAAAAACAAAAAAATTAGTAAAGAAACTACCATCTAACCGAGTTCCTAGGAGTAGTGAGAGCGCATAGAGCCGTTCCTGAAAAAGCTCTGCCTAGGACTTGTCGCCCAGCCCTCTTGGACACTTTGACAAGCTATTTAATTATCTGTGATTTAAAAATATCTTTCCTGGTAAACAAGCTAGGGTAGTGAAGTCTCTTTGAAAATGATCCTTCTGTGGATATTCCCTTCTCAGCATGTACAAAATTAAACCTGACAATTAAAACCCAACCTGAAGTACTAGTCCTACATTGTAAATGCCAGGGTCTGTCTTCATAAACTTACTTTTCTTATCCTTACCCAATCATCATCTGTTCAGCCCACTGACCCTTACGCCGCAGCATCCTCACCCTTTCACTACTCTCATCATCTTCTAACTCACATCTTACCTCCTATCTTGTTCCCTTGTAAGTCCCCATCTCTACAATAACAGCTTTCCTTGGTTCACCTATCACTATGGCCCTTTACTTATTACATCTATGAAATTTTCATACCCATTTAATTTTTCCAAATAGATTCCGGCAAGGTAGGCAGCATCGCTACCAGATTGCAAAATACGCGGAAACCCCAGAAACACTTAGTAGCACAACCATCACAAAACCAGCCAGGTAGAGCTGGTACTGAAGCCTTGATTTGTTCATACTCCATGCTCTATGGCTAAGCGCAATGAATGCAGCCTTATGACGATAATGTGAGCCCTCAACCAGGCCTCTCCTGTCTACTTGATCTTGATCGCCCAGCTTCTGCCCTCTACCTTCTGTGCTCCGTGTTCATTACATCTAACTTTCCCAAATTCCTCAAAAATTCTGGGGCCCATTCCCTTGCCATCAGGTGCTTGCAGATGTCTTGGCTTCTCTCTAGCCTTGAATGCTTGTTTCTTATTCCCTTTCTTTTGCCTGATAACACCGGTTATCATTCTTATCTCCTTAAAGTTCTTCTCACCCAACTTCTGATGTAATTGCTCTTTCTATATATTTTCTCCTGTCCTTAATGGAAAGACATTTTCCTATTAATGAATTTCAATAATCACACACCAAATGACTAATGACCATTATACAGAGATTTTAATGCAATACCATCACAATTCTAGTGTTTGTCAAAGGTATGAAGCCGAACTACTCAAATTTGTGTTTAACAAACTCCTGAATAGTCAGAGATATCCTAAATATAAATTAAAAATGGGAGGAGCCAGAGGGAGAATTAGCAGGTAGCGCTTGTCTCTTGCATGCGGCCAGCCAGTGCCGGCCCGGTTCGATCCCCGGCATCCCATATGGTCCCCAGCACCGCCAGGAGCAAATTCCCGAGCAAAGAGCCGCGAGCGTTCCCGGAGCGCCGTAGGCACCCAAAGCGACAGGCAGAGGCGGCTGACGAGTTTTGAGGCAGGAAGGTAGTGGGGTAAAGGAAGAATGGTACGAGAGTAGAACAGAGTCCAGAGCAAAGCCCAAGATTTATGACAGTTAATCTACGCTAAAAGATAAGTATGAAGGCGTAAATGTAAAGAAAATCTCTTCAACAAATGGTGCTGGGAAACTGGTTTGTCACATGCTTAAAAATTAGAACTGTACCTACAATAGTTTTCCTACTAAAAGTGGAAATCTCAAAGAGGACTATAGGTTTTAGATTAGACCAGAACCCATCAAATACATTGAAGAAAGCATCAACAGAACTATCTAGGAAATTGACCACAAAAAGTTGTCTTCAATGAGTAATTTCACAGACAACAAAGAAAAATGAGCAAAAACTGAAACATAGTCCAGCAGCCAGGCGCTTGCCTTGGTAATACGGCCAGCCCATGCCAGCCTGAAGGGTTCAGATCCCCAGCATCTTCATATGGTCCCTGAGCACCTCCAGGAGTAATTCCTGAGCGCAGAGCCAGGAGAAACCGAGCATTGCCGGTGACCCAAAAAGAAAAAAAAGGATGGAGAGATAGTATAAGTAGGTGCCACCTTGCATGGCAGAACAAGATTAATCCCTAGCACCACACATCATGTCCCAAGCCTCACCAAAAGTGATGACTGAGCACTGCCAAGAATAAGTCCTGCTAAATCAAATCCAGAAAGGGAAGGAAGGAAGGAGGGAGGGAGGGAGGGAGGGAGGGAGGGAGGGAGGGAGGGAGTGAAGTGGAGGGAGGGAAGGGAGTAGAGAAAGAAAGGAGAGAGAAAGGAAAAGGAAGGAAGGGAGAGAAAAAAAGAAAGAAAGAAAGAGAGAAAAAGAAAAGAGAAAGAAAAAAAAAAAAAAAAAAGAAAGAAAGAAAGAAAAAGAAAGAAAGCAAAGAAAGAAAGAAAGAAAGAAAGAAAAAAGAAAGAAGGAAAGAAGTAAAGAAAGGAAAGAAAGAAAGGAAGGAAGAAAAAGAAGGAAAGAAAGAAGGAAGGGGAAGGAAGGAAGGAAGGAAGGAAGGAAGGAAGGAAGGAAGGAAAGGAAGGAAAGGAAGAGAAGGAAAGAAGGAAGGAAGAAAGAGGAAAAAAAAAAAAAAAAAAAAAAAAAAAGAAAAGGAAGAAAAAAAGGAAGGAAAGGGAAGGAAGGAAGGAAGGAAGGAAGGGGAAGGAAAGGAAGGAAGGAAGGGAAGGAAGGAAGGAAGGAAGGAAGGAAGGAAAGAAGGAAAGAAAGAAAGAAAAAGAAAAAAGAAAGAAAAAAGAAAAGAAAGAAAGAAAGAAAGAAAAAGAAAGAAAAGAAAGAAAGAAAGAAAAAGAAAAAGAAAGAAAGAAAGAAAGAAAAAGAAAGAAAAAGAAAGAAAAAGAAAGAAAGAAAGAAAAGAGGGAAAAGAAAGAGTCAGTCTCAAGTCATTTTCGCGCTGGTCTCCACACTCTGCCGTAGAGCCACTCCAAGAGAGTAGCCAGATTTGTGCCCAGGTATGTGGATCACCGAGAATAAGCTTACTGTGACCTCTCGGTAAAACTGGAGATGGGCACTCCCCACTCTGTCCTCCAGAAGGCCCTGTGGTTAACACGCCGCCTCAAGAACTGCTTTGGGCCCCGATACCATGCACCGGAGAAGCAGACACAGCAGAGCTGATACTGGCTCTTGCTCTTCCATGGTGCGTGAGTCAAGAAAAGACATCTTAAAGCCGTGTAATGATTTGCTGTGGGTATCCGATCTCATTGGGTAGGGGCCGCCAAAAAGGGACCCTCTTTGGTGAATGAGTAGATCCATAGATACAAATCATGTTTTTCAACTCGTATTTTCTGCCCCCAAACTAGCGCCAAAAGTCAAATCCTCATGTCCATTGTCACTTTTCACATATACTAATTCGCTTGTTGAGATGATGGCAGGTCCACCTCTACTCACCCCTTCGTGAGTCTGTTCTCAGCAGTATGTGATGAGCTATTTATAGTAAATTTTATCATTTAAAAAATGAAAGTGAAATTTTGATAAACCGACTGCAATTCCTGCGCCATCTGAGGGATTTGAAAGAAGTGTAAAGTAGTTTCACTCTGTTTATGGCCCTTTCTATGAATGATAGAAACTAGTGATTGCATCTTCCACTCTCCTCTGACTACTAGCAGAGTAGTACCAGTGTACTCTATAACAATATGATTAGGATGATGGGTATCTATCATCATATTGAATTACGGGTGCACACTCTTGAGAGTTTAAATTAATTTTGTATAGTTTAGAGTCATTTGAAGAACTTTTTTATTGTGTACCAAAACCATATCCCAAAAGAACTTAAATTAGAAACTCGGGGTTTGAGCTCTGGGAACGGCTGCACCCACCTCAGGTTGTGAGAGTAACTCTGCATCTCCGCTGACCCAAGTTGCTCCTAGGAAGAGCTGAAACTACATCAACGAGAACCAACAATGCCTTGGTTTCACCCGACCCTGGGCCCTGCGCTTCCGGGAACGTGCTGTAATCTCCCCACAGGTACGTGTGCACTGCATCTCTACGGACCAAAGCTGCCCCAGGGGTGAGCGCAGAAACTCTATCAATAGGAACCAAGCCAAACTGCCTTGGCTTGCACCCAGACCCTTGGGCCCTGCGCTTCTGGGAACAGTCCTAAAATACAAATCGGAATGGACGCTAGCGCACGCGACCCTCTTACTACCTATATTGCAAAAGGTACCAGGGAACCTCTGGTTCCTACATCCTAGCTTCCCACTCCAAACTCTGCAAACAGATCGGACACCTACTAACTGTACTATCTAGTCCCACAAGACTACCCATATTTGCAACATATAAGAGTCATAATGGTAGCAACGCGAAATTTCATCAAGCTCTGTGGAGTGAAGTACTAGTCCAGATGAGACAAGCAATACCAATGAGTTGTATAACCTCTCTGATAAGGAATTTTGGAAAGAGTAACGTTAAGAATTCATATGAATTCAGAGAATTAATGGAATGAAAACTCAATAAAACACAAGAGGACATGATAGAAGAAGTGAGGAAAATGTAAATGGAAATGACAGACTAAAAATGAGGGTAAATGAAATGAAAAACACAGTGGAAAGCCAGCATAGCAGAATAATAGCTATTGAAGAAAGAATTAGTGATCTCTAAGACGCTGCTCCAAAGATTCGCTACACAACACCAGAAGACAGAAAAAGACTCACAATTACCGAACAGACAACAAGAGATAATCGGGATGAAGCCAGAAGACAATATACGGATCATGGGGTCCCAGAAGGTGCAAGAAGAAAACCCTGATGAAGAAGAAACTGTCATAGCCATAATTGTTGAGAAGTTCCCGAACTAAAGCGCTTGCCTCAAGATCCAGGAGGCCCGTAGGATACCAGCTAAAAGAAACCCCAAACAAGAATACTCCAAGACACATCTTAATAAAATAACAAAAACTATAGATAGAGATAGAATACTGAAATAGCAAGATCAAAGAAGGAAATCACATACAAAGGAACATCTCCAAGATTTACAGCAGAGTTCTCTGATGAAACACTCCAACCCAAAACAATGGTGGGGGTATTGTGAAAAGGCTTAATGAACTGCAGGGCTCATCAAATTCTTTACCCGGCCAGACTCACATTCAGATAATGTAAGGAAAGATACACAACTTCATGGATAAGCAACAACTCAGGAACTTCATGGACTCAAAATCAACCTTAAAAGAAGGACTGAAGTGTCTGCTGCAATACGAACAAACCCATAAGCACAACAAGCACAAACAGAAAGATGGGCAAAAAATCCTATGACAATAATCTCTTAATGTCAATGGTCTAAATGCACCAATTAAGAGACACAGAGTAACAAAATGGGATTAAAAATTGAACCCAACATTCTGCTGTCTACAAGAAACACATCTGAATAATCAGAACAAACACAGACTCAAAGTCAAAGGTTGGAAGACCATTCTCCATGCAAACAACTCCCAAAAAGGCTGGTGTGGCCATTAGTATCAGATAATATAGACTTCGGGCTGAAAAAGGTTAGAAGGGACAACGGAGGCCATTTCTTATTACTTAAGGGTATGTATACCAGGAAGAAATTACACTACTAAACATATATGCACCCAACGAGGGGCCAGCAAAATACATAAAACAACTGCTAAGAGATCTCAAAGAAGACATTAACAGTAGCACACTAATAGTTGGAGACTTTAACACTGCTCTATCAACGATGGATAGGATCAACAAGACTGAAACTCGCTAAGGAAATATTGGGTCCTGAAGGAAGAAATGGAAGAAAGAGAGCTGGGGTGGATAGGCAGGGCTTTTCATGCCAAAAAGTTGAATACACATTTTTCTCTAGTGCACATGGAACATTCTCTGAAGATAGACCATATGCTGAGCCACAAAGCATACCTCAATAAAATAAAAGACGTAGAAATTGTGTCAACTATCTTTTCAGATCTCATGATGCACTGAAAATGGAAGTTAACCTGCACACAGAAACAGGAGTCAACACAAACACCTGAAACTGAACAGCCTACTCTGAACAACAAAACGGGTCATAGAAGAAATCAAACAGGAAATCCAAAGATTTCTGGAAACAAATGAAAATGAAGACATCAACCATAAGAATCTAGGGACACGGCAAAAGCTTCGTTAAGAGGGAAGTTTTATAGCTCTGCAAGCATTCATCAGGAAACAAGAAAGGGTCCACATAAATAACCTGACTACACAGCTGTGAAGACATTAGAGAAAGACCAACAAAAGGAGCCCCCAACTCCAGGTAGAAAAATGGGAATAATAAAACTTAGAGAGGAAATCAATGAGTTGGAAACCAAAAAAAAAAAATCCAAAAGATTAATGAAACCAAGAGCTGGTTTTTGAAAAATAAAACAAGATTGACAAACCATTGGCAAGACTTGTTAAGGACAGGGAAAGTAGAGAACCTAAATAAACAGAATCAGAAATAAAATGGTGACATCACAACAGAAACCACAGAAATCCAAAAGATCATCAGAGATTACTTTGAGAGCCTGTAGCCGTGAAAACATGAGAATCTAGGAAGAAATGGATCAATTCCTGGAAGTCCTATAAACCTCCCACGGCTGAAACAAGAAGACCTCCAATGCCTGAATGAGC
>JAJIBD010022218.1:0-368372 GCA_021461705.1 Cryptotis parvus | reverse complement strand
TCCTTGCTACCCACCCAAACTCTTCAAACAGACCAGACCACTACTAACTGTACTATCTAGTCACCCAAGAACTCACAGTTGCAACCTACAATAGTCATAATGGTAAAGCAACGCAAAATTCCATCAAGCTCTGTGAGTGAAGTCACTGGTCCAGATGAGTCAAGCAATACCAATGAGTTGCATAACCTATCTGAAAAAATTTCGGAAAGAACTGTTAAGGATTCAAAAGGAATTCAAAGAAGCAATGGAATGCAAAATCAATAAAATACAAGAGGACATGATAGCAGAAGTGAGGAAAATGCAAAGGGAAATGACAGGTATTAAAAATGAGGTAAATGAAATAAAAAAACACAGTGGAAGGCCATCATAGCAGAATAATAGCTACTGAAGAAAGAATTAGTGATCTCGAAGAGCGAGTTCCAAAGATTCTGTACACAACACCAGAAGATAGAAAAAAGGCTCACAATTACCGAACAGACAACAAGAGATAATCGGGATGAAGCCAGAAGAAACAACATACGGATCATTGGGGTCCCAGAAGGGCAAGAAGAAAACCCTGATGAAGAAGAAACTGTCAAAGCCATCATTGCTGAAAAGTTCCCGGAACTAAAGAATGCTTGCCTCAAGATCCAAGGAGGCCCGTGAGAATACCAGCTAAAAGGAAACCCCAACAAGAATACTCCAAGACACATCTTAATAAAAATGACAAAAACTATAGATAGGGATAGAATACTGAAAGCAGCAAGATCAAAGAAGGAAATCACATACAAAGGAACATCTCTAAGATTTACAGCAGACTTCTCTGATGAAACACTCCGAGCCCGAAAACAATGGTGGGATATTGCGAAAAGGCTCAATGAACTGCAGGCTTCACCGAGAATTCTTTACCCGGCCAGGATCACATTCAGATATGAAGGAAAGATACACAACTTCATGGATAAGCAACAACTCAGGAACTTCATGGACTCAAAACCAACTTTAAAAGAAGGACTGAAGGGGTCTACTCTAATGCGACCAAACCCATAAGCACAACAAACACAAAAAAGAAAGATGGCACAAAATCCGATGACAATAATCTCTCTCAATGTCAATGGTCTAAATGCACCAATTAAGAGACACAGAGTGACAAAATGGATTAAAAAATTGAACCCAACATTCTGCTGTCTACAAGAAACCCATCTGAATAAGCAGAACAAACACAGACTCAGAGTCAAAGGTTGGAAGACCATTCTCCATGCAAACAACTCCTCCAAAAAGGCTGGTGTGGCCATATTAGTATCAGATAATATAGACTTCAGGCTTAAAAGGTTAGAAGGGACAACGAAGGCCACTTCTTATTAATTAAGGGGTATGTACACCAGGAAGAAATTACACTACTAAACATATATGCACCTAATGAGGGGTCAGCAAAATACATAAAACAACTGCTAAGAGACCTCAAAGAAGACATTGACAGTAGCACAATAATAGTTGGAGACTTCAACACTGCTCTATCAACGATGGACAGATCAACAAGACTGAAACTCACCAAAGGAAATATTGGACCTGAAGGAAGAAATGGAAGAAAGAGAGGCTAGTAGATATATACAGGGCTTTTCATGCCAAAAAAGCTGAATACACATTTTTCTCTAGTGCACATGGAACATTCTCCAAGATAGACCACATGCTGAGCCACAAAGCATACCTCAATAAAATTAAAAAGATAGAAATTGTGTCAACTATCTTTTCAGACCATGATGCACTGAAAATGGAAGTTAACCGTACGCAAAAACAGGGAGTCAAACCAAACACCTGGAAACTGAACAGCTCACTGCTGAACAACAAATGGGTCATAGAAGAAATCAAACAGGAAATCCAAAGATTTCTGGAAATAAATGAAAATGAAGATACCAATTATAAGAACTTGTGGGACACGGCAAAAGCCGTGTTAAGAGGGAAGTTTATAGCCCCTGCAAGCATTCATCAGGAAACAAGAAAAGGGCCCACATAAATAACCTGACTACACAGCTGAAGACATTAGAAAAAGACCAACAAAAAGGAGCCCAACCCAGGCAGAAAAAAAGGAAAAATAAAACTTAGAGAGGAAATCAATGAGTTGGAAACCAAAAAAAACAATCCAAAAGATTAATGAAACCAAGAGCTGGTTTTTTGAAAAAAATAAACAAGATTGACAAACCATTGGCAAGACTTGTAAGGACAGGGAAAGAGAGAACCCAAATAAACAGAATCAGAAATAAAAAGGGTGACATCACAACAGAAACCACAGAAATCCAAAAGATCATCAGAGATTACTTTGAGAGCCTGTATGCCGTGAAACATGAGAATCTAGAAGAAATGGATCAATTCCTGAAGTCCTATAACCTCCCACGGCTGAAACAAGAAGACCTCCAATACCTGAATAAGCCTATCACCATTGAGGAAATAGAAACAGTAATTAAAAGACTTCCCAAACACAAAAGCCCAGGTCCAGACGGATTCCCTAGTGAACTCTACCAAACCTTTAAGGAGGACCTACTGCCAGTCCTTTTCAAGCTCTTCCAGGAAATAGAAGAAACAGAAACACTCCCAAACAGCTTCTACGAGGCACATATCACCCTGATACCCAAAGCAGGGAGAGACAACACAAAGAAAGAAAACTACAGACCAATATCCCTGATGAACACGGATGCTAAGATCTTCAACAAAATACTAGCAAACAGAATCCAAAGACTCATCAAGAAGATTATACATCATGACCAAGTTGGATTCATCCCGGGAATGCAAGGGATGGTTCAACATTCGCAAGTCAATCAACATAATACATCATATCAATAAAAGAAAAAAATAAAAACCTTATGATCCTTTCAATAGACGCCAGAAAAAGCATTTGACAAGATCCAGCACCCGTTCATGATTAAAACGGCTCCAGAAAATGGGAATTGAAGGGACTTTCCTCAAGATAGTTACAGCCATCTACCAAAAGCCCACAGCAAGCATCATTCTAAATGGGGGAAAAGTTGAAAGCCTTCCCCCTGAGATCAGGGACAAGACAAAGTTGCCCCCTCTCACCTCTTTTATTCAATATAGTACTGGAAGTACTTGCCATAGCAATCAGAGAAGAAAAAGGACATCAAGGGCATCCAGATAGGCAAGGAAGAAGTCAAGCTATCATTATTTGCAGATGACATGATATTATACCTAGAGAACCCTAAACTCTCTACCAAAAAACTCCTAGAAACAATAGGCGCATATAGTAGAGTGGCAGGATACAAAATCAACACCCAAAAGTCAGTGGCTTTCCTATATACAAATAGCGAAACAGAAGAAAGGGATATTAAGGGAAACAATTCCATTCACAATTGTGCCACAGAAAATCAAATACCTAGGAATCAACTTACCCAAGTATGTAAAGGACCTGTACAAAGAAAACTACAAGACACTGCTCCAAGAGATAAAAGAGGACACAAGGAAATGGAAACACATTCCCTGTTCATGGATGGGGAGAATCAACATTGTCAAAATGGTAATACTCCCTAGAGCTCTGTACAGATTCAATGCAGTCCCTATAAGGATACCGATGACATTCTTCAAAGAAATTGACCAAACGCTCCTGAAATTTGTATGGAACAATAAACCCCCAAGGATAGCTAAAGCAATCCTCGGGAAAAAGAAGATGGGAGGCATCACCTTTCCCAACTTCAAACTGTACTACAAGGCAGTAGTAATTAAAACAGCATGGTATTGGAATAAAAACAGACCTGTGGACCTATGGAATAGAATAGAGTATCCTCACACCCAACCTCAAACACATGATCATTTAATCTTTGATAAAGGTGCAATGAGTCTAAAATGGAGTAAGGAAAGCCTCTTCAACAAGTGGTGTTGGGAAAACTGGGCAGCAACGTGTAAAAAATGAATTTGGACCTGTGTCTAACACCATGCACAAAAATCAGATCAAAATGGACTAAAGATCTCAATATCAGACTTGAATCCATAAAGTACATTGAAGAAAATATAGGAAAAACCCTCCACGACATTGAAGCTAAAGGCATCTTCAAAGGTGAAACATCACTAACAAAGCAACTAGAAGAAAAGATAAACATATGGGACTACATGAAACTGAAAAGCTTCTGCACCTCAAAAGAAACAGTGACTAAGATACAAAAGCAGTCCACAGAATGGGAAAGAATATTCACCCAATACCCATCTGATAAGGGGTTAATATCCAGGATATATCAGGCACTGGTAGAACTTTACAAGAAGAAAACAAACAACCCCATCAAAAAATGGGGACAAGAAATGAACAGAAACTTCAGCAAGGAAGAAATTCGAATGGCCAAAAAACATATGAAAAAATGCTCATCATCACTAATCATCAGAGAGATGCAAATCAAAACAACAATGAGATACCACTTTACACCACAGAGACTGGCACATATTCAAAAGAGCAAGAACAACAAGTGCTGGCGTGGATGTGGGGAAAAGGGGACACTCATCCATTGTTGGTGGGAATGCCGGCTGGTACAGCCTTTCTGGAAAACAATATGGACTTTCCTCCAAAGATTAGAAATTGAACTCCCATTTGACCCAGCCATACCACTCCTGGGAATCTACTCTGGGAAACCAAAAATACAGCGGAAACACCATCCCTACTTTTATGTTCATAGCAGCATTATTCACAATAGCCAGAATCTGGAAGCAACCAGAGTGCCCGAAAATCGATGACTGGATAAAGAAGCTTTGGTACATCTACACAATGGAATACTATGCAGCTGTTAGGAAAAAATGAAGTTATAAAATTTGCCTATAAATGGATGGACATGGAGAAGATTATGTTGAGTGAAATTAGCCAGAAGGAGAGAGACAGATACAGAATGACTGCATTTATTTGCATGGCATAAATATATATGTACATATTATGATACCAATATCCAAGGTCAAGTGAAACATATATCAGGAGGTCTTGTCAAAGGTGGAGATTATCACAAACGTGTGGGAGTCAGAGTTTAGGTAAGACAGAAAATGGAACAGGGGGGCTAACAATAGTCGAGGGTACTAATGCCAACCTAGAACTGAGCATTAAATAGAGGCAAAAGGATACAAATGACAACCTTTTAATGTATGTTCTGTAATCCATAGTCTGGAAGGGAAGAAAAGGAGAAAGAGAGAGAAAGGGAAAGAAATAAAGAACCTGCCATGGAGCAGGGCTGGGGGAAGGGGGGAGGGAACCGGGGATGTTGGTGGTGGGAGATGGGCACTGGTGGAGGGACGGGTGCTGAAACACTGTATGACCAAAACCCAAACATGAACTTTTTAATTGTATATCTTTTTATTTGTATATCTCACGGTGGTATAATAAAATACTTAAAAAAAAAAAGCCTCTCTCACTTGAAGAGATATCGAAACAATATAATTTTTTAAAGGACGAATGCATGCTAATGCCAAAATATTGAAGGCTAATATGAGGATAAATTCAGAGAACATGGATTGTACCTGCAAGTCTTTAGTCTTGTTCCAGCACTTTCCACTACACAGCACAAGGAGTGGCCTTGGTGATGCCCAGCACTGCCAAGAGCCACACTGGCCTTGCAGTGCCACCTGGTATAACACACGCATAAGAACAAAAACTAACAACCACCCACAAAAAAAAGCAAAGATTTTTCATAGGTTTAGGATGAAAAATTAAAACCGCTCATATTAATACAAAAAATTCCCTGTGTGTGTCCTTTATATGTATATATGGCAATTAAAAATTCACAGACTAGGTGTTATTTCTAGCTTATAGATAGGGAAATCAAAACACATGGTTAAAAAGATACCTAATGACACCCAGCTTGAACATACTTTTAACCACTTTACTGATGCACAATCACTCCACATATAGCCAGTGCCGAACATTTACTTTGAAAAGTGGCAAAAGAGAATGAAGATTGAAAAAGAAATTGAAGGATTACTTAACATGCATTTCTATTTTCATTAACAGTCTAACTCAGCAAACCCTTATCAGCATGCTATATGCTAGAAACTGATAAGTAGGTGCTGGAATTATAAAAAAAATATTCTTAACCTTGGGGGCAATATCAGTATATTAGAGGACACAGAAATAATTTTAATAAAACATGGCAAAAATTATGCATATATACATCCACTGTTAAGTTTTCATCCCCTACTAAAATAACTTTGCAATGAATAAGAAATAACATATTGCTCTTTATTTGGAGGGAAGAAAGGGGTTGCACATACCTAATCGTGCTCAGGCCTCACACCTACCTCTGTTCTCAGAAATCACCCCCTGGCACCGCCAGGGCTAGCGTATGCAGGGTCTGGGAATTGAGTTCAAGTCAGTCTCACAGAAGGCAAGTGCTCGCTCTTGGAAGGCAATTGCTACCTCTCCAGTCCAGTAACATATTTCTAAGTAATTTATTTTCAGAAGCCATTCTGCGATCAGTGTGATATAGTTAATCAAACAAAACAATCTATAAGCAATACTTTTTTATGTTTTTAAAAGAAAATAATAAGAAACTGATTCTGAGGAGAAAGAAGGCTCTGAGAAAGTACTTTTCAGGGCAGGAGTGATAGATGTGAGGGTAGAGGGGTAGAATGTTTGCCTTGCGGTCTACTGACCTGGGTTCAATCCCTGGCATCCTATATGGTCATTGAGCACCTCCAGGAATAATTCCTCAGTGCAGAGCCAGGAGTAACCCTGAGGCATTATTGGGTGTGGCCAAAAAAATTTTAAAAAGCTAAAAAATAACCAGAATAAAAAAAAATTTCTCCCAAAAAGAGAAGGCATGCATAAAAGAAAAACAGAATCTTTCCCTTTGTACTTCTGGGAAAATCATATTTAAAGTGACTATTGTGTACTATATGCCAAATCAATAGACTTGAGAGTTTTAGGTCCCAATATTCTTATTGTCAGTTTGTATTTCAAGCATAAAAGGTCTCCCTACTTCTTTTAAAGTTTTAAATATGGAAGGGAAACTGATCATTTATTTTAAAGATTTAATAGAAATAGATGCATAGAAGACATGGCTCTCATTTATAAAACAGTCAGTCTAAGGAGCGGATAAACTAGAGACATATTTAGAATTTCCACTAGGCAACCTTTATATAAGTTTAATTCGAGAAGGACATTACAGACCCTTTGGCTAAAATTTATTTCCTCTCTGGAATCTCTCAGTAGCTGAAATTTTACCAGTAACATAATTTGTTGAGTTTCAAATGATTTCCGGCTTCATGAATAAACTGTAGATAGCACGTAGGCAAGAAACACACCTTGTTTCCATGCATGCTATATTTTACTAGGAGTAGCAATTGCATAAACCCAATAAAGCTCAAGACCAATATGAACAACAGGAGTCAATATTTAGGCAAGGCAGACAATTCTGAGGTTGGGGACAAGTCCCTTAAGCTATGAGTCAGAACAGGTAGGAAAACAGAATAAAATCTATCATTTGTCTAGTGTATCACTTATATCCAGTCCAGGATATTACATTTTATCTGTAATCAAACAGCTGAAAAGGACAAATGTGATATTTGCAGGAGTGAAGAGTTTGTTTTCTTTGCTTTTTATAGACCTAGCTGCACTACCATTTTAATTTTATGAGTTTTGAGGACAAAAGAAAAAATCATAAAATAAGACATTGACTTTGAGTGCTTCAGAAATGTTTAATTTTATTTTCCAATTTAGTTCTCCCAAGTATTGAAAAATAGCTAATGTTCCCTCATAATCCAATAAGGAATCCAAGCCATCTTGCCTAATGGACCAGTTGAAAGTACTGTCTTCCCTCACTAGCACCCAGTACTAGACTTAAATTGTTTTCTGTTACTTCCTATCCTGTTAACAGATTTTCAGTCTTCCCTTTTGTCTCATAGTAGAATTGTGTTATGTTATTTCCCACTCCATTATATATTTCTAATTATTTTCTATACACGATGGAATAATTGTGTTATATTATTTCCCACCCTATTAATATATTTCTATTTTTTCTATGTCTGATAGTTAACAATAAAAGTCTTGCACTTCCTGAGTAGTACCATTCTTCTTATATTTTTTAGATTATATACCATCTTTATTTTTGATCCTAGGAGCTTTTTCCTATGAAATGAAGGAGAGCCTTCATTTCATATGAAGGGAGAAAAAAATGCCTTGCAGGGGGTTTCGAGTACAGTGATGACAGTCTATATGCCAATTTTATGAGCACTGCAGCTTGAATCATAGACTGTACTTTTAAGCGGCAACATATGGCAGAAGAGTTATCACCTCAGGAAACCATGGCAATGCCCGGATCACAGCTGTAGACACACAAAGAAAGTTGTGATGCTGCCATCCATATCCCTTCTAATCAACAACAAAGGGGAATTTCTACTTAAGATCCTGTTTTCTTAAAGGTTTTATTAATTGATTGCCCAAGGTAGGAAAGGGGTATTATTCCTTACATATGTTTGCCAGAATCATGCAGATTTTCTATTCAGCCTTTCCTAGCAGGTGTCTCTTTAAGTACTTATTCTAAATGGAACACAACTGGGGAGACATCAGAAGGGGCACTGCTGACAACTGTCATAGCTGGTTCCAACTTGAATAGGAACTGAGCAGAAGGTCTCTCAATGGAGGACTTCAGATCATCCTTCTAGCAGCAGAATTCCACTAGCAACTCAGCTTCTACAAGAAAGGAGTGCTGGGAAAGAGTGATGTTGGTGAAATGTGTTCCCTTCCCTGGAAACAGTCCATTCCACCAAATTGCTTACAGAAAGTGCATATTGCAATGGAAAGAATCTTGATTCTCCAGATGAAATTTCAACAAAGGGGGGATACATTGTACTAACTTCAATCATAGGAAGTGATAATACAATAAATTTATCTTTGTTCCCATCTTTATTCAATCTCCTCAAAACCAAATGGAAAGAACGTCCTAAAACCAGCAAACTTGGTCATGAAGCTGCTATTAATTTAACAAGTATAAAAATGACAATAAAGATGAATTTTCGGGTGATGGATGTTTATTCTTTTGTCTTGTACTCTTTATATAGATTTTTGGGGGATTTTTTTTTCTATCACCATTATTGCAATGTAATCAATATGAGAGAACTGGGGATTTATTTTTGGATGCTGAAATTTGAGTTCATTTAAATGATAATTTTTAGATAGAACTTGTCAGATACTTATAATAAAGTTGGTCTCAAATGAATACAAGGCTGACAACAACTTGACTTTTCATCTGGATAGCAATATACAAAGTGAAATGAGAGCTACTAGAATTTTGCATGATTATGATAAAATAGAACATACTACTTAGCATGTTATAGTGCAGATTTGTGAAAGAACCTATTTCAAAATATTTATTTGTAAAGTAAAAATTATTCTGACAGTTTGATATAAACTACTTAGTTCAATGCATATTCCTAAGATAAATAAAATTATATCTGAAATCATATTGATAAATTTCAATGTCTTCTTTACACCATTAGCCATATTTACTTCTTTCTTCCCCTGTCATTTGTTTACAGAAAACAACTTGAATAGAAAATATATAAAGAACTATTTTATTTGCCAGCACGCTATTATTTCTGACTTGTGGGTAAAGGTAACATTGCAGCCTTACCCAGTATTTGTTCAAAATTTACTTCTAGTTCTGTGCTCAGGGGCTAAATCCATGTGGTTCTCCAGGAACCACATTTTCAAGGCCTGGGATGGAGCCAAGGTTGTCTACATGCTAGGCCAATATCCTACTACTTATACTATATGTACAAACCTGAGAGTGCTATTTTTTTTTAACATTTTATTATACCACCGTGAGATATACAATTACAATGCTGTTCACGCTTGGGGTTTCGGTCACACAGTGTTCCAGCACCCGCCCTCCACCAGTGCCCCCAGCCACCACCCATGTCCCCAATTCCCTCCCCCTCCCACATCCTGCCTAAATGGCAGGTTCTTTATCTCCTCTCCCTCTCCCTCTCTCTCTCCTCCTTCTCCCACACATTGTACACTTCTAAGTGCACTACGTTACACTTAGAAGCCATCATTTGCATTTTTTTTGTCTGTATTTAATGCTCAGTTCTATGTTAGCATCAGAACTTTAGACATTTATTCACACATGTTCCCTTCTCTATCTAAACCAACCTCTGACTCCCACACGCTTGTGGTAATTTCCACTTTCGGTAAGATCACCTAGTATATTTATGTCATGCAAATAAATGCAGTCATTCTATGTCTCTCTCTTTCCTTCTGACTAATTTCACTCAACATGATTCTTTCCATATCCATCCATTTATAGCAAAATTTCATAACTTCATTTTTTCTGACAGCTGCATAGTATTCCATTGTGTAGATGTACCACAGTTTCTTTATCCAGTCATCAGTTCTCGGGCATACTGGTTGTTTCCAGGTTCTGGCTATTGTGAATAGTGCTGCTATGAAAATAAAAGTGCGGATTGTGTTTCTGCTGTGTGTTTTTGGCTTTCCAGGGTATATTCCCAAGAGCGGTATGGCTGGGTCAAAGGGGAGCTCAATTTCTAGTCTTTGGAGGAATGTCCATATTGTTTTCCAGAAAGGTTATACAAGTCAACATTCCCACCAACAGTGTATGAGAGTCCCCTTTTTCCCCACATCCATGCCAGCACTTGTTGCTTTTACCCTTTTGGATATGGGCCATTCTCTGTGGTGTGAGGTGATATCTCATTGTTGTTTTGATTTGCATCTCTCTGATGATTAGTGATGATGAGCATTTTCTCATAATTGGGAGTACTATTTTTAACCACTCCAATGTCTACCCTTGATCACTTGATCACTTAATATCGCATTGTTCATCGATTTGCTTGAGCAGGCACCAGTAACAATACCATTTGACCCTATCACATGCCAGTGTATCCCAATGGCATCTGCTTGCTCCAGGAATCACGAAGAGCCTCAAACTGTTCGCTCAGGGTCTTTTTTTTCTTTTTTGTGTCACACCTGGCAATGCTCAGGGGATTCTTCTGACTCTGCACTCAGGAATTACTCCTGGTGGTGCTTGGGGGGACCATATGGGATGCTGGGGATCAAACCCAGGGCCTGCAAGGCAAATGCCCTACCAGCTGGGCTATCGCTCTGGCCCCGTTCATGGTCTTGACAAAGCATTCTGATCATCTTGTAGGGGGGTGGCCATGTGATCTTTTGGCGCCCGTGGGAACCCGTTGGTAATGGCTCTAGTCGAGCAGTTGTCTCCAAATCACATTATATGTCCAGCCCGTCTGATTTTTGATGCCTTGGCAAACGGAGACAACATCCCTGACTCTGGATCATCAATTGAAGTTGGAATTCTGGATTCCTTCTCTCACTCAAGTGAGGCATGATATTCTAAGCATAGCTCTTTCATTTCCACTTTGGTAGACCCAAATGTCTACACTAGGTTCTATTTTTTTTTTTTTTTTTTTTTGCTTTTTGGGTCACACCTGGCAATGCTCAGGGTTACTCCTGGCTCTTTGCTCAGGAATTACTCCTGGCAGTGTTCAGTGGATCATAAGGGATGTCGGGATCGAACCGGGATGGCTGTGTGCAAGGCAAATGCCTGCTGTGCTATTGCTCGGACCCCATATAATTTTTTACTATCTTTCATATTTCATTTTTTTGCTTATTTAATTTTGCTTTCATCTCAGAATGCTTTAAAGTCATTTTCGTGAGACATTGAAGCTCCTTCCTAGGTCAAGTGGACAATAAATGCAATATGAGGTCATAAGATGTGCTGCTACTTGGGCCTGAAGCACCAAGCACTACTCAGCAATCCTTTTGGAGCTTGAGGCGCTTTGACAGTGCAACTGGTGATATTTAAGAGACTGAATGGTGCCAGGATTTGAACCTCCATAACATTCAGAGCAGGTATCATCTCTCCTGACACTAAATATTACTTCTCCTTAAAGGAATTTTCTTCTGGGTTGGTGAGATAAAACAGACTGTCAGGTTCTTGCCTTATATGTGGACAACCTAAGTTTAATCACTGGCACCTAACATGGTCCCATGAGCCCTTCCATAAGTCCTATGGAAAGCCCTTCCTTTCATAAGCACAGAATTAGAAGTAAGCCCTAAGTACAAGCAAAAGAAACCAAAACAAATAAGAATTTTTCTCTTCCAAATAAAATAAGTCCTTTAGTGTAATATGTAACTGTCTTCCCATTGTTCATCAATTTGCTCTAGTGGGCACCAGTAATATCTCCATACAACTTGTCACAAGTAAGTGTAACCCAAGAACATCTGCTTGCTCCAGGGACATAATATGTAACACACATAGGAAAATATTCTTAAATAATATATATGGTTGTATGTACTATATATTTATAATACACATATATTTTATGATGTTGCAAACTATCATTAGCTAAATAAAATGAACATAGTTTCTATTTTTATTTTATTAAATTATAAGTACCCATCTCCGTTCTTATTCCCTCTCTTTTCCATTTAACAATATTTATCACAATTTATAATCATATACTATTTTGCATGCCAGTTTTTAATCACATCTGTCAGGGACTGGGAGATAGTACAATTATGAACCATTCTTACCGTGTACCCCACCCATGTTCAATTTCTGGCACTATATGATTCCATGAGCATTATCAAATATCACCCTGGGTATCTTCAGCAATAGAGAGTACAAGCAGCATCTCATCATTTGGCCATTGATTCAAACTCCAAGCACAGTTGGCTGAGAATCAAAGAAAGGTCTCTGGCATGTCCTGGTCACTGCCTTGGAGCCCCTCCATTTCCAACAAAGAGTCTATACCAACCTATACCAAACTATACTGAAAAACATCTTTAGATGTCATTAGATTTGTAAAAACTACTGCATATAAAATATTTGACCTAAAACTTTATATTCAATGAGTCTTAATGACTGCTTCAAAATAAATAAGTATTTTAGCAAAATCCCTTTCAGTAGTAAAGAGCAGTAAGGTGAAATTCAATATAAATCAACACAAAATAAACAAAAATTACATAAAAACACACATACTGGTTCCAAGCTGTTCTATATGCTATATTTGTTCCCACATAGCCAGCCTTTGTACAATCCATATTCAAGTCAGCACCATGTGTTTTGCTATTAACAGTCTATTTTAAACAGGTGCTATATGCTATTTCATCTATTAACAGACTGTATTAAGCATTGACCTTAATTTTTTTTTCAGAATAGAACAAAATGAGACTAATAGATGAAACGTAAAATGTATTAGAGTATAGAGCAATACTAGAACAGGTAGCACATTTGCATTGCATGTTGTTGCTGACATAGGGTCAATCCCCAGGACGCCATATGGTACCCTGTGATCCCTGAATGGAGAGACAACTGTAAGCCCAGCCACTACTGGGAGTGGCCCCAAAGCAAAACAAAATAGTAAAATTTAGTAAATTCGAGAAAGACACCTGAGAGACAAAAAGCTTTTTAAATATTAATACAAGTATATAACTTATACTTGTTCTGAATTAAATGTATTGATCTTAGTTTACCAAACATCCTGTTTATTATAAAATTTGATTAAAGAAGATAAAAACTCCCTAGTTAGTTATAAATAGAATCCTGCTCTTCTTTGAATTAGCATTATCTGTAGAATGTAACTTACATCTATCCACTTCCCTGACTTTTTATAATATTAATTGAAATAAATGATATATGAAATTAAACTTAATTATAGAAGGTTTTTTTTTTTGCTTTTTGGGTCACACCCAGCAATACTCAGGGGTTGCTCCTGGCTCTTTGCTCAGGAATTACTCCTGTTGGTGCTTGGGAGACCTTATGGGATGCCAGGGATTGAACCCAGGTTGGCGCGTGCAAGGCAAACACCCTACCTGCTGTGCAATCACAGGAAGAGAAGGGAAGGGACTATAGAAGTTTAAAATGAAAATATTTATATATATTTCATGTCTTTGGCATTATTTAAAATAGAATATTAGTTCAGCAATATTCACAGGCAAAAATAATTATTTTATTAACACCTACAATAAATAATTATCCCTGCAAGATGACCTAAATTATAATAAAGAGCAAAATTATAAAAGGAATAATATATAGATATAAATATGAGTACATTTTGAAGATAGAAGTTGCATTATAACTATTAACATTATAACAACTATCACTATTGGTTATAAAGGCAGGGTTATATGTAGTTTTTTCTACTTTGACTGTTAAATAAAATTATTCTATTTACTTTTGTTCTATTCTAATTGAGATAACATTAGTATAGATGGTTCTCTATGTTTCAAGTTATCAATGTATTCATTCTGCACTTATTCACAATAATGGCAATAGCTTATTATCATAGTTCATTAACTCCTTCTAACTGTGTTCCTCTTATTGGCTTCCCCTATTTAGAATGACAATTGTGTGGTCACCTCCACCAGTTTGTGTCTATTGGGTTTGCTTGTATCCATATTTTAGACAAAGGAATGAAGTCCTTTGGTGTTTTTTTATTCTCAATAATTTCACTTTGATTAAAATCCTCTATTTCATTCCTGCTTTTATCATTCCATAGTGTGTATAACATTTGTATACATATGCCATATTATATATGTATATATAATTTACATATAAATTCCATTATATCACTTAATCACGACATCTGGTTATTCGTCGATTTGCTTGAGTGGCCACCAGTAAGGTTTCCATTAGTCCCTGACACATGTCACTTGTATCACTTGTCTTACCATTCATCATCGATTTGCTCAATTGGGCACCAGTAACATCTCTACATGTCCTGTCACATGCTAATAGAGGCCGAGGGGCGTCTGCTTGCTCCAGGAACATAAAGAGCCTCAAACCATTCCATCATGGGAATGAGGTCTATAATTGTTACTGGTATTTGGCACATTAAATATGACATGGGTAGCTTGCCAGGCTCTGCTGTGCAGGTGGGATACTCTTGTAGTCACCTCTGATCTCCATCATTTATTGATTAAACGTGTGGCCACAAGCAGCCACAAGAGCCGGGCTGTGGTCAGTTCTTCTGCTGGGTGGAATTCTGACGAGAAGGGAGTCGGATGTGGAAAATAGCGGCCCCTCATGGAGTGGGGCGGGGGGTGGTTCTCTGGCTTCTTGAGAGGCTCTGCTGGCGCGACAGTCCAGGGCTAAAACCCGCCATCTCTTCCAGGTGCCTCGTGATCAGCTAGGCACAGGGAGAGCTGGTAGCAGCTCTGCCCCATGTATGTGAGTCTCTGAATCACCATACCTGGGCTGGGCTTGAAAAAGACTGCTGCAGGGTGGGTCTTGATGAGTCACCAGTAACACTTCCATTTGTCCCTGACACATGCCAGTGTAGCCCAATAGTATCTGCTTTTTCCAGGAATACGAAAAGCCTCAAACCGTTCGTTCAGGGTCTTGATGAAGAAGTCCTTCCATCTTGTAGGTGGAGAGCTACGTATTCTTTTGATGTATTGTTGGATCTAGTCGGTAACGGCTCTAGTCCAGTGGTTGTCTCCAAATTGCATAATATGTCCAGCCCATCTGATTTTCAATGCCTTGGCAAATGAAACAGCGTCCCTGATTCTGAATCATCGACAGAGGTCTAAACAACGATTCCTTCTCTCATTTGAGTAAGGCGTGATATTCCAAGCATAGCTCTTTCGATTTCTCATCCTGCTTTCATAGGGCCCACGTCTCTGGGGCATATGTTAATGCAGGGAAAACAGTGGAGTCGAAGAGATGTTCCCAGAGCCGGAGGTTCTTTGTCCTTTTAGCTATCTCTTCGATGTTCTTGGAGGCTTTCCACGCTGCTCTCTTCCTGCGCAGTTCAGGTTTTAGGTCATTCCTCATGTTGATTTTTTTTTAATATATTTTATTATACCACCATTTGAGTTGTCGACCAAGTGCACATAACTGCTGCATTCAGAGATGTTTGTTCCACTGAGAGTGAATTGAGCATCTGGAACTATTTCATTTTTCGTGAGCATTGTTTTGTTGAGATTCAGCTTTAGACCTATCTTTCCACATTCATGGTCAAAGTCAGCCAGCATTTGTGCCCCTTGGCTAATGTTTTGTGTTTTCTCTATCTTGGGTAATTTTCTCTTTCCTATACTATCTCTATCTTTCTCTTTCTCTATCTTGGGTAATTTTCTCTACACTTGGATAATTTCTATTTTGCCTAATTTCAAATGCGATTATGAACATAGACAAGCACATTGCTTTTTAAATTAGTTTTCTGGCATTCTTTGGATAGCTACTTAGTTTGGGATTGCTGAATCATAGGGTAGATATCTACTTAATACTTTGAGTTTTCCAAAGAGATTGCACAATTTAAATTTCCACTAGCGGTGTTTGTGTGGTTCTTATTTCTTCATACCTTCACAAACCTGTTTCTGGCATTCTTTGATATAGGCCATTTTCACAGTGCCCTGAAAATAGTCTTCAACTCTCCCTACGTCTAAGCCAGGAGCAGGAGGATTCCAGTTAGTAATCTCATATATAAGCTCCTCATAAATGCCTTAAATTATCAGTAGTTCCTCCGCTAACTGCTCTGCACTGAGCACTATTCCAGACTACCTTGTTAAAGGCAAGGTCATCTGACATAAACAAAAGATTTCAGAGAAAAGAGATATCATGATTCCTCAATTTCCTTATCAAAATTACTTTAAATTTCAATGATAATTATTTCAATAATGATTTATGTATCATTAATAATATGAACACATTCACATGCATTTAAATTCAATTTAGTTCCATGAGATATTCCATATTTTGAGTGATCATTTATATTTAAAAATGTTCTTAAATGAAACAATAGCTTATGAAAAGAAGAAAAAGTGACTTTCTATTTGTCAATTAAGATTTGGGGGCCAGAAATATAGTACAGAGTTTAATGTGATTTCTCTGCTTATGGCTGGCATAAATTCAATCCCATGATTCACATACGGTCCCTGATCTTTACCAGGAGTGACCCCTGTGTACAGGGTGAGGAGTAAGCACTGAGCACTGCTTGGTATGGACAAAAACAAAAACAACAACAACAATAAAGTAAGAAACAGACCTTTATAAATACACTGAGAAAGGAGACTTACAAAAAGGAAAGTCCACTTATTGTAGATGCCTATATTAGTAAAAGAAATGATTTTGTATATGTTATCATTCTTTCTGAGCATATATAATTTTCTTACCAAGTTTCCTGCATAGGTCTAATTCAGTAAGGTAAATATTATATACTTTGGAGCAGAAAGCAAATGAGATAGGAAGTCTGCACTTTCCCTAAGCAATAACTCCTTGGTTTTTACATCACCTTTTTCAAATTTTAGTGGGGAATACTGTCACTTTGAGGTCAGATAGATTTGTTTAAAGTCCTTTGTGTAAATTAACCAGCATTCTCATAACTAAAGTAATGGCACACTATCTCCTACTTTGCTGAATGGTTTGGATTCACTCTTAGAATCAAATAATTATAAATTTGTATACTTTTCTATAATAGTCATATGCTAGTTCTCTCTCTTGTTTTCAGTTTTCATTTTATTTGAATTTATCCAAATGCCTAAGTTTAAAAAAGGTGAAGTTGTTTATGATATCTTGTACATTTCTGTGAAGTTATTGGTATTAAGAATTGTTCCCTGAAATATTTTTCAATATTTTTTCTTGGGAATGAGGGAACACTTGGAATTTGTTTTTTGCTAGACCAATTATATTATACAAATATACAAACAGCTGTGTGTATGTCTATATCATATTCAGAATGAGAATTTATTCAGTTTCTGATTAAAAAATTTTCTTAAACAGATATGGTCTAACTCTTTACTATCAAGGTCAATAGAAGAGAAGAAATCACTAAATCACTTAGAAACTCTAGTCACTTACTCTATCACAGACATTCCAATCATATTATCTAATATGTTACCTGGGAAAATATGCACATTTTAAAGTTAAGAACAGTTTTACAAGAATAGGAATGTATGTAATGAAACATGTATGTAATGAAATGTTTTTTATTTTTACTTTGTTTGGGTGACACCTGTTGGTGCTAGAGCTGACTCCTGACTCTATGGTCAACAATAACTCTTAAAGAGGCTTAAAGAACCATAATAGGTGGTGAAATTTAACCTGGTTCAACCTTGTACAAGGCAAAGCCCCTACTGATAGACTTTATCTCTCTCTAGCCTTCCTATTCAAAATTAAATTAGAATAATAATTACCAAAATTTCCCTTAAATATTTATTTTGTATGTATCAAAATAATTTCTGAAACATAGTTTATCAATATGTCACTAGTCTGCTATACAAATATTTAATACGCCTAAAAAATAACACAATATGTAATTTAATGTAATTTATAAAATATATGTGTAAATGATCATTTACAATACATGTAGTACACTTAAAGAATGTGGAAAAAATAAACTATCTCTAGCAAACTTTGTAACAATCTGTTTTCCCTTCTCTTTTCCTACTAGCTGCAGGTTTCTAACTCAAACCCAGAGGTAAGGTAATGTTATACTGTTATGAAAAGGAGGTTGGCCAGATTTTAACATCATGGAATTTTATTCCTCTTGTCTCTTGTTCAGGGCATATAATTTCTGGAGCTGATAGATAATTGGTTTAAACAAAATAGTCAAAATTTTATTTGAATTTGTATTAAGGCTGATGCATATTAAGATGTCTTAGCTTCCTCAGAATAATTACAGCTAGTTTTGTTTCTAAGCAAAATCTAGACACTACATATGCCATCTTGTACCATATTAAGTTTTATGTTAGTTACAATTACATAGTTCCTATTATGTTCAACTTTATGCCACTTAACTAGAAACAACAGAGGTATGTCATAATTGAAACATTTACAACTTTCTACTTTTTACTATGCTCTTAAAAATAAAACTGAAGAAAGCTATCTGAACTATAAATTGTTTGGAGAGTTCTGAAATGTTTCATCAGAAAGATGTTTTCAAAACTACATTTTTCATAAAAATAAATACTGTTCTCTCTGTCCCTTCACTACCTTTGGCCAATGTGCTATTATCCAGGATCCAATTAACCGGGCAGGAGAGGTTAAATGCTCTGCGATAAAATGCTTCACCCAGGGTGATAATTCTGGCCTTTAGTCAAACTGATGTACACGCAGAGGTTACCACCTCTGACTCTGCTACTTCAACACCAGGAGACTTACTTAATCTCTCAGAACCTCACTGACTTATACATAAATTAGGGGTAAGAACAATTTCAACTTTGTAGAATAGTAAGAACTAAGCCAGATAAATCAGGTTATTACTAAAACTATGACCAATATATTGGAGCTGAAAATATTATTGTACAAAACAAGAAGCAATCTCCCATAGCCTATTTCACCCGAAGATAAGATGTCCTAATAAACTCATAGCCCATGCCATGTGTTGCTCAGTGTACTACACTCCCTTTGTTTCTCAGACCAAGCCTAAAGTTGGATTATACTCTATGAGGTTCTCCAGGATCTAGTCCTTGCAGGCTCTGAATTCAATCCCTGTATTTCTCCCCTTATAACTCCCCTTCTTTCTTGTGAAATAAAGCAAGAGAACTTCTAATTTGGGAAATCATACTGGTCTTTTCTGCTAAACTTGATAATTTTTGCCAGTGCTTTCAATAACTTCTCCCACAAATGCAGGATTTTATTGATTCTAGACTAGGTTCTTCCTCAGTTCTCCCCTCTGGATTTCATTTTATCAGAGTACTTTGTTGCCCTCTTATTTCATATCTGCATCGCTACCTTGACTGATCTTTATTCATTTTACTTAATTTTATTTATAAAACCCCCAAACCTTCTATTTTTTCAATTACTTATTTAATACTTTATCTCATTCTAATACAAATCTAAGGTCAGAAGGAAAATCTCTTGCTTCCACTATTAGCTCATATTTCTTCTGAGTTTATCATAGAGAGGATTTCAAAAAATTCTTACTAAATTAACTAATATGGCATTGAGAGTATGAATTACTAATGCCATCAATACATATACTGAAAAAAGTTTATTAGGCTGATGGGTTCCAGTAAAATATAATATTAGCTGGCTATATTTATTGAACATATGAAAAAGGCATTGTCCTAATAAATAGTCTTTCAGTAAACATTTTATAGTATAAATGCTAAATATTCTATATTAGATAATATTAATATATAATAGGGAATAGAATTATTATATATTGAGTGAAATAATGCTGATATATATTCAATATTTATCACTTGTATCACTGGTATCACTTGTCTTACTGTTGGTCATCGATTTGCTCGAGCAGGCACCAATAACATACATCTCCATACTTTCTGTTGGATGCTAGTGTATCCCAAGGGCATCTGCTCTTACCATGTTCATGAAGAGCCTCAAACCATTCCTTCAGGTCATGGGAATGAGGTCTATAATTGTTACTGTTTTTTTGCATATCAAATACGACACAGAGGGGCCAGAGGGATAGTCCAGCGGGTAGGGTGTTTGCCTTTCATGTGGCCGGCCCATGCCAGCCCGGGTTCGATCCCCAGCATCCCATATAGTCCTCCGAGCACCGCAGGAATAATTCCTGAGTGCAGAGCCAGGAGTAAGCCCTGAGTATTGCCGGATGTGATCGAAAAAAAAAAAAAAAAAATTCCAGTCATCGATTTTCGGGCACTCTGGTTGCTTCCAGATTCTGGCTATTGTGAATAATGCTGCTATGAACATAAAAGTACGGATGGTGTTTCCACTGCGTATTTTTGGTTTCCCAGAGTAGATTCCCAGGAGTGGTATGGCTGGGTCAAATGGGAGTTCAATTTCTAGTCTTTGGAGGAAAGTCCATATTGTTTTCCAGATAGGCTGTACCAGCCGGCATTCCCACCAACAATGGATGAGTGTCCCCTTTTCCCCCACATCCATGCCAGCACTTGTTGTTCTTGCTTTTTTGAATATGTGCCAGTCTCTGTGGTGTAAAGTGGTATCTCATTGTTGTTTTGATTTGCATCTCTCTGATGATTAGTGATGATGAGCATTTTTTCATATGTTTTTTGGCCATTCGAATTTCTTCCTTGCTGAAGTTTCTGTTCATTTCTTCTCCCCATTTTTGATGGGGTTGTTTGTTTTCTTCTTGTAAAGTTCTACCATTGCCTGATATATCCTGGATATTAACCCCTTATCAGATGGGTATTGGGTGAATATTCTTTCCCATTCTGTGGACTGCTTTTTGTATCTTAGTCACTGTTTCTTGTGAGGTGCAGAAGCTTTTTTAGTTTCATGTAGTCCCATATGCTTATCTTTTCTTCTAGTTGCTTTGTTAGTGATGTTTCACCTTTGAAGATGCCTTTAGCTTCAATGTCGTGGAGGGTTTTTCCTATATTTTCTTCAATGTACTTTATGGATTCAAGTCTAATATTGAGATCTTTAATCCATTTTGATCTGATTTTTGTGCATGGTGTTATACACAGATGGGCACTGGTGGAGGGACGGGTGCTGAAACACCGTATGACCAAAACCCAAACATGAACTTTTTAATTGTAAAAAAAAAATTAAAAAAATAAAATCAGTTATGTTAAATTTAAAAAAAAATAAAGAGGAGAGAAAAGTAAAAAAAAAAATTCCAAATGTGACACGGGTAGCTTGCCAGGCTCTGCTGTGTGGATGGTATATTCTCTGTCATAGACTCTCAGTTCATGTATTTACTGATGAACCACAATGGGAAGAGATTGGCCTTTTTCTTGGGTGGAGCTCTGAAGAGCTATAGAGTCCAGATGTTGAAAATGACTGCCCTCATGGTGTGGGGGTTCTTCTGGCTTCTTGCAAGGCTCTATTGGGATGGAGGGCCAGGGCTAGAACTCACCTTCCCTCCTGGATCCCTCATTAAAATAGTAATTTTTAATTACCTACTGTTGAATTTTTTCCATCACTGTTTCAGAGTCAGGGATGCCGTTTCGTTGCCAAGGCATCAAAAATCAGATGGGCTGGACATGTAATGCGATTTGAAGAAGACTGCTGGACTAAAGCCGTTACCGACTGGATCCCATGGGATAACAAAGTATCACGTGGCTACCTACAAGATGGTCAGACTTCTTCGTCAAGACCCTGAACAAACAGTTTGAGGCTCTTCATGTTCCTGAAGCGGTCAGATACCATTAAGCTACACTGGCACATGATAGGGTCAAATGGAAATGTTACCGGTGCCCACTGGAGGAAATCAATAAACAATGAACTGGATGTTTAGTAGTGATCTACTGTTGAATAATAAAAATAAGATAATTTTCAATTTCACTAATGTAACATAATATAAGGATATTTGAATCACCATTTAAATAGACTGCATAAATATCCAAAAGCAATAATTAATTAAACACTACAACAGAAATTTCTCATATTTGATGTTATATTTGCTTTTATGGTCATTTCTTATTCATTTTGTTTTCAATTCTTTAATATGGAAACTGTAGCATTAGGTATTTTTCACATCACAAAGAATCAGGAAGATCCTTTCAATTCCTAGCCGTAAGGGTTTAGCTGCTTTACCATATTCCTTATACAACAGTTGGTGTAGTAATAGATTGACAAACCCAAGGCATAGCCAAAGTAAGCCTGTACTACACAGACAAATTGTAAGTACAACTGATGGTTTTAGGCCCAGTCAATGCACTAAACTGGTCTAGTTAGAGGAAAATCCTTGATAATACAGGGGAATAGGTGCTACGTAAAATCAAGTACTTTGCTAGCTATTGTTTCCATGGGAAAAGCCAACCAGATGATACATGCTAGGAGCAAATGAAGGTGAATCAGAAAAGAGCTGAAAATCTGACTGAACTCAGGATAAAACCACAGCTAAATTTTGTAATTTTTGTTGCTTGTCAGTCTCAGTCACTTTGAGCTATAGTATTTGCTGATGTTAGTCAAGAGTGTCTATTAGGTTACTATGACCTTATGTCTGCTTTATAAAGTATGTATAAAAAGTTGCTGCACCCCAGGGATGTGGCTTAGTGTTTGCCTTGCAAGTGAGGCCCTGGGTATGAACTCACACATTGAAAACAATGGTTTTAAAGGCCCCAAAGATTCAGTGCCTTAGTGTGTCAGGTGCTTTCCTTGAACACAGGTCACCTAATATTTGATCTTATTTTGTCCTGAATATCTACCAGGAATGATCCCTGAGGATTTCACAGGTCATTAAG
Source organism: Cryptotis parvus (assembly GCA_021461705.1). Taxonomy (NCBI): domain Eukaryota; kingdom Metazoa; phylum Chordata; class Mammalia; order Eulipotyphla; family Soricidae; genus Cryptotis; species Cryptotis parvus. The sequence continues at coordinate 345,307 of JAJIBD010022218.1, read as the reverse complement.
AGTAAGCCCTGGACATAAGTTTACCCAGATAACAACAAAAAATCAAGTAAAATAAAATGTAGAATTCTACCAAAATAAATGGGCTTCTGCCAGAGCAATAGTGCCATTCTATAACAGACAAAGGCTTTTCTAAATTGGCACGTTTTCTTTTCTTATAAATTAAAAATTGCATTAAAATTGCTAAGCAATGGAGGCAGAAAAGATGCCACTGTGATATTTAATGGATTGTCTTTTATGTTCTTGTTTTATTTGGTTGGGAGTCATACCCAGTGGTACATAGGTTATACACGTGACTCTGTGTGTAGGGTGAACTCATGGATGGGCTTGGGGCATGTTTATATGCTGGCAGAGAACTGAACTAGGCAAATGTCTTAATACATCTAGCTTTGTAATACTCTCATTCTTATAAATTACCATTCATTTTCTTAGGAGCTGAAGAATCTGTTCAGAATTGGCAGCATATTAAAAATGTCTCAAGTTATGATGTCATTTTATAGAATGAAATTTGCAAATTGTTAGCTGTGGCAGAATTCTCTACTCTCTTTATTAATCAGCAGTTGGGTTACTGAAAAAAAGTTTTCATTTCTAATTCACAAAGCAAGCAAATGTGTGATAGGTTAGTTGCGTATATTAGAAAACTTTTAAGAGAAAAAATAAAAAGGAAAAAATGCAGAAAGGTAATTAGCCAAATATAAATAGCATTTGGATTATTCACTACTTTATCCATTTTTGAGAAAGTAATTAGGAACTGATTGCATTCTCAGGATTACTAGAGATGCCGCAGATGGCTTAAAATATTCACAAATTAAAACATGAGTTTAGTGTGTGGTCTGGCAACAGAAATCATACAATTTTACTTATATACTCCCTCTTGTTTTCACTGATGTAATCTAGTATAACAAAAATTGTAATTTTTAAAAAGTGGCTTTGAATGAAAGTTTTCGTCCTGAATATTGTATTCAAACCACTATCAGCTAAAGTACCAACTAAAGATCCTTTTGCAATAATCTACACATCCTTTTGCTACAGTTATGAAGGTGGATAAATAGTCATAGTAATTCCATGGCTAAATGTTCATGAAAATAATTGTATATAAAAGTGTATAACTTATTCAATATTAGACTCAAAGGGTGACACCTCTCTTCTCAGATTCCACTCACTATTCAACTGAGAGCAGGAAAATCATTTGCTGCATGTTTCTTTTTAAAATTAACAGGATGATCTAGCCATCTTTTGGGATTAGTTAAAGAAATATCGAGACCAAGCCTGGAGAGATAGCACAGCAGGTAAAGCATGTGCCAATTCCATTCCAGGTACCACTTATCCCCTGAACACCTCTGGGAGTGTTTTCTGAGTACAGAACCAGGACTAACTCTGAACACTACCAGGTATACCCTCTACCCCAACAGGCAATAAACAAAAAATTTAACTAGACATTCAAGTACTTATGAATGCTTTGTTTTGTTTAGAGGCCTAAACTGCCAACAGTAAGAGGTTATTCCTGCTGCTTTATTCAAAGGTTGCTCCTGGCAGTGTTCTAGTGCCAGGAGACCAGACTGTGCCGAGATCTCATCCAGGTCTCTCTCCCACATGAAGAGCATGTAGACTACTCCTTTGAGCTATCTACCAGCCCAGAGTTCAGTCATTGTTCATATCATTTGAATATACCTATACCAATAAAATATCTGTAGCATACATTTCCAAATTAACAGCAACTCGCCAAGTCCATGTATTTCCATAACAAACCTTCACATGTGCAGCAGGAAAATAGGCACGATCAGAGCTCAAGTAAAGGTTCTCTCTCAGCAGAGCATTATTGGCACAAACAAATAACAACTTTGAATTCATTTGGCCTTTGCTTTTTCTCTTTCGTAAAAGGGCAGAGAAAAATAATTAGGTATGGTCATTTAAAAGATTTTTTTAACATTAAGTCTGTTACCAGCCTGTGTGGTACACAAGAACATACATGGTGTGTGTGCGTGTGCACACCTGCGAGAGAAAGAGAGAGACAGAGAGAGACAGAGAAAGAGAGAGAGACAGAAAAAGAGAGAGAGAAGCGGTCAGGAGGGTGTTTATTTTTATGTGATAGATCCAGGTTGGACCCCTAACACCCCATATTGTTCCCGAAGCTCAGCCAGAGGTAACCCCTAAGCACAGTCAGAAGAAAGCCCTGAGAGCCACTAGCTGTGGCCCCCAGAAAGCAATAACAAAAAGAGGCTCATTCACATGCAACATGCAATGAATTATGAAGGAAATAATTTAACTATAATTTTAGTTTGTTGACAATGTTCTATTTCTTTTATTCATATCAAAACAAAAATGACAATATTATTTTAAACAAAATATTCAGATGTTTTAAGGTACCATTACATCAAATATAAAATATGATTCTTGCTGCTAATAGAAAATAGATTTTCAATAGTTTTTATATTGCTTGCAAAATTTTAATTTGAAAGGTTGCCAACGAGGAACATGCATGTCTCATTTTCTAGTTTATTAACTACTGTCTAATCTTCCAACTTGTCGATGGAGTCTCTATCATGGAGAATAATTGTGTCTCTTATTTTATTTTATTTCATTTTTATAATGGCTAATTCTGGTTAAACTTGGAGCTGTGGTGATTTAGAGCTGGGGTGTTGCAGAGTGAAGGGGAAACCATGAAGAGCTGGAAGTTGAATTCATCGCTTTGCACATGCAGCACATGTGCTCTGTCATTTGAACTATCTTCCTGGCCCATCCAGTTCTCTTTTGATTTACAGTCAGTATCAACACAGCTAATTTGCATGCCTAAATATAAAATGAACTTACTCACTGAATGATGCTCAGCTGTTTTACTGTTCAAGATCTGTAATAATAACTGCAGGGTGACTGACTGATAATGGCTTATCATCTCCCTACTACAAAAGCATGTAAATTAGTAAACTAGATGTTGATTTGTACATTTGTGTCTGTGGGTTGGAGGTAGGTTTATTAAGTGCTACCACTTTATTGTGGTGCTTCAAGCACATTTTCCTCAGGGAGGGGAAATGTGTAGAAATATAATCATCAATTGAATCCATAAATACTCATTTGCTCAAGAGCCATTAAATATCCTTCTCCTGGGTGTGAATATTTCCTGAAAGTTTGTAAATTCACATTTTGTTTTTGTATTATATCAGACAAAGCATACATAAGTGTTTCTTGAATTTTTGGGGCACCTTGTAAACAAATGACAATGACAAAGTAATTGAAGCTGGGTCATTTTTTTTTAATTCAAGGGATAAAGTTCAGGAAACCCTGATACAGTTTCCAAAGTGTGGAATTGGAAATAATTAAAGTGTGATTATTAGAGCATCCATATATAAGTTAATGGTAGAGGAGTAAACTTCAATCATTAATCTTTATTAGGAATTTATATTTATCTGATATCTTATTCTCTATTTTTTTGCAGTGCTCTGGACTTACTTCTGACTCTGTGCTCACGGATCTTTCCTAGTGATGCTTCCCAAATGGAGTACTGGGAATCAAACCCACCTTGGCCCCATGCAAGATAGCAGCACCCTAATAATTGAGCGAGTACTAATGCCAACCTAGAACTGAGCATTAAATAGAGTCAAAAAGATACACATGACAACCCTTTAATGTATGTTCTGTAATCCATAGTCTGGAGGGAAGGAAAAGAGAAAGAGAGAGAAAGGGAAAGAAATAAAGAACCTGCCATGGAGGAGGGGCGAGGGAACCGGGGACATTGGTGGTGGGAGATGGGCACCGGTGGCGGGATGGGTGCTGGAACACTGTATGACCAAAACCCAAATATGAACTTTTCAATTGTATATCTTTGTCATTGTAAAAATAAAAGATAATAATAATAATAATAATAATAAAGGGGAACAGAAAAGATAGCAGCACCCTGCCTGATACCCTAGTATCTCTCTGGTCCACTTAGTAAATATTTTTACTGATTTTTCTAAATCTTCAGTGAGGGGGAACTAAAATCATAAATCAGTGGTTCCCAAAGTGATTGGCCTCCCTCCCACTTTTCAGACAAAAGAAATAGGGCTTCCCTGGAAGTCTACTTTAATGCAAACAATGAGAAAGATAACAATTGCACCTAGGGGCTACTACCAGCCCTAGGATAATTTCAGTGTCCTCCAGGGGGCAGTATTGTCTAGTTTTGAGGAACACTGACACAAAAGATGTAACCAATTTCTATATATTAAGATATGCTCCTTTTGCAGAATATCAAGCTATATTTTGTTCCACAAGAAGATAAGCTATATTCAGAGGAATATTTACAGTAACAAAAAGGATTACATAACAGTCTTCTTTGTAATCTAGATCATTTTTCATAAAAGTTACCTAATGTGAACTAGAGAACAAACAGCAGGCATGACATTAAATATGTAGTAGATAGGCATATGTATGTGGGATAGACCTAATATCAATTTAGTACAAATGTATGTATACATCTACATATGAATAGAGATGGCTTATTTTCTACAGTTGTTTTACTTACATTTACTACAAAGAATTCACATTTATTTTACAGTTAAATGCTAAATAAGCTAAAAACAGAAGTTGCAATTACATATCTATGTCTCCATTTTATCCCTCCAAAGCTTGCCTTGTAATAGGTACATGTGAGGGCTTCTGGGAAGCATTTGAAATAGAGTCCACTAAATAAGTCCAAGCTGCATATCGGTGCTTTTCTGCAGCATGCATGCTGAATATCTATGGAGCCCACCTCTTTGCTTCTTTATAAACACTCAGAGGACCCTGGTGTGATCAGTGGCATCATTACATTGCTGCTTAATAGCACATGCTGTTAATACATTAATTGCTTTATTGACTATTTTAAAAGTTTATAACCTCATCTGCATTCCTATTTGACCTTGTTTTGCACTTTTCTAGTGAATCACCACATTAAACAACCTACATAATACGTATTATAGCAATAAATTTACAAAATGAAAAAAGAGTAAGATGATATGCTCCTCATTATTTTTTTAATCAACTAAATCATTGGTAGGCAGGATTTATATCGCAAAGGACTGCATAATCTTAAAACTTGATGCCACAGCCTCATAAGTAGAAAAGGTGTTCCTCATTTTTTTCGTGTCATTTTCTTTTAAATAATAATTACTAGATGAGTGAAGCAGCTATATATCCTAAGCTTGAAGCAAGAGACATCCTCCTAAAACATAAAATTTAATAATTATTTTAATGATTTAAAAGTGTGCTTCATACCAACCTAAATGCTCCTTCCTTCAAAAATATTTTATTTTATTTATTTTTTTTGGGTCACACGTGGCAATGCTCAGGGGTTACTCCTGGCTCTGCAGTCAGGAATCACTCCTGGCTGTGCTCGGGGGACCATATGGAATGCCGGGGATGGAACCCGGGTCGGGGCGCGTTCAAGGCAAGCGCCCTGCCTGCTGGGCTATCGCTCCAGCCCCAAAAAATATTTTATTTTATTTTATTTATTTTTGCTTTTTTGGGTCACACCCGGCGATGCTCAGAGGTTTTTCCTGGCTCTGCACTCAGGAATTACTCCTGGCGGTGCTCGGGGGGCCATATGGGATGCCGGGGATCGAACCCAGGCCGGCACAGACTGGCCGTGTGCAAGGCAAACGCCCTACCCGCTGGGCTATTGCTCCAGTCCCCCAAAAAAATATTTTAAAGTGGAGTTGTTGCATCCAAAATCTGAGTAATATCCCGTTTTCCAATAAAAAGGAATTGATTGGGATTTGCTTGCAAATTAATTAAAACTATAACAATTTGGTATGGTGCAAAATGCAAATTAAATTGTGCAGTAAAGGTAAATATTGGCCATGAGGGTTAATGTTATACAATAAACTTTCACCTAAAATGATATTGACAGTTTAATCCTAATTTACTCTCAAAATTCTAAGAAAAGTCTCCTTAAAATGGACCCACAAAATTTCTGTCTTTTCAAGAAACAAATAGCAGGGAGAATTTGGGCCTAAAAAAAAAGTAGAATAAGTTTTGTGTAAAATTCCTGACAGAAAGGATAACACATGGACTTTGGGGACATTTATTTAACTTTCATTATTGGCAAGTATTGTTAGTACTTTGGTGCTTAAAAATGGTTTAGAAAGTAGAACACACAATATATTCCCCATATGGAATGTAAATGAAGAAACTAGGCAAGAATACAAATGCCAGGCTGAGGAAAGAATTAGTGGGAATTAACATATCAGAGCAAGTTACTATAGGGGCTCATAGCTATTCCTACTTTGTTCTACACATGAGAACGTTGGAGCCCAGAATGGTTAGATGGCTTTTATAGCTTCAGTATCAATAAAAAGGGTAAAGGTTACCCACACCAAATAAGATCCTGTCTTCCGTAGCTTGAATTTTGCTACAGTTGGTAACTGTAGTGAAGATACTAGGGAGCAATTCAGACAAAGAAATGGTGTATAAATTTGGTGACATATGGAAAAGATCTTTTTTTTTTTTTTTTTTTGAAGTAAAATAGGTTTTATTGAGGAGGTTTTTGGAGAGGGAAGGGGGAGAGAAAGTAAAAGAGAGAGTAACACGCTCAAGGGAGAACGCGGGCTGCTCCAAAGGTGGAGAGCGAGTAAAAGAGAGAGTACACATCTCAAGAGGGGAGATGCGGGCAACACACGTGCTCAGGCAGCATGTGCACGCAGGCAACATGTGTGCCCAGGCAGCATGTGCGCCTGGAAAAGATCTTTACATGTGAAAAACTTGGTGAGCACAAAACGTACACTAGGCAACTTTTTTTTTTTTTTTTTACTATTTAAAGACTAGGGGACTTTTAGAGAAAGGATTTTTGAAAGCCAAGAAATGAAAAGATCTTCGCATGTTTCCTAATCATTGTAAGTATTGACATGATCTAGGCTCTATGTTATAATAAAGCAGTGATTGTGAGACTAATTGAAATAATATAAAGCAACAAGAATAAGGAATATTTTAAAAATTATATATCAATGAGATTATAGATATCACTTTCTAAATTTACCAGAAATGTTTTCCATATCTGGCCCACCAATCTCTCAGAAGAACTTGGGAAATAATACAGGGTCATATTGCTATTAGTGACAGACAAGTTCCTTAATATAGAGATTCTGTAGCCATTAAATAGACTACAATTTAATTTCATCTTCCTGACGATTTGCTTCCTATGATCTTACAAATACAATTATTTGAGAAACAGACTGAAATTTATTCTCAACTAATTTTATCAAGTAATGAATGCCACTTCCTGATTGTAGAAATAGCACTTTATGAAATTACTCCTCTGCCCCTGTCTTTTTTCTAACTCAACCTCTTTACCAGAAAGACTTTCATCTTGGCTTCAACTTTAAAGCACTTTATTCATGGAAAATGAACTAACAATCCTGTAAGCTTGTAAATTATTTTAGATATCTAAATTATTGTTAAAATTTACATTCTCACTCGATGTGACAGAGTGTCTAATTGACTATGCACTTCGTATAGCAGCCACTTCCTCAGACTCTCACAGAATATTAAAGAACAGGGTGAGCCATTAGCACAATGGGGAAATAAAACATTGAATAAGGAGAAATACTTCTTCAGACTGGCAGCGTTTTCACCTGTATTGTAGAACAGTTCAAAATTACTATCCAGCTAGACACCTAGACCATTCTCTTAGAAGAAACAAATAAAGCCGTCTCTAACAGCACATTTCAAAGATTGATGAAAAAATAAGTTTTTAACCCATAGCAGTATAATAAGTGTCCCAGGAACATATTTTTAGCTGAAAAAAAGATTCTGACTATATGTGGCAAAACATAATATATTGTGGGATTTTTTTTCTTTTCTTTTGTTTATATTTCTGTGATTGCTCACTAAAGTTTATACCTCCAAGAAATTTTAATAAAAGACCAGTGAAGGGAGACATTCCTTTAAGGGGTGAATATCATAAAGTTTAAATCAATTTTCATGTATATTTTTATAACTGAGGAGTAAAACAGTATGTAGCTTTATAAGCCAGATTTTTCTCACCTATTATAAGCAAGGAATCTCCAAGTATTAGCTACACTGTTTCTATAAAAATGAGAATGAGAACACTTGTTCTTAGGCCATGTCTTTATCCTTATATCCGCATCAGAACACACTAATGAGAAGAGAACCAAAAATATTCTATACTAAAACAAATTTTGTAATAAAAAGAATGATACAAATTTTCATTTCTATTCAAACTGAATTTAGTTTTTAAAAAAGGGCAGATGCCACCACACTTTTCATTTACAATAATATTATTTATGTTTATTTATGTCTCATGTTGTATTAACTCTTGAAAAACTAAGACAGTTTCACTCTTTTGAGTCTACTCATCCTATTTTTCATAAAACTTGTCATAATTAAGAACTACTGTCTCTAGTCCAAAATAAAAGAAAGCTTACTACAGAGAATACATTAAAAATATAATCTACCACTCTTTCTCCGTCAAGTTTGATTCCGTGCCATTATTAATTGCTATGTTTCCTCTTTGTAAAAGTCAACTAAAATATTTTAAGCAGCTGTTTGTCTTTAAGAGTATGTGTGAATCATAATAAATATATAACTGGCTCCATTTGTCAGTTGTATATTTATCAGGAGCAGACTTGAACATTATTTTCTACTTTTCATTTATTATTGTGAGAAAAATGTTTGAATCTTTCTATAGTCCATAATTATCAATAATGAAAATAAAATCAAAATGGAACTTCAACTGATCAACAGGTCTAAAATCAATTTTGCAAAGCCAATACATTCATACTTTAAAATTAACAGGTAAAAGCAGATGAGGCACATTTTTTTCCACTGCAGTCCACAGGACAAGGCTAGAATTTCTTCATAAGTATTTAATCATGTGTGCCAAGACCAAAAGTGCACAATTAATTCTGCCTTACCAAAATTAAAGTCTCCTGTGTATGTGTCAACTAAAGAGCTTTCACCACAGGTAAAGTATATAAGTTTCAAGAAAAAGGAACAATGAACAGCTAAGAGCAAAATAAGATATTTCAAAACTAAAGTATACTTTCATGAAAGGACTCAAACATATTTCTTCTTGGAAAAATAATCATGTTTTGATGAAAAGTAAAAATACATTTCCAGCATGAACACAATGAATAAAAAAGAGAAAAGTGCAGTATCAAAACTATTAATTGCAATAGTCCTTAATGAGAGAGATGACTCCTACTTCAGAAGGTAAACAATGATTTTGTTAAAGTATGGTTTAAATTTAATGTAGTGTCCCTCCAATGTATTAGAAGTTTGTGTCAGTTTGATAGAATTAACTTTTAGTGTTATAAATGTTGTAATGAATATATATATATAAATTATAGACAATGATATTGACATGATTAGTTTATTACTTTTATCAATTAATGAGTCAACCCTAAACTGGAAACCATAATAAAGCAGACAAGCATACCCAAAGAAAAATGAACATTTTAGTTGCATATTGATTTATTCACTCCTTAAACATTTTTGGGGCATCTAGCATGTCTCCCTGTTAAGTTAGAAGGGGGATTACAATGTGGGAATTATGCTGTATCTGCCTTAGAACTAAACAAGGTAACTAACCTCATGTAGCAAAAACTCCCCCTTCAGTGGAATAAGAAAACTTGAAATCTTGAAACTAAGTCACAAGAGATGTTTGTTTCTCTTCCCAAGCAGTAGCTTAACTACATCTGAGAACCGTTTTTTACTTACTCTTGTGATATTAGTTCTTTTATCTTTTAACATCTCATCACACTGCTGTTAGTAGCTGGAATCTTGAATTTTAGAGCAGTATCTATTTCCATTCCATCACCCCATCCCCACTCACATTCAAGTCGAATATGTTAATAGCAATAGATAAATAAATAACTAGAGCTAATTAATTACTTATTCCAGGCATAAAGCCCTGAAGGAGTTTGGACTAGTCACTCCAACACACTGAACTGATAAAAATGCATGCCCCAAGCAATATCAGTCAGAAGGAGAGAAATACTATTCGAATGTTCTTACTCATACGTAGTTTATTAAGAAACCAAGCAAAGGAAAGACAATATTCCATGAAACTTAACCCTTCTATTTGGTACACATAGCAGAGGATACCAAGGGAGGAGAAATGGAGTGGGGTGAAGGCGTCTAAAGGACTGGAGTGGGGATATAGACACTTCTGTTGTGGAAACAGTGAAGTAACGTTATTCCCCTAAAACTAGCAACACAGCATGCTTGTACACCAAAGCTGCCGAATTCAAAATACAGTAAAGGAAAATGCATGCCCCAAAAATGCATGTCCAAAAGACAAAATATTTAAATAATAGGGAAGGTAAGAAAATGAGTTTTATTATTCCCTAAGGCCAGGATACCACCAGTTCCCTTTATGAGGTGATTTAGAGGGAAAGCACCAGATCACTTAAAGCCTGGACTCTTAAAAGAGTCCAGAATTAACTCAGTTGTAAATAACTTCAGAAACCATGTCTAAGATTACCATAGAAAACCCATAAAACCATGTTTTGCATAAAAGTTTAGAAACTATATTCATATTTATATGAAATAAATGATAATGCAGAGAACAAGTAAAGTTCAGTCTTTATGAACTAAAATGCTTCTGCGGCTTTTTGGTTGTGTGTGTGTGTGTGTGTGTGTGTGTGTGTGTGTGTGTGTGTGTGTGAGGCGGAGGTGATGGTTTAAGTCAGAATGATGGTATTCAAGTCTTAGTCCTGGCACTGTGCTCAGATCACTCCTGCATTGTTCAGTGCTTACAGGGCCGTTGGTGTACTATATCAAACTGGAGTCAGTCACACGCTGACTGACTGGAGTCAGTCCCCTTTTTTGCCTCCCTATCTACCCCCCCACTTCTTTTTCTTCTACAACATCCAGTGTGCTCAGGATTGGTGTCAAGCATTATTCTCAGCAGAGTCCTGTGGTTTGGGGCTTTAACTCAAGTATCTAGCATACAAAACACGTTTTCAAGCCCTTTGGCATTTTTTACAGCCCTAATCAATTCTTGGATTGCTGAATACAGTTGCTTAGTAAATAATGATATCACAAAAATTACCTACTAACAAGTTTTAATAAGTGTGTACTTATGCCACATTTATTAAATGCTTAGTATATCAAATGCTTTACTCTAGCCATTTGTAAAACATCAATTAAACTCTGAATGGAAGAATATATATAGTACATTGAGAAATACTAAACATTTTCCCCTGAATTTATCTGATATTTATTTAAATAAAATACATCATCGCAACTTCCATGTAAATCAGCATCTGCTTCCAGCTTCTCTTTTCTTGTGGGGGAGGAGGAGTCACACCCACCTGCAATGCTCAAGGGTTACTCCTGGCTCTGCACTCTGGAACTACTCCTGGCAGTGCTCAGGGGACCACATGGGGTGCCGGAATAGAACTGGTTGACCATGTGCAAGACAAATGCCCTCCCTGCTGTACTATGACTAATGCTGGCTTTCAGATTCTCTTGATTAATTTAATTTGAGGGGTAGTTAGAATGTGGTCATTGATCAGATGTCCTTCAATTCATCATAACTTATCTGATGGGAGAACTTGAGGTTCTGATGTAGGTAGTAACATGGAGCATGACCAATGACGTGTAGTTCTTACTGCAAGAGAAATATGCACATGTAAAAGCATGTCGCTGACATGGGATCTCACTTTTAAAAATCCTTTTAAAAGAATCGTTCCCTCCATGATTCAGTGACATTGTCCCCCAAATGGTGTGAACTTCGTACCTCACTCTATCGTGTGTAGGAATACAGGCTAATGCTATATGGGAACTGACTCCGTTTGGTTGGCTCCATTTATCATGGGATAGTTAATTTGTACATTCATCTTTTTAAAACGAATAATGAATTTCTAAAACCTTTTAAATGGGCTTAAGTTTTGTAATCCATTTATTGAACATGCCGGCAATGAAAAATTAATTATTAAACAAGAGCCTTGGGAAGACATCGGTGGCCTTGTCACCCCCGCCCGAGATTGATAACACGTCAGTATCCAGTCTGGGAAAGGTGCTGACAACCCTCAAATTTAAACCTGGAAGGGAAATGCTAAGCACGTCATGGCATAAGTCACCGTTTGAATTTATTTTTTATTAAATATTGCATAGAATAAATTCACCCATACCTATCAAACCCTGCCTGATTAAATGAGCTGGCACGCTTTCAAAGGTAAAGCATGGTTATGAGTTCTCAAGGGCATGGGAAATGCTGAAGCATAAGACAGCAGTAAATACAAGAGCAAAAGAGGTGGACAGTGATCTATTCCCAAGCACCGTGGACAGCGGTGAGATTTCTGAACATGCCCAGGCTAAGGAAACAGGGGCAGAACACGCCCCAGACAGCGAACGCACCTGCACACAGACGCCACGCTTGCAGTACCGTGAATGTGTCCGGCACAGTGCGTGGCCAAGCCTTCAGAAATGCAAAGGAACAGCTGTAGCCAATTTTCCAACCCTGAGTTTTGGGGTTGGGTTAAGAAATCAGAACTGTTCAATATTTGTGTCATTTCTACCCTTTAATTTTACAAAGTAAAGATAGTTTTTTTGGAACTATAAAGAAGAAAAGAACATCTGTTACATTGTGTGCTGCGGCAGCAGACGCTGCAGCTTCTTAAACTCTTCTCGTCCCAGACTGAGTTCAATCGCACTCTACAAAGCAATTTCAAAATAGTGTATATCAAACGTATTCAACCAGACCATAGAAAACTGGTCACTGGTAGTTTGGCTGTCTAAATTTGTTTTAAATTCCAATATAAAAAGGCTGAAGGAACAAAATGATTACATACACTTCTTAGAATATTATTATTGGTTCACAATATTTGAAAAAAGATAACTTCATAGTAATCTTCATAGTAGATTACTTCACAGCATATAATTCTCATTTTTCTCCATAAATACTTATTTTCTAGTTTCTAGACTTAAACGTTTAATATATGCATGTGATGGGATATACAAATATTCTGAAAAGAGCTGAGCTTAAGTTTTAATAGGAAAATATGGAGAAATAGAATCATCTCTATTGCTACGTGCAAGATAAAAAGAAAAGTGATATAGAAACCATAGCTTGGGCCATCAGGAGAGATTTCCCAAGAAAATGTCATTTGAGATGGACAGAACTGTCCCAAAATTAAATGTCCCAAAATCCATGAAGTTGAAACATTATTTGTGAATGGAATAGATTCCTCCCCTACAGCAAGGGCATTCTAGTGTGTGCAGACACATGCTTTATAATATGCATAATAAATACTTTCTACGTTGGATCATTTGTTCTAGAGAAAATATCTGAAGAATTTAGTTGGGATTCTGATTGCAGTTTTATGTAAGGTGGCTAAAAAGGCCTCATTGAAAAAGTGACATTTGAACAGATTTTAAGAATTCTCACAAGTGTTTGTTTATGGAAAAATAGTGTGATAAGAAAGAAAATAGCATCGATTTTAATGCATTTTAATATTTACCCTTGCAGTCTAAACTGACATAGAATAGACACTCGAAATATTTGGAAAAAATAAATGTATGTACAAGCGTATAGTATCATCAAAGTGCCGATTTGCCAAATTTGACCACTCTGTTTAGCTGGAGTGTGACCCGTTGTTCACTGTAATGGAGGCAACAAAATTAAGTTAGGGCTAGCCTAATTCTAAATTCACAGTTCACGGCTTTTAAGAGAAAAACTTTGGGCGGGAAGCGATAGTCCAGTGGGTAGGGCATTAGCCTTGCACATGGCTAACTGGAGTTTGATTCCACGGCATCCCATATGGTCCTCCAAGCATCGCCACGAGTAATTTCTGAGTATAGAGCCAGAATAGCCCCTGAACATTTCTGCAGTGCCAGAAAAGGCAAAAACACAAACAAATATTAAGTATAGAATTGAAAAGACAGCTTAAGTTTTAAATACAGTATGGTGATATAAAATGAGGAGATCACTTGATCACTTGATCACTTGAATCCCGTTACTCATCGATTTGCTCTAGTGGGCGCCAGTAACATTTCCATTGGACCCTATCACGTGCCAATGTAGCCCAATGGCATCTGGTTGATTCAGGAATATGAAGAGCCTCAAACCGTTCCTTCAGGGTCTTAACAAGGAAGTCTGACCATCTTGTAGGTGGGCGGCCACGTGATCTTTTGGCATCCTGTGGGATCCAGTCGGTAACAGCTCTAGTCCAGCGGTTGTCTCCAAATCGCATTACATGTCCAGCCCATCTGATTTTCGATGCCTTGGCAAAAGGAGACAGCGTCCCTGATTCTGGAATAGCGACGGAGGTCAGAACTCTGGATTCCTTCACTCACTTGAGTGAGGCGTAATATTCCAAAAAATGAGGAGATAGTGACAACAAAGAATGCTATTTTAGACTGGTGGTTGAATTGGGTTAGCTATTGAAGAGACCACGAATATTGGAGCTGATTAATAGACTCTTAAATGTTCTTTGCAAGAGATAACACAAATAATCTCCAAATGATGCTGATACTTGAGAATTGAGCCATATACAAAAAATTCTTATTATTCGTCCTAGTTACAAACCAATGAATATATTTCAACCACTATTTCACTGTCTTCCCATAGATCATTGATTTGCTCGATGGGGCACCAATAACATCTCAATATGTCCTCTCACATGCGAGATAACCCAAGGGCATCTGCACGCTCCAGGAACATAGAGAGCTTCAAACCATTCCACCAAGTCATAGGCATGAGGTTCATTAATTGTTACTGGTATTTGGCATGTAAAATACAACACCGGTAGCTTGCCAGGCTCTGCCGTGTGAGTGGGATTCTCTTGTAGTCAAGTCAAAACTCAAGCATTTATTGATGAACCACACAGCCACGATCAGCTCTTCAATCATTATTTACTAAAAGAAAATCTGTCAATAGTTTAGAAAGGCAGAGTCTCACACAATCTATAACAGCTTTCTCTGGTTTATTTTAAGAGGAGTACTTTTAGTGGTGCTCGGGGCTTACTCCGTACTCTGTGATCCCTCCTTGTGTGGCTCAGGGTACCATGTGTGGTGCCATGAATCAAACCCTTTATCACAGGGAGCAAGGCAACTGCTCTACCCATTGTATTTTTAGCACTACACCCATGAGATTCCTTTTCATTCTTGAAACAGGTATTTCTGCATGAGCCTATAGAAAGCTGTCAAGTAAGCCAAATTTTCTCTACCCTTCTACCCCTACTCAGGATATAGCATTTATTCCTTTATACACAGTCTGTCAAATTCCTATGTATCCCCCATAGACCACTTCATATAT
Source organism: Cryptotis parvus (assembly GCA_021461705.1). Lineage (NCBI taxonomy): Eukaryota > Metazoa > Chordata > Mammalia > Eulipotyphla > Soricidae > Cryptotis > Cryptotis parvus. Next base: position 330,075 of record JAJIBD010022218.1, on the reverse strand, counting down.
TATTTGATCTATACATTCAACTAATTTTGTCTAAGATGTCAAGCATGGTTGAGATAACAGGTTTCAGAAATATGCAATAGAGAAACAACAGAAATATTTCCACTGTATGAAAGTCACCAGGAAAGAATAAGAAAGCAAAAATGAAGGGACATGGAGAAGACCACCTTTCACTATTAAATAATATGGCACTCTCATAAATTTCTTCTATATTCTTTGAACTTTCTGAAATAAATAATTTAGATTACACAGAAATAAGAAATTGAATCATTTCCATTACTTAATCATATTTTGAGAGAATAAAATTCCACAAAGAATTTTCCAGAATCAAAACCTTTTTATACAGAAAGAAACAAATAGTTATATAATTTTTATTCATGCTAAAAGTGATTTTAGACTTACTTCATGAGCAATTAAATTAACCCACCTTTTAAGTAATATGATACAAAATATATACCAAAATTTTTATCAAGTTGAATTAATATTTATACTCCTAATGTGTAAGAAACATGGCTATGAATATTCTATTGGTATTATCTATTTCCATATATTTAATACTTACGTGACCCTTTTATTATTGTAAGTACACAATTTGTTCCTTTACAAAATATGAAATAAGTGGTTTGCCAAGAATGAGCCAGAAACTAAATCTAAGCATTGAACTTAGACCAAACCAACCAAATAATATTAAAAACTGCTTCTCACTTTTAACAATCACAGGTATTTTATTAAAGATTGAATTAATCGTGTAAAATGGCTTATAAACGCCACATTGCTGTATCTAGCACATCACTAGATTACACTCCGTGTAATTTAAATGCCTATATGCTTACAATAGAGCTGATACTTACGTTTTTATCATCATCATGCTTAGGTAAATGTGTAAGACCTGATATTTGGACTAAGACTTAAATGTCATTATCATATTTCTGTAGACTGTATTGTTTAAATTAAAACAGTAGATAGTATAGAATGTTGTGCTATAAAGTTTTATGAATTATATCTGTGAAAATAATTTATGAGGCACACAAAAGCAAGGATAAGGAGGGATTCTCTGCTGATGGAAACATAACTTTCAGTTTGCTTCTAACCACTAACAAAACAAGAGTAGGGAAATCCCAAATTGGGAAAAGCCATGGCTTGTTCCCTGCCTGGCATGGTCTGAGAATGCTCTCAGTGCGGCATTCTAAGTACCTAGGAGAGAATGTCAATCCCCTTGGTTTAATTAGAACCGGTGTTGTTTGGCTGTGACTGAAAGACAGAGAGAGCAACATGGGATCTAAGAAAAGGGAGAAACAGACAGAGCTGTGTACTCCTAGTGGGACAGAGGGGACAGGAGAGATCCCAAGGTATCCGTTTAATCCCAAGAAACTTTCTCCAGAAGAGAACTTTCATGGAAAGATTTAACCATTCCAAAAAATGGATGCATTAGCCATATTTTGATTTTATACTTTTTACTACTTCCACTGCTCACCTTAACTTCATTTCCATCAGTAACAATTCAGGACTCTTGTAATGATTTAATTATTATGGAGAATATTTTAGCTCATATGTTATGCCTTAGAGACCTTATATAAGATAAATGTAGGTTTTCTTGTACTATATAAAGTGACTATAAAAATATAATTTGTTGAATAATATTTATTATGTGAAATAATTCTAAGATGTTCTTTTGTATCGCTGAAATAATTATAGCCAAACGGCTTTAATATAAAAAGAACATAAGTCAGATTTGTCTGCAGAATGTCTTTTATTTTTAGATTTATTTGGGGTAAATATTTATAAGAGATTCAATACAATTTTTGTGACTAAAACCATATGATGTCAATCACTGAAATATGGCCAACATAGCAATTATTAAAATAAACATTTATTATTAAAACCTAATTTATGATGTCAATTAAATTCATGCTAAAGTTTTACTATTTTAAAGCTGCCTATTCATAGTTCACAAGCTGTTCAACATCTTTCTAATTTAACTATAATGAAAAAGATATAATAAAATGCTCAAAATAAATTATAAGTGTAAATGAAATGGAATCATATCTAAAATTGAGCTACAAAGATAACCATTTATATTGGAGATTAATATTTAAATTGATTCAGTCTTCAAGGTGTTTACTATGTTTTCAAATGGATTTTACAATTATTAAGAAAATTAAAATATGGAACCAGAGCCATAGCACAGCGGGAGGGGGCGTTTGCCTTGCATGCTGCCCACTTGGGTTCAATCCATGGCATTCCATATGGTTCCCCAAGCTCCTCCAGGAGTAATTCCTGTGTGAAGAGCCAGGAGTAACCCCTGAGCATTGTTGGGTGTGACCCAAAAAAAGCCATATATATATGGCTCTCTCACTCTCTCTCTCTCTCTCTCTCTATTATATATATATATATATAATAGAGAGAGAGAGTGTATATATATAGAGTATATATAAAGAGTATTTGCATATAGAGTATATATATACAGAGAGAGAGAGAGAGAGAGAGAAAGAGTACTTCCTGCTTCTTAAGGTGTTGCAGGTGTGGCTGCGGTGCCTGGCTGCGTCAGTAGGCAGGAGACAGGAGACAGGCTTGTCTACACCCAGAGCCCTGTCCCGTGGGCCTGGATGGTTGATGGTCTGACATAGAAAAAGACTGGGCCCCTGGATGAACCCAGAGCCACGGCAGAGTCTGGCAAGCTACCCGTGGTGCATTCGATATGCCAAAAACACTAACAATAATAGACCTCATTCCCAAAGAATGGAGATGTTACTGGTTCCCGCTCAAGCAAATCGATGATCAATGGGAAGACAAGACAAGAGAGTACTTACATCCCTTACATATTTTTAGTCTTTTAATTAAATTAAATAATTTTGGCCACAACCAGAAGAGCCACAGCAGAGCCTGGCAATCTACTCATGGTGTATTCTATATGCCCAAAACAGTAACAATAATGGACCTCATTCCCAACAAATGGAGGCATTACTGGCACCCTATCCAGCAAATTGATGAACAACGGAAAGAAAGTGATATAAATGATACATCCAAGAGAGCTCAGGGTTGCTATTGCCTCTGCTCAGAGATTACTCCCGACAGTTGTCAGTGGACCATATGTGGTGCTGGGGACTGAACCTCAGCTGGCTGCATGCAGAGCAAATATCTTGATACCTGCACTATATTTCAAGTCCGATTTGTCTCCTTTAAAAAGAGAGTTGCAATTTTTATAAATCAATATTTTTTTGGCATTTGGTTTGCAAATTCAATGATGCCACTCATAGCTTTACTTAAAACATTAAGCTGCTTAAGGGAGTTTATGTATTACAATCCACAATGTGTAAGAGAAGGAAGAGAGAAAGAGAGAGAGACACAGAGAGAGAGAGAGAAGAGATAAAGAACCTGTCATAGAGGCATGCTAGGGAAGGGGGAGGGAATAGGGGACATTGGTGGTGGGAAATGGGCACTGGTGGAGGGATGGGTGTTGAAACACTGTATGACCAAAAGCCAAACATGAACATCTTTGTAATTATGTATCTCACAGTAGTATAATAAAATATTTTAAAAAGAGAATTTAATATCCTGAGTATTATTGCTATGCATTTGTGAACTCACTGAATTATTAGATAGATTTTAATTATCAATTTTTATTTCTAATGAATAATATCATGAATGGTGTGAGAAAATGAGTCGTTGGCCATTTAATAATTACCTATCTATCAAGTTACTATATTTTCAACCATCTACTGCTGGGTCTTTATGTAGCTTGTATATGGTTATAGAACCTGTTCTGTCTATTTGCTTTGACAGCTAAAGTTTTCCTGTAGGGTGGGTGGTTTGTCTCTCCCAAGCCTTGTTGAGGAGGCCCTGGGACCACCTGACAGTACGCTGACCAATGCTGTTTTAATGCAAGGGTCTGATAATTGGGCGCTCTTTGGGCCTGGTGGTGACAGGGAATGCCAGGGTCACTCCAGTACTGCTCAAGGAGCTCCATGGATATACTTGTGACCCTCAGGTCCTCATATAGTCCTAGAGATCAAACCAGAATTAGTTATAGGCAAGGCATATAATTGTACAACCTCTCATGCTCTGGAAATTTTTGTGTTCTTTTAACATTATAACCACATTTACATTTTTGTTAGTTTGGGGGTAACACCCAGCTCAGATATACAGAGATTGTTCCTGGATCTGCGCTTAAAGAACACTTCTGGCCAGGCATAAGGAAATGAGTGGTGCTAATATTGAATCAAGTTTGTCAATATGTACGTAAGTGCCTTAACCCCTTTACCATCTTAGCAGTTTATAACAATTGCATTTAGTATGCTATATGTTTAATAAAACTTCACTTCAGTTATGAAATTTCCTGCTACGCATTCTACACCTTCACCTGACTGGTTCCTACAATTTCCGATGTTTGGCTGACTGGTTCATTCATGCAGCTTTCTCACTATCGGAGTCCTCATGCGTACACAGAAATGTGAGCTGTTACAATATTTAGGAGTTTAGTACATAGAGCAAATATGTTTCTTAAATTTTTTCAAATAATTTCTAACAAAAAAGCTTATGATGACTACAAAAGTCACTTATTCCCCATAATTTAGCATCTTTCTTTAGCTTTTAAAGCAGATAAATATGTAGGAGAAAAAAATGAATTTGATAATTTTACCTCCGTATTGTTTAGTAAATTGCAAGTTTGTTACTAATATATTAGCAAATAAAAAAAAACCCATATTATTTAGTGGAAACTTGTTAGATTTAGGACCTCACAGCCTCTCCTTGAGTAATTTGGCAAAGTGGACCAAACAGTTCAAAGCATAGACCCAAGGTGGTAGTCAATTGGGCTCTGCTGTGCAACTGAATAGTGAAATCACTATCTCATTGTTCAGAGACCTCAAGGTGGTATTCTGAGTTGTAATGTGGTGCTAGATTATAAGCAAATCTCAGCATATGTGGCATTACCACACTATTAACCTATCTGGTGGTGTTCAGGCATTACTCCTATATTTATACTCAGGAATCTCTCCTGTCAATGCTCATCATATGGGATGCTGGGGATTGAGTCTGGTTTGGTCACATGCAATGAAAGCCAATACTAATTGTCCTATCTCTCCATTCTGCTACATAATTAAAAAAGGCAAACTATTATTACAGAAGATTAACTCCCTTTTGATTCTCATTCTCCAAGAGTATCTACACTAGATCTTAATCATATCCAGCTCAATTTAGGCACTTCCTAATACAACTAGATGTGGAATATACTTAGGGACATCAGAGTAAACCAATTGATTAAAAGAGACCTAATGAAGTATGAAGCAGGAACTTTAATTCCATTGAATACTGCTAGAGTTTTTCTCTATTGTGAATGTGAAATTAGTCAAGATTCACTCAATATAGTTCATTCTATCTCCATTACAGAGATAAAACTAAACAACACCTTACAGGAACTATTTTAATGGTTGCTAAGTTCATTAGACAATAGTATAGGAATAACCAGGCGATATAAAGAGTCTATTTATAATGCCTCCTATATATCATGAGTTTTCTCTCTTATATTCTCTGGGGAAGTCAGATGGATGTGTCATTCCCATGTGCAGGGCCTCTGATAAATCTTCTCTAGAGTCCCATTAGTTTTGATGGATATCTTTGAGAAATGGAGAAGAGAAAAACGTCTTTAGAAAATGCCTCTACTGTATTACCAAGAACCAATTATGAACACCTTCGGAACTGTATGTCTCATGCTGGTATAATAAAAAAAAAATTAAAAAAATGCCTCTATTTTGCAGTATAGTGTTATCAGGATCCTGAATTATTCCAAAGAGGGAAGTAAGATACAGAGAGATTAACTTTTTATTTTCCTCATTTGCTTTATTTAAGCTCATGACTAAATGGTTTCATAATATTATACCTTAATAATAGACCTGGGCCCTACGAAAGCAGGATGAGAATGCTATTTGGGTCTCCCAGAGAGGAATCGAAAGGGCTATGCTTGGAATATCATGTCTCACTCAAGTGAGAGAAGGAATCCGGAGTTCTGACCTCCGTCGCTATTCCAGAATCAGGGACGCTTTCTCGTTTGCCAAGGCATGGAAAATCAGATGGGCTGGACATGTAATGCGATTTGGAGACAACCGCTGGACTAGAGCTGGACTAGAGCCGTTACAGACTGGATCCCAAGGGATGTCAAAAGATCACGTGGCCGCCCACCTACAAGATGGTCAGACTTCCTTGTCAAGACCCTGAAGGAACGGTTTGAGGCTCTTCATATTCCTGAATCAACCAGATGCCATTGGGCTACATTGGCAAGTGATAGGGTCCAATGGAAATGTTACTGGCTCCGCTCGAGCAAATCCATGAATAACGGATTCAAGTGTTCAAGTGATCAATATGATTTTAAATCACTTAAAGTATCAGATGCTTTAATTAAAAGTAAATATAACCTTTAAAGGTTACATTTGTTGTCCCTTTGTTGCAGGGACCTTTTGTTGCAGGGACCTTCACTTCACTTCACTTGTCTTCCCGTTGATCATTGATTTGCTTGAGCGGGCACCAGTAACATCTCCATAAGTCCTGTCACATGCTAGTGTAGCCCAAGAGCATCTGCTCACTCCAGGAACATAAAGAGCCTCAAACCATCCCATCAGGTGATGAGAATGAGAACTACAATTGTTACTGGTATTTGGCATGTCAAATATGACATGGGTAGCTTGCCAGGCTATGCCATGCAGGCAGAATATACTTTATATATACTATATTAAACAGAATATACTTTATTTATTTATTTATTTATTTATTTATTTATTTATTTATTTGTTTTTTGCCTTTTTTGGGTCACACCCGGCAATGCTCAGGGACTACTCCTGGCTCTGCACTCAGGAATTACTCCTGGCGGTGCTCGGGGGACCATATGGGATGCCGGGGGATCGAACCCAGGCAGGCAGAAGCCAGCCACGTGCAAGGCAAACGCCCTACCCGCTGGGCTATCGCTCCGGCCCCAAACAGAATATACTTTAAAAGACATATATAAAACAATTTTGATAATAGGCTGTAGGTTCTGTGGAGTCTAGGTTGAAATTTAATCATACTTTTTTGTATGTATGCAATTTTGGCAATTTTCCATAATTTTATTTCCCAAAATTGAACTATATTTTTAGCAATTTCATTATCATAAAATGTTGTAAAACGGAATTACAAACATATGATTGGTGACAGGATTCAACAATTTATTTAAGACTTTTGCAATTCTCGTCAAATAATAACAAATTAAAGCTTCAAATGTTGGTATTGTAGTTGTTAGCATTTTTGCTACTAGTAATATTGTCCAAATATTTTTAGTTACTAGTAATTTTAAACGTAAAAATCTAAGGAGGGAAAATGTGCATTTTGGAATATTCCAACTAACAATAAATATTATGTTTCAAATTATTTTTAATATTGTTTGCGTCCTCTCTGTAATTTACCATACCTTTCAGCTGCCGACTTTACTAAGCAATGGGCACAGAAGGAAGATATATATAGTGTACTTAGTTTTAAATGTCATATTAAATAGTGGAAGAAATTTGACTCTCTCAGTAAATCAGAGTCATGAATATTTCTGGTTGTGAAAACATCCGTTTGTATGTTTGTATTCCCAAGTGATTAAGTCAAAGATTCACACCCTGAAACCAAAATTTCAGAAAAGAAAAAAAAATAGAGGAGATTGACTTGGTGAAGTGCTGGTGCTTTTATTGATTGATTTATTGATTGATTGATTGATTGATTGATTGATTGATATATTCCGATTTCTTTAAATCTTTGATTCTCCCCTTTGGTGGCTGGGTAAGTATATTTGGCTAGCAGGTCATAAATATGTACAAAACCTGAGCTAGAGGCAGTTCTTGTGTATTTATTATTAGATGTTTTAGGATATCTTCCTAACACACATCTCTACAACCCCACATTAGAAGTGATTGTATCATTTCCCTTAAGTGTTCCACATGTGCTCCCTGTGGTTTACACTCTCATTATGTTTCTTGCCACTAAACTTCATTTTAGGACCTTATGCTTCCTAGAGTGAAAATAATGGAACTTCAAACCATGGTGATATAAATACCTGCACTTTAACTTATCTTCCAAAAACAGTATTTCTAATCTAATTTCTTCAAGTAAGATATTTCTGCTATGTCACAGTTATTTAATCCTGACCTAAATTCAAAAAGTTATTACATATAGATTATAACATAATATGTGAAGAACAGGCAAATTTAGATAATGTGATTATAATTGGAAGTAAAAAAAAGAAATACAACACCTTAAGTACAAGTTCTGAGACTGAGGTCTATTTAAAGAATAAAGGTCATGGAAGGAAGCAAGAAATAAAGGTAGACAAAAAAATGGAATGGACATCTCCAGTAATCTAGGTCATTCATTTGGAATTGTCTTTGAAATTATCAGAATCACCTGGGGAACTTATTAAGCATCCTGATTCCCAAGTCTCAACCCCTAAAGATTTGCTTTACGAGATCTGGAAATCAGTATTTTTAGCCATATCCCTGGTGATTTTATGCATAGGTTCCATACTTTTCTTTCAGTCACTATTTGAATCCCAATGTGCTAGAAAAAAGAAATATTCTATAAAATATTCTATTTCAAAATAGGGACATTTTTCTTATAAGTTGGATCAAAATTATTTATACTAAAGATTTTGTCAACAAACACTGAAAGAAATCACTTAAGCATGGAATAAAAAAAGCTGAAATCATAAGTATGGACAAGGAACAAGCAATAATGAATATAAAGACTTAGAAGATGAGAAGATATTGGTGAACATTTACATTCTTATGATGTAATCTACAGCATGGTGGTTATAGTAAATAATATATAATAATTTAATGTAGCATTAAATAAATTAAATATCGCTAAAAATTAAAATTCTTTAACCACACTAAAAGGAGAAAGAAGGAAAGAGAAAGAAGGAAGAAAAAAATGAAGGAAGTAAGAAAGAAGGATATTTAATAGGATAGAGACATTAAGCTAATGATATTGTAGTAGCCATTTTTCATTATATACCATATCAACACTTTACATACATTAAATTTACACAATAACACATGTAGATGATATCTCAAAAAAAAGAAACTGTGGGAAAATAAAATGAGAATATATAAAAACATATTTTGAGGGGCATTTATTTGAATATAATTTGTAGTTGTTTGGTTTCTATTATTTAGAAACTTATTTTATTATCATATGTAAAATGCAACAACATATTAAATATTTCATTAAGAATTAAGAAAAAAATTTCTATCCTTAAAATAAAACTCAATAATATTTAGTAATCAATTAAATTTCAAAAGCATGATATATCATTCTGAAGGTAAAATAAACCAATTTTATATATATATTTTTTTTTTGCTTTAGGGTCATACCATGTTGATGCTCAGGAATTACTACTGGCAGTGCATCAGGGTCTATATGGGATACTGAGAATGGAACCTGAGTTGGCCCCGGGGCAAGGCAAATGCCTTACCACTGTGCTATCTCTTCGACTCTTTCCTGTTCTTGTTTTCTTTTCATTTTTGACCACACCAAGCTATACTTAGGAGTTACTCTTGGCTCTGCACTCAGTTATAATCCCTAGCTTGGAAATAGTGCTTGGAAATTATTTGGGATCCTGGAGATCAGCTATGGTCAGCTGCGTCTAAGGCAGGCTTCTTACCTGCTGTACTATCTCTCTCTGGCTCCTAAAATAGAGTTTTAAAGAAAGAAAATTTATTTAAGCATATTTACCTTCAATGTCAAAACTTGAGTATGTTTATGCATACTCAAGGTTAAATACTATCCCCAGCAATACTTAAATTGAAACATACTTGAGGTGTGAGGAGAGCCATAGTACAGTGGGTGAGCAATTGCTTTGCATGCTAACATGGGTTTATCCCCAGCATCCAGAATGGTCCCCAGAGCATCCCTGAGCAATATCAGCTGTGCCCCCACCTGCTTCTCCAAAAAAAAATATACAAAACATCATTAAACTTTCATTAGGCATTTTTCCTAGAAATTTTCTAAGTTTAAAAATCTTTGAAATGTTGTATAGCAATAATAGCTACACAAAGTTGAAATGTGGCAAATATATATTTTAGAATATCAATTCCAAATTACTCTACTGGATATTCTGCTGTAATCAGCAGAATATTAGCAAACATATGGAAACACTTTAGATAGAATTTTGACCTGAAAAATAACCAAAAGGGGGCTGGCGTGACTGTACAGTGGTTAAGGTGCTTTCCTTGCATGCAGTGTACAGAAGTTCGATCTATGGCATCTCATAGGGTCCTGGTAGCTCTTTTTGAGTAAAAAGCCAGGAGTTACACCTGAACACTGTTGGTTGTGTCCCCAAAACCAAAAAATAAAAAATAGCCAACCATTTTATGTATAAATAATAAATCTATTAATATATTAATGTATGAGTTCAAAGATCTAAGAGAAAAGAACATTTTATACCGTTATTATCAGACTAGATAACTAGTACAGTGACTAGGAGCTCTCCTTGCATACAATTAATACAGAGTTGATCCCTGACACCACTGAATTCCACTAGAAATAAAACAAACAAAAACAAACTGAACAAAAATTCACTGAACCTAGAAAAAACGGGATTTTATGAAAAAAATTGATATTTAATTTTAGAATGTTTCTATATCACTTACAAATGTATAAAATACTAATAAAACATAAAATTTTGTACATTGAAAGAAGTACTATATATGAATTGAAGTTAATTACAATTTATTATATTTCTGGCATAATTGAACACTTTCAATATTTACTCACTTAATTCCCTGAAGCATTGATACATGAAATATGGAGAAGGAATAAATAATTGTTACTTCCTGATTTAACATTTTACTAAAGGTATACCTGTTCGGATTGGGCAGTGAGCTTTCGCATGAAACTGTTGTGTATGTGTAGGTAGGTCATATATAGGTTTGTTATCATGACCCTAGGACCTGTGTGGCCTCAATCCTTGCACCCAGAGCTAAGCTTTTTATTCACATGCCTTATTTAACTTGTCAAATAGCTAATTATGATGGGAATACCTTGACTTGAGTTTATCAGTTTTACAATATTAAATACAAGAAATGCAATTAAATCATGGCATTGGAAACAACATATGTTGAAAACGCTTCTGATTTTGTGAGGATGTATACACAGAGAAGACTCCAGTGTGGGTATTATTTCATCAATCATATTAGTATGCATCATAAAATGCACATATATTTCTCATGTATATTCTACAAAAGCACAAATAAAACTGGCAGCTTTTATTAAAATCGTGGCAATTCCCAATCAGCATTTGATACAAAAATGTAGATATAAGAATAGAAATGAAACAAAAACGTAATAATATAGAACAAAATAATGAAAAGCTCACAACAAAGCCCTTGTTTCTGTTTCTGTTTTTCCTGGCAGTTAAAATTGCAGAGCCTATTCAAAGTCACTGGAAAGTAAAAAGAACTGTAACCAACAGCGGAATTTCTTTTTAAGTATGAGTTCCCCACTGAGAAAAGAACTGTATCACATTTCTGTGTCAACAACGTGAGTAAGAGCCAGAGAGATAGTACTGCTGGTAGGGCACTTGCCTGGAGAGATAGTACTGCTGGTAGGGCACTTGCCTTGTACTCAGACTAGCCGGATCCAGCCCCAGCAGCTCATAAATCCTCTGAGCCCATCAGTAGTGATTCCTGATCACTAAGCCAGAAGTAACACATGAGCAAGACCAAATGAGACCCCCAAAAAACAGGAAATAAAAATATAAGTGTGAGTAAGAGAAAATCAACCAGGTACACAATGTATAGAATAGTTTACTTTGTACAGCTGAGGAAGGTGTTTAATAACATAGTATTCTATTTATATTGTTAGCTTGGAAATATGCACACTCTAGTAATAAACCCACAAGTAACATTGTTCACTGATAACTTGGAATCTGCAATTTTAAGTGAACCCACATCTAACAAAAGCATATCCTCTGAAAAATGTCACCGGGGATACTTTTCTTATCAATAGTATAAGGAAAAGATATTATGCAACGCCGTGAAATACTTGTAGTTCTTTTATAGGGTCCAGTCATTTTTATTCCATTGGCAACTGTCTAAAATTTACTTTGATTTCTTACTGATATGCCAAAGTCAACATAACATCGCAGAAATATATATGCATATATATGCATATTATATATGTGTGTGTATATATATAATATATAATATATATATTATATATACACACATATATATAATATGCATATATATGCATATATTCATAATAAATATATATGTATATATTTATATATATATATTTAACTCAATGGAAGGTATTTCCCTAACCAGGGACTCCATGTTCACAAAACAGAATGATGTTAGTGGTTAAAGAGAGAGATAGGGTGCTTGCTTTGATTACAACAGATGACGATTTCATCCTTGTCACACCAATAGTACCTGAGTCCTGCAAATAGTGAAACCTGAGTTCAGAATCAGGACCAAGTCTGAGCACTGCTGGTATGGTCCCAAAACCAAAATGGAAAGAAAAAGAATAATAATAATAACAATGATAATGATTATGATGATAATGGTGATGATGGTGATGATATCGCTCCTTTTTGTGATCATAATATTGCTAAGCTAATTTTTTAAAAAGCTAGAGAAAATAGAAAAGCTACCCCACCCTGTTGTTACTCTTCTCGTTTCACCTTTTAGTTATGGATTACGAAAGAACAAGAAAACAGCCAACCCCATCAAAAAATGGGGAGAAGAAATGAACAGAAGCTTTCAAAAGAAGAAATTCGAATGGCCAAAAGGCATATGAAAAAGTGTTCTTCATCTTTAATCATCAGGGAGATTCAAATCAAAACAACAATGAGGTACCATCTCACCCCACAGAGACTGGCACACATCCAAAACAGGAAGAACAACCTGTGCTGGCATGGATGAGGGGAAAAAAGGGACTCTCATCCACTGCTGGTGGGAGTGCCGACTGGTCCAGCCCCTTTGGAAAACAATATGGGCATTCCTCCGAAAGCTAGATATTGAGCTCCCATTTGATCCAGCAATAGCACTCCTGGGAATATACCCTAGAGACCGAAAAACACATAGCAGAAACACTATCTGTACTTCTTTATTCATCTCTGCGCTATTCACTAGAGCTAGAATCTGGAAACAACCTAAATGCCCGAGAACAGAGGACTGGCTAAAGAAACTGTGGTTCATCTACACTATGGAATACTATGCGGCTGTCAGAAAGGATGAAATTATGAAGTTTACCTGCAAATGGATGGACATGGAGTCTATCATGCTGAGTGAAATTAGTCAGAAGGAAAAGGACAGATATAGAATGACTGCATTCATTAATAGGATATAAATAGATACCAGTGTTTTACTAAATATGGGAAATGGTAATGGCAGATTAAAACTCACCACTGAATATACACAAAGAGACTTAAGTGATAAACTCTAAGTACCTGCAGGGCTAGCCACAATGTGTAAAATAAGAGGGAGAGAGACGCAGAGACAGAGAGAGAGATAGAGAGAGAAAGAGAGGAAACTGGGGTACCTGCTATTAAGGCGGCCTGGGGGAGGCGGGAGGGGTCGGGGTACATTGGTGGTGGAAATGGGGCACTGGTGGAGGGATGGGTGCTGGAATACTGTATTACCAAGAACCAATTATGAACACCTCTGTAATTGTATGTTTCACGGTGGTATAATAAAAAAATTTAAAAAAAATCTATGCTGTTATAAGGTCTTCAATTTCACTTTTTTGGTCTAAGTGGTTGTATGGTTCTCTGATCTGGGATTTAATTTTTTCCTAGATTTGCTTTATTAAGAGTGTCCATCGCAGTGTAAACTAATTTCATTTGACAGGTAAAAGCCTAGGAATCTGAAAATCTGAAGAGACTCCAGCCGTCCAGTCTCCCAAATTTAAGACATCTGGTACATGCCAATTTTAAAGGGACTCCTCAGTATCTTCACTAAAGTTTCTGATTTGGGAACACTGGCTCCAAACAAATCCTGCAGTTAAATTGAAATAGAAATCAGAAGATATCTCTAGGACAAAACCTGGAGTTAACCTAAATTCGCACTGAACATGTCTTACACTTGATCTCTAACTAAACCCCAAACAGTATTTTTCATTTAATTTTCTCTATCCAACAATCCCATCTTCTTCTTGCAAACTTATTTTGAGGCACCATTAGTGTCCAAATTAATTTAGGAACCTGGACTCATCTTGAAATAAAACTTCTACTTCATACTTGATTCGGTAAACACACCTATTCAAATCACCTTCTTTCCTGTCTTTCTAAATGAGCTATACTTACGACTCTAGCAGCGTCAGACAGTTTGACAAAGATCAATTAGACAAAGCATCGTCTTTATCTAACTGCCTCTGGTGTAGCTGATGCGGAATTCTGGCAGTGAGATTTCATTAAAATCTTGCTAGTCTCTAACTAATCCATACCCTTTTCAGGCAGATCAGAACCTGTCTCCTGATATAAATTCTTAAGCTTTTAATTGCATCATAAGCACCTTCTAGGCACTGGTTTAAACACAGAATCCTGACCTCAAAGTGTTTGGATTAGAAAGTTTGGGGTTGGCAATGAGTATTTGGTTATCACACAAGTGTTTATACTAGTGTTTATACTAGTACATGGCCATGTACTAGTGGCCATGGTCTTGGAATCATAGTAGAAAATAATTTCTCTAAAACACAATTCTAAATTTTTCTTCTAAGGCTTTAGAGCTGTCCAATAGTTGAGGCCATGCTAGTCATTGCATTCTACTTTGAAAAATACTCTTGCTTGGTACATGTTTATTTTTTTAATAAAGTTAGCCCGTCAGTTATGGCACCTCATTTTCACAGCCCTCTTCCAAAGCCTTAGTTTGTATTTGTAATTCTTAATGAGTTTGTACTTCTTTCCACAAAGAAAGTCTTAAATGAGATTTCAAGTTATACAAAAGCTAGCTCTTCCCATACTGGTAAGCATTCCCTATTTTTCACTCATATGAGAGTTTATTAACCTTCTTTTATGTATGGACCTCATCTTATCCATTCACCTTAGTTCTTCTTTGCTCACTCTGCACTTGATTTCTACTTGGACAAATACTTCTCATCTTTGACTAGCAAAAATAAGTATTTATTAACTAATCTAGCTCCTTTTTACCCACTGCCAACACATGTGCATTGCTATCAGTTCTTTATTTGTTTCTCATAAAGATAATACATAGAAATATAAACCCCTTTGGATATTTATTTCCCTGGCACAAACATCTATCAATTAACATTTATATGAGAGAGGCAGCAAATAGGGTAAGCAGGTTAATTGAAAGTATTTTAGCAATAGTAGCTGATGTTTACTGAAGACTTATTGGCAGGCACTGTGCTAAGGAATTTAGGCCTATTAGTACTTTCTCACTTCAAGATTTCTTTAAAATAAGCTAACATTATTGCTGCAATGATTGCTGCTGCTTTCAGAGATAGTTCATGTATAGGGAATGATTTTATAACTGCCTCAAAGTCCCTCAGTTAATAGAGAACAGATTCCAATCCCAAACTATAGTACTTTAAAGTTTTAATCAGCTGAACTAGAAAAAAAACACTCAATTATATTTAGGCGTTGTGATTGTGGAAAGGTTCTTTCAATATTTTTTTCCTATTACCTGCAAAAGCCAGGGAAGGAAAAGCGGTTGTAACACAACTGCCTTATGTAGAACAGTACCACACCAATTCCAAAGGGAATGTAAGTATGTATTCTTAAGTATTCATACACACGCACACACATACACACACACAAACACACACAGAAATATATTCTTGAAAGCCCGAAAATGGCATTGAATGAAATTAGAAATGACATTTTTATAGTTTCCAGATTAATAAAATATTATGCAGCGGATTTTGAGTATTGCTATTATTTTGGCTTGTGTGCTTTAGTCTTAGATTCTAAATCAATAGATTATCAGGACTTTTACCAACATTCTTTTCCTTACTTTATGCGCACTTAATAATTTTTGACAACTGTTTTGACCTATGAAGATTTTTTTTATATTTAAAATAGGGAGCCAAGAGACAGTACAAGGCTTATGTTACATTCCTTATTCCTAGTCAACCCTAGGAATTGTTGACTAGGTTTAATTCCTCGTGCCACTTATATTCTCCCAAGAGCTGCCACATTCCCAGGGCACAAAGCCAGGAATAAGACATGAGCACTGTTGCCTATAGTCTAACCGTCATCCCCAAAATATAAAAACAGGACTACAATGTGATCTACCAATTAATTCTTCTGCATTGTATCTGTATCAAGGACACAAAATACAGTTTTAAAAATACAGTTTTAAAAGATAAGCTGCATATTCAAAACAGTGCTAGTTGTAATATTCCAGACCTTGGAACTACCTCTCCCTGCAACAGATTAGCAGTGATTTCTTTTTTTTTTTTGGCCCTGAATTGAGATAAATATTTGGGCATAATATAATTTTCAATGGACTTTATCAAAATATTTTTGTTTGCTTTTGGGGGAAGAATGGGGTTGAGCAACATCCAGGTGCCCCGAGGGGGCTATTCTGCTTCTGTTCTCTGGAGTGACCCTTGGCAATTCTTGGAGTTTAATACATGCTACAGAGGAATAAACCAGATTGGTTGCATGCAAAATAACTGTGTTACATTTTGTATTATCTCTCCTGCCCTCAACTTTATAGACTTAGAGAAAAGCAATTCAAACATCTATCAGTCACCTTTGGCATATTTCAACACATTTTTTTTCATATATTATATTTTTGTTCTCCTTTTAGTCATGACTTTTTTAAAGTTCAGCTCCAAAGTAAATTATTTTAAATGTTTTCTATGGAGCTATCATTTATAATACTCCCTAAGTATAAATTATATTCAGGTAACCATGAAGAAATAAAAATATCTGCAGACTGGAGAGATAGTAGAGTAAGCAGGGTACTTACTTTACTCACTGCCTGTCCTCTTTTTATCTCTGGAATTCCATTTGTTCCCCTGAGCATTGACAACTGTATTTACTGAGTGCAGAACTAGGAGTAAACCCTGAGCAACACCAGGTGCGGTTCAAAAACCAAAACCAATTAGAGTCTGAATCCTTATCCTAAATTGAGAGTCTAAAAGACAAGGTTATTATTGGAAGATTTGACTGAAATATTTGGATTATGATTCATTGAATATCATTTACTCACTTGACATAATAGGGTTGCTAAATACTTGGGTTTTACTCTTTTATAGTTTTGTAAGAAGAACATACACTATGTTAATTCAATCATCTACGAAACTATGAAACTAAGAATGAATATTTGGAAAGAGTACTATATGCACGATGTTATTTTCCTTTCTCTTTCTTCCTTCCTTCCTCCCTCCATCCCTCCTTCCCCTTCCCTCCCTCCATTCTTTCCTTTCTTCCTTCCCTCCTTCTTTCCATCTTTCCTTCCTTCCTTATTTTCTTTCTCTTTCTTTCTCTACCTTTCATTGTACAATATAAAAATATTTCATTGCCTCAGGTTATAAGGCACTAAGTCTTGAGACTGATTTCAAGATTTTTGAATAGTGTTTTTATCATTAATTTTTGAGTAAATTTAGGCTATGAAATACTAAATAGTGGCAACAGGACTGATTCTTATTTTTGTTACAGAGCACCTCAATTATGTTTGGAGCTCAATGTTTTTGTCTTTAATAGTGCTTTAAGTAATATCTGCACTATTTATAGCAGATTTAGTGATACTTCAGCTTTGTTCATACCAACGAATTTAAGTCTGTTAGCATGTTTGTAAGAATGTATATGTGTGTGGGAGAGTGAAAAGAAAAAATATAGAAAAAACCTTGGCTATTGTATCTTCCATAGTGTTTTTCACTCCCTTTCAAGTTACTACAAGCAAGGTATTAGCAAGAATATTTAATTACTTCTTTTCTAATTTATCATTGATACAAGGAATGAGCAAAAAAGCAAAACAAACCATTGGACCTAAAGAGTTTTCCTGTTGTATAAGTACTAATAGAATTCTGAGTCATTGTTTAATCCAGATTTCACTATTCATGAAGTAATAAATTGTAAGTCTACAAATAAATTGAATGGCTAGTGAATCACATTGTTTTCCCTTCACCTAATGAACGGCAAAGACAGCTTCTGATTCATCCTGCTTCAACCTCCATAATTGTGAGGGTTTGTATATGTCCCTCCTCCAAATAAATCAGAAGGCTAATGCTGAAACACTTGATAGTAGACAAATGTTTTCTACTTTATGTAACAAGATTAAAGAGCTACACTACTGATAAGAGTCTGAATTGTTGTTATATCATGAAAGGTCTCAAAGATCAATTGCAGGGGAACGAAGTGTAAATTGGCTACCTTTAGATGTCATGGCAAAAAAGAGCACCCTTACCAGACCTACTGGAGATAATTAGGCTAACTATCATGTGAAGTCTGAATTTATTTAAGACCTAGAAAAAGTGTCAAAGTGTATGTACCTGTGTATCTGCCAAAAAAGTGACATAACAAAATTAAAGCTGTGATCACATAATAGTCTTTCATTGGTAACATTACCATGACTAGCAAAGTACATATCATGGAAACAATATTAGCATATCTAGTGAATGTATTGGAAAAACAGAAATCATTAAGGGAATAACTACTTAAAATTACCTATACAGATATTATTATACTTTTCCTAGAATTTTTACTAAACATAGGCTTATATACACACACTCTCCCTCCTAAAAAATGGAACTACATCGCACATCATATTCCAGTTTACTATATTGTGATCATTTGCCCAAAATTATTAAATACTAGTTAAAATAATAATTTCATTCCATTGGTATACTATATATATGTGTGTGTACGTATGCATTTACATATGTGTTTGTAACATGTCTGTTAAATTTGAATAAATATTCTTATATATCTCTATTTTCATTAATATTTGCTCCTAGAACTAGATCATAATTATATAGTTTTCATTTTATATGCTCTAAATATAACAAAACATTATTTTTTCAGATAGATACTTGAAATGTAGTTTTCTTCCTAAGTATTTCTCAGTTGGTGTACAGATAGCCTCGTCTGTTTCATCAAGATTTTGTTCAAATCTGAAAGCACTATGAACCCCACAATTACTTCACGGAATGTAGGAAGCGTGTTCGAGTCAAGTGAAAGACTCATCGTGTTCTGTAAGCCCAACACGCACCTGCTATGATGCTAATGACTTTTAGCAAACTGGGGTCAACTAGCAAGAAAGATTGTACTATACTGATATTTATTGCATTTAAACGAACTAGACATATAGTTGTAGAAACTGACACAGAAACTTCCAAACTAAACTAAACTCCAAACAAAAAACTTAGTTCTAAACCAGAACATTTGGTATTGATGTGTCATTCCTTGGAAAGGTTTTACCCTAGATTTATCTAAATGTTTTATTCACCTGCTAAGTAAAACAAATCGCCTTTATATTTTTAAGACTCTCGTTCTCTCCTGACCAGAATTTTAGGTTTCCCTTAACAATACCATGAACACTTAATCACGTCACTCCATTTCCGTTCTGAGCCATTTCCACCCTACTTAAAATACCTGTCACTCTTATCAATATCCCTGTCTGTCTCTTTCTCTGATTATCTCTTTCTGTCTTTGTTTTTCTCTTTGTGTCACCTCTGTCTCTTCTCTCTCTCTCTCTCTCTCTCTCTCTCTCTCTCTCCACACACACACAGATTCATACACACTCACACACACATACAGACATATATGCACACACAAATCTTACATCAGCGTTTTAGCAGGTGAAATTTCTGTGGCACTGCTAACTTACTTATTTAATCTGGGAAGATTGAACCATTTTTTAATGGTTTTGGGAATTTTGTTCTACAAAATGACGAATATTAGGGGCCAGAGCGATAGTCCAGAGGGTAGGGTGTTTGCCTTGGCCGGGCCGCCCATGCTGGCCCGGAATCAATCCCGGCATCCCATATGGTCCCCAGAGCACCACCAGAAGTAATTCTTGAGTACAGAGCCAGGAGAAACCTCTGAGCATTGCAGGATGTGACAAAAAAAAAAAAAAAAAAAAAAAGACGAACATTGGCTGGGTAATAAAAATCTACACTTATTAACTTCACAAGTAAAGACTGTCCCTTGGGATGAACCTAGAGCAGAGTTTGGCAAGCTACCCGTGGTGTATTCGATATGCCAAAACAGTAACAATAAAGGACCTCATTTCCAAAGTATGCAGACGTTACTGGCTCCCACTCGAGCAAATTGATGAATAACGGGAAGACAAGTGACAAGTGACAAGTAACAATCTGGGAAGAAATGACTCAATCAAATTTAAATTCTGACTTAGACCTCGTTGTACAAATTTACTTAAAATATTATTATATTTTCAATACTTTTACATAATTTGTTTGCTTATAAATGTGTCTAAGGGCAACATAATATTTATTTAACCTATTTATTGATTATGCTCTTAACTTGAATGTGCAGTAGCAATGTCAATTAGATTTCAGTTAAAACTTGGGTAAAATATCCAATGAAGTCAAAGAATTCCTTTGAGTTTACTCATCATTAATACATTCATCTCTCTTTTTACTTAGTTACAAACCCTTTTATACTAATTCCAAAACTAAATATTCTTTTTATGATAATATCCATGTCATAGTAAGTTTACAATGAACAAGCTAAAAATCAAGTCTTGACCTTACAAAATGACCTTTGGTTTCAATTAAGTTTACAAATCCACATCAAACTTTTTAATAAAATAGACTTCACAAGTGTAAGTGGTCTTATATAATTCTAATTTCTTCTTTTTTTCTGCTTTTTTGGAGCACACTTGGCTATGCTCAGGGGTTACTCTGCACTCAGGAATTACTTTTTGGTGGTGTTCAGGGGCACAGATCAGGGACACAGCAGAGCCTGGCAAGCTAACCATAGCTATATGCCAACAACCAGTAACAATTATAGACCTCATTCCTATGACCTGAAGGAATGGTTTGAGGCTCTTCATGTTCCTGAGTGAGCAGATACCATTGGGCTACACTAGCACGTGACAGGAGGTAAGGAGATATTACTGGTGCCCGCCTGAGCAAATCGATGAACAACAGGAAGACAAGAGATACAAGTGATAAAAGTGGTGCTCAGGGGACCATATGGGATGCCTGGGATGGAACCCAGGTCTGCGGCATGCAAGGCAAATGCTCTTACACTGTACTATTGCTCTGGCCCAGTGTTTTTTTCTCTTTTTACAGTGATTTCAACAGTCTACTCTTTCAACAGTCAAGTCTTTCAATATCTTTTTTTTTTGTAACTAGCTCAATAATTATTATTGAATTTGCATCTCAATGATTCGTTGGACATTTCTTGGTCATTTCTTGGACTTTCTTGGACACTTGAGTAGCCATTGATGTCCGGATGACTCTACTGTTTTCTAATTGGATGTACCATGAGAACTGCAGATATTTGGGAGAGAGTACATACAAGGTGAGCCTGATTTTAAGAGAAGGATGGAATATGGAATCAAGAAGAATATAAAATGCAATTAAAATACATCATAGCCCGGTTTTCCCTCTTTATTAACTGATATATTGTTAAACACATTACTGTTACCTAATTTATAAATCATTAAATAATTTTGATTCAACTGATTTTGCTAATTTCTTTCCCCAGTGTACATGTCTCATCTTCATACCTTCACAAAGCTGCTTCACAAATACATAGAAGAGATTATGTAAATACATGAATTACAGTCAAAAGACTTACATCTATTGATATTTCTGCTAAAATTTTAAATTATACTTACTTTAAGGTCCTTTACGTTTGGCTTTATACATCTTTTTTTCTATATGGTTGCATAATAACTTATTTATTCCATACAACTATTATTAATCCTTATTTATGATTCCCAATACCTTGTCAGTAATTACAGCTATGTCATTAAGATTATAACATATCTGCCCACTAGTTCTATTATCTCTCAAAAACATGTCAGCCTTACAGTTTTTCTCAAATCACCATACTAGCATGGTTTCTGGTAAATATTTCAGGCCTCATAAATAATCAATAGCCAATTTAGGTAATCAAAATGCTTGTAATCTCTATAAGAATTTCCTAACTTTAGATGAAACTGATTTAGAAGCAAACCACATTTCACAGGAGCTTTAAGTTTATTATGATTTAGTGCACAACTTTTCATCAGAAAAGTTCATCACAACTTTTCATTCTAGAATTTTTTTGAGCATACGTGTGACTTCTTATAGCATATTCCATAAAGTTACATAAAATTATTATTTCTCCATGATATGACTAAAGAAAATAAGACAAATCGAGTTTAAGTTACTAATAATTGTCACTAAGCCAGTGTGTGATACAGAAGGGATTAAAATCACTTACTTAGAATTTCCATTCATTAGCATATTCACTCCATGAAGTATTCATTCAATAGTAACTTCCCATGTCTTTATGAGGACAAATGAGATAATGTCTGTAAAACAATTTGAGCTACTCAGGAAAAGCAGGCTATATAATTTAAGAGATGAATTTGATAAATTGGATTCACAAATAAGTGAATTGGCTCAAAGCCTCTACCAAGAGGAAGTTACTATGTCATTTTTCCAATCATCTTGCCAATTTACCTCAAGCCTTAAAATCATACAAGGCTTCTGTAGAGCTCAGCAAATGAACTTCTAGAAAATGAGTTTTGGTTTTGATACAGAAAATTTTATTTGTACTTTCCCCATATTCTCTCCAATAGTTCACTGACCTATTACATCACCAAAGCTACTACTCACTGAAATAAGAATACATGTAAATTTTACTAGTTTCATGGCTAATATTTTAGCAAGAATCTCATATAACAATACTGATTTAATATGAAAGCATTTTCTGTGTTGCAATGTTAGATCTGTGTGGATTTTACATAAAAATTCACCATATAAGTCTTTAAGATTATACCTTTTGCACTGTAGTCTTTTTTCAATAATAGTACCTGCTACATAGGACCCAAGGGCACCCATTAAGCGCTCAATGATATTTTCTACAAGTAGTTTTTTGTCCTGAGAGAGCATTTCTAGCTCTCTCAGAAGGGCAATACAATCAATGCAACCTCCAATACTTCTGAATTTAACAATGTGAATGCAATGGAAATAGCAATAGTGTAAAACGAAGTGGTTGATACATGGGAAAATGTAAATCATATGCAGGCCAACAAACCTTCCATGTCCTGTTTTCCATTGTTTAGAAAAATAGAATAATCTCATTTAGGGCAAAGCTGTGATCTGTTGAACAGAAATAGAGAGTAGAATTCAATTTGATTTCATATGTAAAATCTGCTCCAAGAAAAGCAGCTCTGTATAAACCAAAATGCAATTTAAATAAAACATTTTAGCTATCTGAGCGTTCATTTTGTTTTACTATAAATGAAGTTTTACTTTAAGTGAATTATACTGTCACTTTTGGGAATCTAAATAAGTCTTCTCTCTAAGCAATTTACAGACATTGATACTCCCTTAGCGTTTAAAAATATCTCTGCTTACAAAGATAAGGCAGATGGGTACCAGCAGATGGGCACCTGAGGGGAAAAGAAGAGGTGCCCACCTGTTACTGGGTGTGTGTCCATGATCCTAGTTTTACTGAGGAGATAATTCTATTTTTATCACTTTTTCAATTATGGAGGGGAAAACAGGATAATTAATATTTAAATATTTTATCATTTTTTCATTTAAAACTATTCCAAGTATAAAATAATAAATGTTCTAACAACTTCCCACAGAATAATTATAAAATCCTCCAAAAAAATGGAAAATCATTACTGCGCAGATGCTCAATTAAAACTATAGTGCATATAAATTTATTTATAGTGATAAGTAGGAACAAATAATTATGGTTTCATTTGCACAACAAAATGACAACTTTAATAATCTCCTCTAGATACTCCAGTGATTACATGTTAATTTGGAACCAGTGAGAGGAAATAACACTTTACAATTCCACAGATATACAACTCAGCTTGAGTTAAGATTAAATATTTGGACACAGACACACTTCATTCTTTTATAGAGGTAATACAATTTCTTGATTTTGATTTTTATTTGCATTTTTAGTTGCATAGTTTTCGGTTTTTCTAATTTGAATTAAGGAACTTAGCATTAGTGTTCAATGAATTTTCATATGTTACCATTCTTTGGACACTGCCTTGGGAGAGTTGAACTGGTCACAAAAAACATTTATCAAATATTAATACCTAATTGTGCAAAATTTAAGCGTAGAACACGAAAGTTATACTAGGAGGGTAGGAGAGATAGTACCACCGGTATACTGCTTGCTTTATCACAGCCAAGCAGGGTTCCATCACCATAAGGTCTCTGCATCGCTCCAGGAGTGATCCCTAACTATAGAGGCAGGAGTAATACCTGAGTACCGGTGGGAATAGACCCTAAGCCAAACAACAACAAAAGATATGTTATGTTAAGAAAATAGCATATCATATAATTAATGGTCTAATAAATTTTCATTTAATTAAAGAAATATAATTGAATAAAATTTATTAAAAATAAGATATTATTTTTACATCAAACTACAAAACAGGGCCAGAGAAATGATATTGAGGTTATCACACTTGCCTTGCATATGGCCAATGCCCTTTTGACCCCTGTATCACATCTAATTGCCCCCATAAAAGATTTAAGATAACATAAATGGAATGATAAATAATGAGTAAATACACTGAAAGCATTGATTGATGAGATTCCTAACACAGGTGAATAAAAAACCGTCTTATCATAGGAGTAATAAATATATTTCCACAATTGTTTGGTTGGCAGGAAGTTTCTTAAGTGATATGTTCTTGAGTTGCATCAGGTTTGGAGATAATACTCTGATTATTTAGTTTGATGCCCATGGCACAATGTGGGAGAGATGACACTCTATTTGCTATTCTTCTCCTTGGACCTTTCTACCTAATTCTCCACATATTTAAGCTCTACGTGCCTGAGCTCGCTCATGCTCCTCAAATAGTCACTTAGTTTTCTGTTACAGTTGCTTTGCTCCAAACTCAATAATGCTCCTCTGATAAAATTTCATCAGAAATATAAATGTCACCTGCCTCTCCCAAATTGAAATATTATCATGCTTAAACTGGATTCATTTGGCAATTAAAAGCATGCCTGATCTAATATCGTCAAAAATATCTAATCAAGTAAGGCCATCAGTAGTTACACTGCTTATTTCTTACTTTTCTTTCAAATGTTGCTACACTTTACAGCTCCTTACCCAGGTCCATTTTTCATGCCGGTTCTTCTCTTAAGGTTTGTTTTCCCCTTCACAAATTTCATATAAGGATTTGCTCCTAATGTATCATTTTAAACATTTGCCCATGAGCTTCTCTAATGGTGTAAACAGTATCCTCCTGTTTTGTCTGTTTGTTTGCTGTCTACAGGCTCCCATAGAATGTTTTTTTTTTTGTGAGTATCCCACAAGCCTGTGCTGTCTTCAGAGGAGGCACTGTGTTCATCGTGCTCCCATCTGGAGACTTAAACACATCCTTTATCATAATATTCAATTAACTTTAGAACAGTATTTTACAGCTGGAGGCCATATCCCCCCACCATCGGTGAGCCCCTGTGAACAATTCCTCTGATTGTAAAAAGGCCATAAATTTAAAAAAAAAATACTGCCTGTGTCCTGCAAGAGACTGGGGCACAAATATTTGGACTGAATTGCTACAAAAAGGAAAAAAAATTGCAAGGGGACGTAAAAAGTACTGCTTTTCAAGAGGAAGTTAATATCAATAAAGGATTAATGGGGGAAGATTAAAGAAGGTGAGGGAAGGAATGATAGCACAGCGGTAGGGCCTTTGTCTTGCATGCGGCCGACCTGGGTTCGATGCCCAGCATCCCATATGGTCCCCTGAGCACCGCCAGGAGTAATTCCTGAGCAAAGAGCCAGGAGTAACCCCTGAGCATTGCTGGGTGTGACCCAAAGAGCAACAAATAGATAGATAGATAGATAGATAGATAGATAGATAGATAGATAGATAGATAGATAGATAGATAGATAGATAGATAGATAGATAGATAGATAGATAGATAGATAGATAGATAGATAGATAGATAGATAGATAGATAGATAGATAGATAGATAGATAGATAGATAGATAGATAGATAGATAGATAGATAGATAAGCAAGCAAACAAACAAATAAATAAGAGAATAAATAAGTAAATAAATAATAAAAAGGTGGGGATATTATCTTGAAGGTAGAGGAGAAACTGTAAGAGACACCTAGAATTCATAAAGGAAAACATCACTACTAGGGGAGACAAGTATCAATCACATTCAAGAAATACTGAACAAATGCTTTCTGACTACATTATTGTCAACTGGGCCTGGAAAACTATAATTGTTGGATTATACATGATTTTATATTCTGCTTTATTGGACACATAGGTTTCTTATGATTTGACAAAGCAAGATACTTTTTACTTATCTAAAGTTCCAAGTTTCATGTTTTGATTTTTTCATAAATTATTGGCAAGAAGCTTTGATTGTCCATTTTTGATTGTCCATATTTAATATTTTATTAATAATATGTACCATTACCTACACTATTCTATTTAGGTCAAATTCAGACTATTCTATGTAGTGTGAATTTGTAGTATATATTTTGTTCTTTCTTAAAGTCAAGTACCAGAAACATCAAAACTCAAAAGTAAAATATGCAATTCTCATGTTGCTCTTATAAATGACTCATATTGCCACTGGGAAAAAAATGCTATATATATTTCAATGAAAATAATCAGACAATGGGGCCGGAGTGATAGCCCAGCGGGTAGGGCATTTGCCTTGCACGCAGCAGGCCTGTGCCTGCCTAGGTTTGATATCAGGCATCCCAAATGGTCCCCCGAGCACTGCCAGGAGTAATTCCTGAGTGCAGAGCCAGGAGTAGCCCCCTGAGCATTGCCGGGTGTGACCCAAAAAGCAAAAAAAAAAAAAAAAAAAGAAAAGAAAGAAAATAATCAGACAAGAGATCAAATAAATAGTGCCAGAGCCATAGAACAGTAGGTAAGGCACTTTCCTTGCATGATGCCAAACTGGGTTTGAGAGTAGGAATCCTTTATGGGCCCCTGAGCACTGCCAGGATTAACTTTTGAGTGCAGAGAGAGGAGTAACCTCTGAGCATTGCTCATTGTGCCCGCAACCCCACATAAAGGGATAAATCAGTCCAACCTATTTTTCATACACAGAATTAAGAAATTAAAATAATAATACCACTGTAATGTGCTTGGTTTCAATTGGATTATGATTATTTTCTCTTATAAATCTGAATTTTATGGAACCATAGAACCCTAAATGTTTTGAGCACAATCAATTTAATAGGTTATTTTGATATCAATAGTCAAATATAGTAGCGTAGCTGCTGAGAAAGTCTATCAGATAAAGCAGTTGCCTAGCACATGACCAATCTGGATTCAATCCTGAGCACCCCAGGGCCCACTAGGATTAATCCCTGAGCACAGAGCCAGGAGTATGCCCAGAGTACCTACAATAAAGATTAGTCCATAAATTAAAACAAAAACATAAAACATACTCAAATATAAGTGAAGTTACATCTGAGAAAACAAAATTGAAACAATTCATAAGCATGTGATTACATTATAACACTTTCATTATAATGATGTATACATATTGTAACTTGCCAATTATATTCCCTTTATCCTCTTGCTTCTGTCAAATACATTTTCCTTTTTTAAAGCTTCCATCTCTTGTTACATTTCTTGTCATTCAGTATATAACTCATTTTTTAAATTTGCTTTTGGGGTCACACATCTGGCAATACTCAAGGGTTACTCCTGGCTCTGCAGTCAGACCAAGTGATGCTTGGGGGACCATATGGGATGTTGGGAATTGAACCTTGCTGACTGTGTGCAAGGCAAATGCCCTACCTGCTGTGCTATTGCTCCAGCCTCTATAACTCCTTCTTATGTTTCTTATGCAGACCTAGTGAATTTCAAACTAAAAAAAAGTATTGACTTTTTTCATGAAATATTGTTGTAATCGGGCATGTTCAGGGTGGTATGACCGTAGACAAAAAAAAAAAAGCATACAACACCCAATATTCGCAGATGGTCTCCCACCCAAGTACTAACCAGGCCTGCCCCCTGCTTAGCTTCCAGATCAGAGGAGATCAAACTGAGAGCCTAGTACCAAGAGTTTATCACCCACATGGCAGAGCCTGGCAAGCTATCCCTGTCGTATTTGATATGCTAAAAACCAGTAGCAATTATAGACCTCAGTCCCATGACCGAACAAATGGTTTAAGGTTCTTTGTGTTCCTGGTGTGAGCAGATGCCCTTGGGCTACACTAGCATGCAACAGGACATATGGTGATGTTACTGGTGCCCACTGGAGTAAATCAATAGACAATGGGAAGACAAATGATACAAGTGAAGTGATTGTTGTAATGTAAAACTGATAATAGGCAAGGAGAATTTCCAACTGTATACATTCCATTTTCCACATTCAGACCTCCTCGTCAGAACTCCATCCAGCAGAGAAGTCTATCACAGCCAGAATCATCGACTCCATCCTGCAGCAGTTTTTTTTTTTTTTTCCCTATCTGGCTCAGAACTCCATCCAGCAGACAAGCCTATCTCAGCCCGGATCATCGACACCCACCCTGCAGCAGTCTTTTTTTCAAGCCAGTCCAGGTTTGCTGATCCAGAGACTAACAGACATGGGGCAGAGCTGCTACCAGCTCTCCCAGTGCCCAGCTGCTCATGAGGTGCCTGGGAGGGATGGCGGGTTTTAGCCCTGGCTCGCCACCCCAGCAGAGCCTCGCAACAAGCCAGGCGACCCCCCCACTCCACGGAGGGCTGCCATTTTCCACATCCGACCTCCCTCTCATCAGAACTCCATCCAGCAGATGAGCCTATCACAGCCCGGCTCGTGCCAAGTGGCCACACAGTTCATCAATAAATGCTGTATTTAGAGGTGACTACAAGAGTATGCCACCCGCACGGCAAGCCTGGCAGGCTGCCCGTGTTGTATTTGATATGCCAAATACCAGTAACAAATATGTTAGGTCATTCCCATGACCTAATATAATGGTTTGAGTCTCTTTATGTTCGGAGTGAGCAGATGCCCTTGGGCTCTACTAGCATGAGACAGGACATATAGAGATGTTACTGGAGCCCACTCGAGCAAATTGATGATGAACGGGAAGATAGCGATAGTGATAGTGATGCATTCCCTAGAAGTTAAAGTGGAATTCTGAAGAGATTAATCATTTTTTATCTTTTTCACTTAACACAGTTCCAAGATATCAAGAATTCAAAAAATGCAATAAATAAATATAACAAGAAAATAATCATTGAATTCTTGAATGCATACTTACATTTTACTAAAGTGCCTATAAATTTTAATACAAGGAAAATTTCAGTATAAATTGCATATATTTTCCTCTTTTACTTCTGTGTTTTAAAAGCCTATAAGCTACTATTAACATTCCAAGGATGTAGAAATCATCTGTTTTCAGCAATGATTATTGAGTCACTATGATTTGCAAAGTTGTTCATAGGCCACAATAGACCATAATAGGCATAAACCATAATAGGCATATACCATTTTCAGGTATATACCATTCCAAGACAAATCGTACCTTCAGTGTCCCCAAGTCCTTTCCAGCCCCATAATTCTCCTTTGGCAGGTATATAACACATATTTATTTCATATTGCTTAGTCTAATTAAACTTAAAGAAATGGAAAATAGAATTATTAGAAAATAAATCAATACTTGTCAATCTGTGATAATGAATTGTGATATGTTTTTGACCTTTCTTAGTCTAGTAGAGGACAGCCATAGGCACCATTTTTGCATGCCATACTCAGTGCCACATGATGGGAAGTTGCTTCTGTTCTTTAAAGGAGCTTTATAAACACTTCTTGAAAAACTGGTTTCAGGGCAATGAATTTCCTAAGCTGTTGTTGTCTGTCCATGAAGCTTTGTATAGTTCCTTCAATTCTGAATGCCAATCTAGCTGGATAGAACATTCTCTGTGAGGTGTTCATTTCATTCTGTTTTTGTGCTATTCTTCCACATTCTTCTGGCTTGTAGCGTTTCATTTCATAAATCTTTTGTACATGTAATGGGCTTTCTTTTGGTCATTAGTTCTTTCTTTGATCTTTTGTTCCTTCAATAGTCTTTCTTTATCTTTGAATTTTGCTATTTTGAGTATAATGTGTCTTGCAGTTTTCCTAATTGGGTCTATTTTCACTGAGACCCTTCAGACCTTTTGAACCTCCACGCCTATAATTCTCAACTCTGGAAAGTTCTTATTGGTGATTTCTTTAACTAATATTTCTCCATCACATTTGCTTTCTGATTCTTTAGGAACTCTGATGATTCTTGATATTTTCCCTCTTGAACTCATAACACAATTTTCTGGTTATACTCTTCATTTCTTTCCTAGCTATTTCTACCTTCTGCTATTTCTTAGCATTTGACTTCTCAATTTGGAGCTCTTTAATATTTTGCTCAGCTTTTGTTATTTTGATATTCAGAGCTTCTATTAACTTTTTAAAATGTCGCCTAACATATTCTTCTTTTCTGGCATTTTTAATGTACTTGCTTTTTCATTTTGAACTTATATTTTGTGTGCTTTGCTGACTACCTGTGCTATCAGTTTTTTGATCTCCTTGAACAACCTCATCATACTGTCACTACAGACACAGTATGAGGATTTACTGGTGCTATTTATAGTTTTGATTATATTATTTTCACTCATTGGTGGGCTTCTACATGCCCCATTGGTTTTCAAATATTCTTGTTGTTCTGGCAATGAGTCTTGTAGTAATGCCCATTCCTGGAAGATACCAAGGGACTATGTGGAGCTTGCTTTCTGTCTTCTCTGATAATAATTACAGAGGACTAGAAGAATAACTGGCCAACACTTAATTCATTGAGTACATCTGTAGTGCAACCACAGAGGCAAGCTTCAGGAGCTGTGACATGGGCCCTGATATGGCACAGAATTCCTCGAGGCTGCTGGGATTCACTCATTAGGAGAAGTTCTGTTTCCCAGTCTGGAATAGACCTAGTGATGTCAGCCTGATGCTAGCCTCACCTGGCATGGTAGAGCACCAAGATCATCAGTGGAAAATGCCATGTAAAAATGTTGTGATGTCACTTGCAAAAGTAAAGTTTCTATGTGTATACACATACACCTTTAGGTTAAATTTCACCAAGTAGAAATTGTTAAATATTATTAAAATGTTTAGGGTATCAGTAATATGTGTTTACTAGAGCCACACACTGGAAGACTTCTTTATTTTATAAGTAAAATCCAGGCTCTAAATGCTATGGTGATGATAGTATATTAAGCTCCTAAGTATTGAATTAGAACCTCAATGTTTTACATACAAAGCTCTGTGCTTAAGCAGTAAAAAGCTTGTAAAATTATTTCACTACTTTTCTTAACCAGAAAGTATGCAAGACTTCCATGAATACCTGCTTCACTCAATATACTACAGTGGACATTGTAAATAACCAAAGAGTGATTCTTTACCTTCTATTAGTGGTACCTCACTCTTCCAGTGATCAGTCACATTTAATAAAGGTGAGTCTTTCTAGGAGTTCAATACCTTTCATTCTCTTAGATACAAGGACACAACACAAATTTTCTGAGATATATTTAAATTTGCGAACCATGGAGTTCTTTCAGTTAGAGATAGAAAACAGCATTGCTTGCCAATCAGACATCAAAGCTCCATTCCTTGGTTGAGGTTTCAGAATTGGGGGTACAATTGTTTAAGATTGTCTATTTCCGTGTCCTAATACTGATCATGACAAGATCTGCAAGTGAACAGAGTCTTGTCTATTGATACAAATTGAATCTGAAAATAGCAATTTATTCACCAAATCAAACCAATCACTGCAATGCACTTTTCTCTTTCAGCTGTGATTTTCTACCAACCACTCTTAACCATTTTAAAACTTTTTAGAGTAACATTTTTTGTCTTAGGAAGGGACTTAAGAAACTTAAGGTAAAGTCTTTCTTTTAGCCTTTTAAAACTTGAATCTTTATTTTAGAAGACAATGTGTTCATAGTCACATTACCTAATCTAGGCAAAAATGATCAACACCTGTTCTAAATTAGTATTCTAGTCCCCATATCCTTTCCTCTTCCCTACCAACTGTCACTTGCCTTTTTTGCCCATAAAAAAGCAATCACATTAACATCCTTTGAAACACAATTTCAAAACTTCAAAGACATACCAGAAATGCTATGTTAGAACTGATTCATCTAGATGCTGAAAGAGTCGACTTCCAGGAAATAGTGAGCACATTAAATTAAGATATATTTGAAGTGTATCTTTTCTCATTTTAACAATTATTTCAAGTGACACCTAATAGCCAGATAGAGATTCTGAAATAAGTAAATGAAAGATAGTTTGCCTAAGGGAAAGCAAGCAGAGAAAAGAACTCTTAATTAGGATCAAAGACTGGACAGCTAAATGGACGCTCTCAAAATTTGGATTAGACACATGCTTGGTATTTAGCGTGCCTTTCCAAAAATCCAGGATAGGGCCAGAGAGAAAGGTACAGAATTTAAGTGCTTGTCTTGCATACGGCCAACCTTAGTTTAATTCTAGGCAACATATATGGTCCACAGAATAGTGTCAGGGATCATGTTTCAGAACACATTCAGTAGTAATGACTTCTGAGAACTGTCAGATTTGACCCAATTGTCCACTTACCCCTCATACAAACCAAAAATCTGGATAGAGGTACTGACTGAAGTTACTAGAATCTGATGTGATAACTACTTGAACTGAAAGGAGGAAAACACTAAATAAAACCACAATTGAGGTATCTTCAAAAAAAATGAAAAAAGTAAGCATGCATATTTAAATGGAATTTTAGAGAAATCTATCATAAGGAACATAAGTGAAAAGGATAGATTAAGTTATGTTTATTCCATACAAAGTTGCATGTTAAGGGATACACTATGTTATAAAACATACTATCTGGAGATGAATAATGAGATAAAGTTAAAACAGAAGATGAAGAAGAAAAGATGCAGGGCCAGAGCAATAGCACAGCGCATAAGGAGTTTGCCTTGAGGCCGACCAGGCTTCAATCCTCGGCATCCAATATGGTTCCCGAACACCACCAGGAGTGATCCTGAGTGCAGAGCCAGGAGTACCTGAGGATTTCCGGCTGTGACTCAAAAAACAAAAAATCAAGAAAAAAGTAAAAAAGGAGAAAAGATGTAGTAGCAATAGTAATATCTCCTGATGCCATAGTATATTCAAATCTTGACACATCACAAAGAACAAGACCTGTACAAAATTGTAACACATGTATTGACCTAAATTCTTTATTGGAAAAATAATAAAACATCTTTAAAAAATTTATATGTTTATTGCAGGCTAAAGAGATAATACAACAGGCAATGTTCTTGCCTAACATGTTCTTGCCTTCACCTGGGTTAAGTCTCAAGCCACATGGTCCGAGCACTGCCAGGATGATTCATGAACACAGAACTTGTAATAGTGAACCCTGAGGACATCCACCCAGCAGAAGAGCTGATCACAGACCGGCTCGCACAGCTGCAAAGCAGGGCCGTGCAATTCATCAATAAATGCTCGAGTTTTGAGGTGACTAAAAGAGTATCCCACCCGCATGGCAGAGCCTGGCAGGCTACCTGTGTCCTATTTGACATGCCAAATACCAGTAACAATTATACACCTCATTCACATGACTTGATGAAATGGTTTGAGGCTCTTTATGTTCCTGGAGTGGGCAGATGCCCTTGGGCTATCTCGCATGTGACAGGACATATTGATATGTTACTTGTATGCGCCGAGCAAATTGATGATCTATGGGAAGACAGTGATACAGTGAAGACATCCAGGTTGGCCCCAGACAACAAAAACAACAAAATAGGGGCTGAGCATAGCCCAGCGGGTAGGGCGTTTGCCTTGCACGTGGCCAGTCTATGCCAGCCCGGGTTCGATCCCCCAGCATCCCATATGATTACCCCCTGCTCCTCCCCACCCCGAGCACCGCCAGGAGTAATTCCTGAGTGCAGAGCCAGGAGTAATTCCTGAGTGCAGAGCCAGGAGTAACCCCCTGAGCATTGCCGGGTGTGACTCCCCCACAAAAAAGCAACAACAAAAAAAAACAAAATAATTATAGCTTTATTTATTTATTTTTTTAGTTCTGAAGGAAACAGAAATTGTTTAGAGGCTCTTTAGGGAGGGGATGAAAAGTGAACAAAGACAGACTGAGAGAGAGAGAGAGAGAGAGAGAGAGAGAGTAATACTCTCAGGAGAGAACATGGCTCCTCTAAAGGAGAAGAGAGCCCCAGTTCACGCATCCCTGCATTAGGTATGAGAGCATGAAATTCCACATATCAAGAGGGAACAGGGTGGCGTCTGTGCTCGGGTACCTCATGTGCTTGGTCTTGTGGGCTCAAGAAGCACATGGGCTTGGGCAGCGATGCTTCTAACAGCTTCATTTATTAATCATTTGGGGATAATCCTAAGCAGCACCAGGTCTGTGGAAGCCACTCCTGGGACACATGCTTGACTGTGAGGCCTTTTCCCAGCAGTGCTGCATGGAGACTGCCGGTGTCCCACTTGAAAGTACTAGAAGGACCATGATGTACCAAGGGGAAAAAATACCCTGGAATGTAACACTGCAAGACTTAGCCCCCAACCCTTTGAGCTATCTCCTTTGTCCTTAATTTTACCTCTAAATCAGTGTACTCTAATGTAAGAGAGGAAACAATGAATTATTTAGATCCAAAGATATGGAAATTTGCAATCTAGTGAAAGTTAAAGTTAACTTTAGCAAAGATTGAATGTAAGCAAGGTGATGAATGACCGAAGAACAGAAAATTGTAGCAAAAAAAAAAACCTGCTATAATATGTCATGGTCATAGATAATAGTTTTTATGCTGAACGTCCATATCTTATAAGAAACAATGAGCTAGAGATGTTAAAAGTATAGTTTATAAATGTCCTCAATTATTAAGCACAATCATTATTAAAATGACTTTAGAATTTAGAATACAATAAGTAATGTTAAAATAATTGATATACTAACCTTGGCTATTATGTATGTTGGAGGTTTTTTTTTTCCATTTCATAACTGTATAGTGGAAAAAAAAGCAGTTATTTATTATATGAATTCATTCTCAGTCATGTGTCCTATAATACCTAAAAAAGCTTGAATTGATCATGGTAACAAGCCCTTACACGGATAAAATGTCAAATCTACACAGCAGACCTTGGCACAATATTTTGTTGATTATATATACTTACAAGGTAGAGAAAATGTTTAAAAAGAAAAATGTTAAAATGTGCTATTTCAGTGACTATTAAGTTGGTCTTTCTTTCTGGTGGTCTATTTGAATTAAAGTTCTCTAAGCGTTCAGGTGAAAATTGTTATGATTTATCTTAACTCACAGTGAAAAGCCAGACCATGTGACAGAGGTCACTAGCAGAATTCTAGACAAATGAAATTATGGGTCAAAATCTATTTATTTCTAATATAATTCATGTGCTGCCCAAGAAAATTAATATGAGTGCAATTCCACACTCTTCCTGAAGCATTTAAAAATCTCTATTTCTACTGAGGGAAGCTTCTTTATCTTTTTCTTTCCAGACTTCGAGGGCACACTCAAAAGTACATAATTATGACCTTGACATTAGCATCAAAAATTAACTAAACTCTAATCTCTGAAAGGAATCATCTTGGAGCATGAACTTAATATTGACTTAATTTCCATTTATTGAATATCCACTATCTGCTAAGTTGAATGTAATTCCGTTTTGGAAATGGTACATTAAAAGACACTGAGACAGACAGAGGGAGTTGCTGCAAATGTGGGCTTAAAGAATCTTTGTGAGTTGTTTCTGATCGTATTTGTACCTGTGTATCTCGTTGGGATTCAGTAGAAAATAAAAAAATTAAAATAAAAGAAACAAACCAAAAAATTGGCTCTACGTAGGGGAGCAGAGAGAGGCGCAGGGCTTAATGTGCACAGAGGCATGTGCCAAGTGCCCTACACTGACTCTTTCCAGCACCCTTGAAAGTGCTCTGTCTTACAGCTTTGGAGGTCTGAGTTTATCTCCATAAGTAGATCTGAGGGTCTCTGAGCATTTAGGGAACCCCTGTACCTCAGGACCTGAGCAGCACTACAACCTCATGCCCCAAATTGAAGCTGTCAGCACAGGAAAGAGAATTACAGGGAGTGATCTCAGGCCTTTTAAACACCACCAGGGAGATCTATGAATAAATAAACAAATAACTTCACAATACAGAGATAATAACTGTTAACCTTATTGAAAAGAAGGTAGTCCATGCTTTATGTGTTAGCATTTTAAACTCATCTTTCTTTCACTTTCATACTATAATTTTTTTTGTTGTTACTGATAAGTTACTATAGCAGGTTAAAAATGCTATTGAAATATCTATTTACACTATATGCACAGTGACATTTTAGAACGTATAACCTTAAATTTGAAAGATCACTTACATGGTTAATTGAGAGTAAGATATTGCTTTTCATCTTTAGAGAGCCAGTTCTCTTTGAAATTGGTGTAGAGTATTAATATTGAATTAGAAAGTTCATATTGGTATATTATGTTGGCCTGGAATCAAATGGGCTTCGAAAAGGAGCCTCTCTGAATTCTGAAAATTTTAAATACTTCTCTCAATATATCTATAAATCTGATTTTTTAAATTTTGTAAAAAATATTGACTTAAACATTGTGTTAATAAAGAAGAAATGATCTTGCAAGAAACTCATAATTTCAAGATCATACAGAAAATAATAATTTACTAAAGTATTTAAAATGCTCTGGAATCTTTTCTTAGAGAAAAGAAGAGACGGAGACTATCTTTCTGCAATTTGTCATTCAATGGGACTTATAAGTGTAAAACTGTGCAAAGTAAGAAGCATGAGCAAAGTATAATGACTTGAAAAGCATACTAATGCTGGATGTTTCAACTTTCACTCATTCTAATTATCTAATTCTTTAGAATATCCTGAGTAGACTCTCCTAGAGGTGCTGGCCTCAATCATGAAGAATTATCTACCATATTTTCAATATCTACTGCTTTTTCATCTCTTCTAAAATAGCTCTTCAGTGGTTAACCTCTTCATTCAAAAGCTAATACATCCCTAAATTCCCTAGAAAGCAACTTCCTTTACTGGCATAATTCCCTGTGTGTGTTTTAAGAGCCTTGACTAAGTTGTTCTGCCTTTTAGTTTGCAATGTGCTTTTGAATGATCAATATGCATTATGAAAATATGCTTATTCATCATTTTATTCTGACCAGGAAAAACCTCTGGTGAGAACTTTTAAGCATAAATAAAAATTCACTCTAATAAAACCTCTCATTACTCTACATATTTTTAATTTTAAAACTCAAAAAAAATTCAGGTTGTTTACTACAGCTTATATTTTAAATTTTCCAGAAAAATTCCTCAAATTAATGATTAGTATCAGAAAACAAGTTACAAACTTACTTCCATTAATATCTGTCATAAAAATTAGTAGAAGTCCTGGGACAAACACACACACACAAACAAGTTCTGCAATTTACGAATCAGCCTGTTTACTCCTTTCACTTTTATTTATACATTTTTTGCTTAATTGTCACTTGTCACTTGTCTTCTCATTGTTCATCGATTTGCTCGAGCGGGCGCCAGTAATGTCCCCATTCTTTGGGAATGAGTTCCATTATTGCTACTGCTTTTGGCATATTAAATACACCACAGGTAACTTGCCAGGCTCTGCCATGGCTCTGGGTTCATCCCAGGAGCCTCAGTCTTTTTTTTTTATGTCAGACCATCAACCATTCAGGGCCCACAGGGCAGAACACTGGGTGTAGACAAGCCGTTTCCTATCTGCCACATGCTGACACAGCCGGGCACCACAGCCTTACGTGCAACACCTGGAGGGGCTAAACTCAATCTTTTCTCCCTCCCTCCTCCCTCTCTCCCTCCCTCTCTCCCTCCCTTCCTTCCTTCCTTCCTCTGTCCCTCCCTCCCTCCCTCCCTCCCTCCCTTGCTCTCTCCCTTCCTTCCTTCCTTCCTTCCTTCCTTCCTTCCTTCCTTCCTTCCTTCCTTCCTTCCTTCCTTCCTTCCTTCCTTCCTTCCTGCCTGCCTTCCTGCCTTCCTTCCTTCCTTCCTTCCTTCCTTCCTTCCTTCCTTCCTTCCTTCCTTCCTTCCTTCCTTCCTTCCTGCCTTCCTTCCTGCCTTCCTTCCTGCCTTCCTTCCTGCCTTCCTTCCTTCCTTCCTTCCTTCCTTCCTTCCTGCCTTCCTTCCTTCCTTCCTTTCTTCCTTCCTTCCGCCAAAATTGGTATGCTCGGGGCTTACATCTTGATCTGCACTAAGGATCAACCCTGACAAGGAACAGGGGGCCATGTATGATGCCCATATGTGATGTTAGGAATCAAACCCAAGTTGGCCACATGCAAGGCAATTTCCCTGCCCTGTGTAACATATTGCTCCAGCCTGTGGACACTTCACTTTTAACTAGGGTTGATAGTTTCAACTGAGAAGCTTCAACCTGCTCTTGGTGAAAAAGAACGATGTATTTCCACACATTTTAGAGGCTTTACTTCATACAATGAAGTCTATTTTAAATCCTCTCTTAATATAGACTAACGACTTAGAAAGCACTTTAAATATTTTTTGACCAACAATATAAAAAGTAGCAGACATAAGAAAATCTAATACACTGACAAATCCTAAAGCAAATTTGTTTATTTAGTATTTTAAGCAAGTCAATCACAGTAATCTATTTAAATTCCTAGTAACATGGATATGAGTCTTAGAATTCTTTTCCTGTAATTATATGCTAGGATTTCAAAAGTGACATTTTCAGAATCAAATAAAGAGAAAGAATTACTGCTTCAAACTAACTTTGTATTCAAAGCACAAATGAAGGATAAAATGGAAACATTTATAGAAAAGCTTTGAGAGAGCTATAATGTTGTCTTTTCCCTCCAGTCATAAACTACTTTGAAAGCAGGTGTAAAGAAAAGACTTAATAATGAAACCACAGTGTAATCTAAAGTTGGAAACATCTGTAATTTTTATAATGAGCAAACAGATAAAAAAATCTACTTCAAAAATAAAATATATGTATATAATAATTTTTTCAGATTTTCTACTATTTAGTGATAATTTTTTCAGAATTCTTAACTTTCAATCCACATAATCCAATTCAAATATTTCAAACTCCACAATGTACATTAATCTTTGTTTAAAATATAATACTGCAGAAGATTCAATATTTCATTGTGCTGAAAATTTGAGTCTTTTTTCATTATATATGTCTTAGTCACCTTCCTATTGAATTGTTTTGAGTTTCAAATGTTTACATTGCATATTTATGATTATAGCCGTGAGAAAAGCTACCTTTCATACCTATCAAAGAGATGCAGCATGTTTTGTTTTTTAAATGCACTTTAAATGTTTGTATAGATATTTGCCATGATAAATAGAGGGAGAAATAATTTTAAAAGTTAAGAAAAGAACTAGTAAGAGGAGTTTGTCTATGCAGAACTCAGGTGCACTTGCATCAACAGGACTTTGAATTTCCAGCAAAATTGTCAGAAAACCAGCAGTTATG
This sequence comes from Cryptotis parvus, assembly GCA_021461705.1. Classification (NCBI taxonomy): domain Eukaryota; kingdom Metazoa; phylum Chordata; class Mammalia; order Eulipotyphla; family Soricidae; genus Cryptotis; species Cryptotis parvus. The sequence continues at coordinate 290,438 of JAJIBD010022218.1, read as the reverse complement.
GATTATAAATGTGAAGAGGATTGCTAAATAGATTTTAAAATTAAAATTTTTATTTGGCAGGACAAAATACTGTATTAGAGAAGATAGCATATTTGTGTATGTGAAAACTGCTATATTTTCAAAATTAATAATAACTTTGTTCCAAGATTTAAATGCAAAACCAGAAAGTAATGAATACTATTAACGCAATATGAATGTTACTCATTATGAGCTTACTTGAGCAACCATCCAAGCTATTATCAGTTTGAATTAAAACTAATGCATACTATTATTAACTATAACATATATAGGAGAAATTAAATATGATTAATTACATGTAACGGAATGCAGGCCACTCCATGTAAGTTAGTTGAAGTAATGGCCTCTTAAATATGGAAACTACCGATTTTTCTATCAATAAGCTTAAGTATGATAAAAATCTGATTTGCAGAACAAATACAGTTTTTATAGTGTGCAAATACAGTTTTTATAGTTATCAGTCTTAATCACTGACTGATTTCTAACATTAGCTCATCAATTTAGTCTGCTAATTAGGGGATATTTTCCCCTAAATTTCCAGCTCTTGCTTTGTAGTGGGAGGGCTTACTCCTCGCACTGTGCTCAGGGTCTTTCTCTTTTTTTGTTGGGAGGACCAGACTCTATGGTGCCAGGAACAGAAACCAGGTCTGTTGTGTGTAAGGGAATAGCATTACCCTCTGCACTATCTCTCTGGTCCCCAACTTATAAATCTTGACTACAGTGTTGTAAAAGATATACAGTAAAATATATATTTAAGACTCAACATGATCACTGCTGCAATCATGCTCTTTCAATAACAATAAAGTATTAACAGAGGAGAGTCTCTTGAAATAGAAACTAGAATCATTCCTGAATTTTTAAGTCTTTTACACTTTTTGTTGCAAATTTTTCAAATAAATATGCAAAAATAATGTTCTTACAGTTACTTATACCTATGATAATTACGATTTCTGTTTTAGGATCTCTCTCACTCTCTTCTCTCTCTCTCCTGGATTATCAGTGCATCTAACTTTGAATAGAATATTGAAGCAGGATAATGAAATACTTTTAAGTCAGAGCTATTGCTCATGCAATGAAAACTCAACATTTACATAAATGAGTATTCAATCCAGAAACAGGTAAAGCATACCTGTTAGTGGTAATGGGAATAAAAGTAAAACCCAATTATAATGTGTTTTGCAGACGTGGGCAGGCTGATTTTTTTTGTCACAAATGAGCTGCTGAAAGACTAAAGGGAGAAATGCAAGACAAAATAAGTTTTGTTAGTCAATATTTTAAACTACAGATGTTGGGTCTGTACGTGAATTTGTGTTAATAAGAGCATGTTGCTTTAAAGAATATCTTTATGCCTAAAAAATACTGTATGTACTGATCAAAGCTATAGCAAGTATACTGTGATATGAAGTGAAGGCTGAGAAGTTTTTAAATTCAACCACTCACAATGACTGCAGTTACATCACTGAGCCACTTAATTTGCTAGATATCTCAGTTCTAAGATATTGTTATAGAATGCATACATGAATTAAAAAAAAGATGTGAATGAAGTTATACTGAAAATGATTCTGAAACCAACTCACAAAGAAAAACACTGAACTTCAAAGACTCGATGTCTACTTTATTCTCATTTGCATAACGTTCCAAAAAATATCTAATCATATAACTTCACAAGAATTAGGGAAAATTCAGATTAAAATTGTTTAATAAGATAGAACTATTATAATTTTAAAGTTTCAAAAGATGTTGCTCAGCCAGGGAGATAGTACAGCAGGTAGAGCACCAGCCTTGCATATTGGCAGACCTAGGTAGAATCCCTGAGCCACACGTCCATGTGTGCTCAGGATGTCACCTGAGTACACACAGGAGTGATCCCTAAGTGCAGATAGGAGTAATACCTCCTGCTTGTGATGAAAAATCAACAACAACAACAAAAATCAAAACAAAACAAAAAATGTTGCTTTCATTTTTACAAATAAAATAGAGATCTTAAGAATACATTTTCTAAAGTACAATGAATAACATAAATATGAAATTATATAAGATAATTTCTGTTTTGTTTTGTTTTAGGCCCACATGCATCTATGTTCAGGGCTTACTCCTTGTTCCAGGCAGAGCTTGGAAGACCATATAGAATGCCAAGGATTGGGCTTGGGTGGGTTGCATGGAAGGGAAACACCCTACCCAGTGTATTATTGATCGAATCACTTTAAGACTATTTCTTGAGGTTCTTGATATACCAACTCTACCTATGATATTCATGAAATTGTATCACAGAAGATTAAATTAAGAAACATGAGTTTAACTTTAAAAATATATGACAATGTCTGTAAAACTGTAAAATATATACTTACATTCCATTTACATATATATTTTCTTGATACATGGTGTACATCACACAATCAGTTTTGAAAGACAATATATAATACAATTTTTGCAAAATAAACCATGCCATAATTTAGGCCTATATTTTAATACTATATCATTCTATTTATTAATATTTAGTTTGTCCAACCTAAAATTTAGGCTATTTGAAGAACAATTAATACACTGAGGTTCAAGAAAATACCAGTGCCGAAACTATTGTCATTTAACCCTCCTGGTCAACTCAAGACAAACATTTTTTTTCTACATAGGGAAATAAACTATTTAAGGAGCCAGAGGGTACTACAGTGGGTAAGACACTTGCTTCACAAAAGACCAACCAAAGTTAGCTTCCTGATACCACATATGGTTCCCTGAGTCCCACTAGGAGTGATTGCTAAGGCAGGGCCAGAAGTTGAAGTCCATAAAAATAAAAAAAAAAAAATGAGTCACTTGATCATTGTGGTTCTGAAATATCAAGCTTTATAAATCTGCATTGTAATTTTCTGCCCAAAGAGAGAAGAATGTGACTTCTAATTTATTATGTTGTAATGTTTAATTTCTTCATAATATTTTTGAAGTTTATGATTATTTTTAAGGGAATTTCAGACAAGGGATATGCTATAAGAGTTCACAAATAGACATGTGTAAAATGTGTAAGATATTTACTATGAGGTCCGGAGGTTATGGTGCTTTTAAGCCCCTGTAGAACAAGGGACCACCATAACTAATCCAACAGTACGTGGGGAGACATGAGGATACAGAAACATGATTGGTATTTAAGACATGCAAGCATATACCTTAACCCCTGTATTATTAATATTCTCTCTATGTCTGTTTCTCTATCTCTGTCTCTGTCTCTGTCTATCTATCTATCTCTTTCTCTCTTAGAGGCAGGTTTCAACTTAAGTAAATACTTGCTATTATTAAGTGAAACCTGAAGAACTCTTATTTTTTTTGTTTTAAATTTTGAATCATTAGAAGATAATCACCCATAATTTAAAGCTGTCAAAAAGAGAGTTTCAGGCATACAATGAACCAACTTCAACCCCACTTCCAGAGTGAGAGATGGGGATACCAAGGCAATGGATATTATCAAGGAATGGCAAACTCTTGAACCTATGTTAGGAAATGAAAAGAAGAATGAAATGAAGAAAACAGAAGAGACAATTAAAAAGCTAATTGAAGGTAAAGAGCGAAGGGTCAGGGCCTTGGGCACATCAGTGGTAATTTTCTTTAAATCTTTTAAAGTTCATCTTAGAAATTGTAAAATAAAATATAGTGCTACAAATTAATAAATCAATATATTATATATGGTCTATGCTAATTTAAACTGCAAGTTTAAATTATATATTATGCTGAAATAAATATAAAATTTTAGGTGTTGCATATAGGTGTTTATATATTATGCTGAAATAATTATAATAAAAATAATATTATGCTGCAGAGCCTCACAACAAGCCAGACCACCCCTCCTCACTCCACGGGCACCGCCATTTTCCACTTCTGGACTTCCCTCTCGTCAGAACTCCACCCAGCAGACCAGCCCATCGCAGCGCGGATCACCGACACCCACCCTGCAGCAGCTTTTTCCTCAATCCGGCCCAGGTATGCTGGTCCAGAGACTCTCACACATGGGGGCAGAGCTGTTGCTTGCTCTCCCTGTGCACAGCCGTTCATGAGGCAGTCGGGAGGCATGGCGGGTTCTAGCCCTGGCCCACCACCTCGGCAGAGCCTAACAACAAGCCAGACCACTCCTCCTCACTCCACGATCGCCGCCATTTTCCACGTTTGGACTTCCCTCTCTCGTCAGAACTCCACCCAGCAGACCATCCCATCACAGCACGGCTCGCGCAGCCGCAAGAGGCCGCGGCGGTTCATCAATAAATGCTTTATTTGGAGGTGTTTAAAAGAGTTTGCCTCCTGCTCGACAAGCCTGGCAAGCTTCTTGTGTTGTATATGATATGCCAAATTCCAGTAACAATTATATTAGGTCATTCCCATGAGCTAATATAATAGTTTGAGGCTCTTTATGTTCCTGTAGCAAGCCGATGGCCCTGGCTCTACTGGCATGAGACAGGACATATGGAGATATTACTGGTGCCCGCTCTAGAAATAGATGATCAACGGGAAGATCGTGATCGTGATCGAAATAAATATAAAATTTTAGGTGACTGAAACCCAAATATGAACATCTTATGAACATCTTTGTAATTGTATATCTCATCGTGGTATAATAAAATATTTAAAAAACAATTCATGTGTTGGAGAAAATCAAGAGTAATCATAATGCCATCTAACAAATATTTGAAAGTAGAAAACTCTGCCTGGCTGAAAGCAAGTTTCATCAAACTCTTATAAAAATTGTACAATGTTAAAGGAAAAAAAGATAAATCGGCATACATCCTAGTACCAATTCTACAATATTACTCAAAAAGTTCTTTTGCCAATTATGAAAAGTAGTACTATATTATCTATGTGAAATATAGAACACATACTTACATATTTAGCCCATAATCTAATATGTCTTTAAAACCAACTTTCTTATTGACTAAAATGTTATCTGAGAACAATTTAATATTAAAATGAAAATGTACAGAAACAAGTTACTGAATGGTTTAAACAAGTAAATGTTAAATTCTAAGAAATAGTTACAAATTCTTCGTCAAAGCTCTGTTACATTTTCTCTTTGCAAAATTATTACTCATGCTTTTGATAGAAACTGAAAGAAATGAGAATTTTACTATAATCAAAATCTAATATATTTTTGAAAAGAAATAAATAAAAACGTCACATTTTACAAATAAAATATATTCAGATACAACTGTATGGAGATAGGTTGGCAAGGGCAGATGGTAGAAGACAGTTGACAAAAATGTTGTGGGCACTGTGGTATTGATTTTGCCCCCGCTGTTTCATATTTCATCAGCATTCATAAGCTAAAAGTACATTTCCCAAATCAGGTTTCCAGCCATTCAAATCCCCATTCTATATAAAGCTCCAAACCCACTAATCTCTCAGCTCTTTGATAAGTCAACACTCCAATCAATAATGTGCTACCTTTAGTCTCAGTGGCATTCTTTGATTAATATCAGTGCTCCAAGAGAAACATAAAATGATATTATATGCAACTGAACCAAACTGTCATGCAACTTTGAGAAACTGAGACCTGTGAAAATGAACGGTGCTAGATAAATGTCAATTTTAGGGGTTTTGACATGTTGTTATATTTAAATTAAAAGTATTTTTTTGTTTCTTCCTGTTCTCAAATTTTGGGTTTCCCTTTTGCAAAGTTCTGATAAAATATGTGACATTTTCAATCCCTTTTGAAATTGACAGCAGGTTTTGTATGATGAAATTTTAATAACCATGAACCCACATAACAATATAAGGCACCAGCACGTTTTCAATAAGTCTATGCATTTGTTAACGCTGGCACGGGGTAGTGGTTTGTGTGAGGAAACCTTCATGGCCTAAGAATCAGGCTTAGTGGAAACGGAAGCTGCTCCTGAGAATGCTGCATTATCATGCAGTGCGCGTCCAATGAAACGGAGATTTATGAATCACTGTAATATAGAAGGAAACTATATTACAGATCATAAATTAAAACTGAGGTTTACCATGTACCCGGTACTAAGCTGGGATCTAGTTTCTAGATCGCCCCCACAGACTTGGTTAAAAGCAGCTTTAGTGTCCCCTTCAATCCCTGTTTGTATCCCTTTCAACTTCACATAAAAACTCACCGTTTTGTGCTTACAGTTTCATGCGTAATTTGGAAGAAAAAGTCTAAATCAGTTCAGGAAAGGTCAGGGGATTATTGTTTAACTTCTTTTCAATTCCAGGCTAAGTATTGGGGTGAAAATATTTATTTTATCATGTCAAATCACAAAGTTTTTCTACATGTTTGGCTAATACAGAAATTATTTGGGGATTTTTTTCTTCACTCATGTCTGTACCCAAGACCATAGACTCTGGTCACAGAGTTATTTGCATTTCATATAGCATTATTCTGGACATTCTATTAAGAAATAGAAAAAGGTTCATGTGGGTTGGCAATATGAAAATGCTATTTGTTATTTTTAATTTAGAGAGCATGATTCTGGTTATATATATTATATAGTATAATAGTAATATGTATTGTATATAGTATAATAGTGCAGTATAATATATTATACATAATATATTCAATATAGAGTATATATTATGTATGTATAGTATATTGTATGGTATTGTAAAATAAATATATGTATATATAAGTATATATTATTATACAGTAACATAATTATATATATATAGATAATACTATTTTACTGAAATCTTCCGGTTTATGCTGAAAATTTATAGAGCTTTTCATCTTGTAAAAATTCAACCAATAATTAGAAAGTCTTTCTGTGAAAACTATATTGTAGTTTTTCATGGCAAAGATTATAAAAGTGCCTCTCTAGCACTGAGAATGTTATCATAGAATGGGCAGGGCAACTCTTAGATGGATCATTGTTGAGAAATCCCACATCAAACATAGAACATATTATGTGAAACAGTTATGGACGAAAACTAACTCTTGGGAGGAGAGGGTTGGTATATATAGTTAATATCCAATTGAAAAGCTGTAAATCTTTACCTATGTACTTGTAAAATATAATAATTTTAGAAAAAAACTTAGAAAATTGCAAAAAATGAGAATATTGTATTTCCTCAGGTAATAAAACTAGATTGAGAATCTGGAGGATTAGTTTACTTCTACATCTTAATGCTGGATAAAAGATAAAAGTCTTTCCAATTAGTAAAAATGGTAGAACGTTGCTATTAAAAATTATTCATAAAATAAAATAGTAAAACAGCATATACATTGCAATAGATATGATTTGATGTATTCAAATTTCATATATGTTGAAACAATTGCTTATACAATGCAATAGATATAATTTGATGTATTCCAGTATAGTGTTCCTAGAAATGTAAAATTAAGATAAAAGTGACAGTCCTTATTTGAAAGATTGAAACAGCTGTTAGACCAGAACAAAATCACAAATGCTTTAAATAAAGTTTCACAAAATTCCACTTGGAACCAAGAATTCATCCAAAAAATTCTCAGGAACTGTCTTAATATAGATGCCAGCATAACAAAGTATTTGACAATTTTATTATAAAATAAAATGAAATGAGGGATAAGTTAGTCTTAAATAAAATATTTGAGATAATAAATAATTGTTTGGCATATTTTTAACGATATATTGTGATGATTATATAATAAAACTAGAAGAACAAAAATAAACTTATTTTAAATATAATTGATATTTTAAGTACAGTAAATTAATTTACAGGTGTATTTTAATATTTTAGAGAAATTCAGCATGGTCTGATATATAAAAAGTTGGTAACTTAGGGAAACAATTCATTAATACAGAACTTGCCTTGATTGTGTAAGGTCCTGGTTTTTCTCCCAGGTACCACAAAAATATACCATTGGTTTTAATAAGAATGTATTTGTTTGTGACATAATAACAACAGATTATTTTAACCAGCATAAAAAATCCTCAAAATTAACTTCCCTCAAACATAATTATTAAATATCACTAACAAAAATTTAGATATGAAGGAAACAAAGATTTATCTGTATAAATATGTCTTTCATTCTGTTTCAGTAGTTAACTACAAAAATCATGAAATAATTTTGTTTGAAAAGGAAAGCCTCCAGTCTTCAAGGACAAAACTTCAAATATGCTATATTTACTCTGAACTTTTTTCTCCATTCTAATTGATTCTGCACAGTAAAAATTGGTGTTATGTAAGAATGGACATTACTATTCCTGAGAATTTTTGTTGATCAAGTATTATTTTGTTCTGTTTTGTTACATTACCCAGACAATGCTGATAACAAGTCTCATCTAAAATAAGCTATAGAAAATTATCTGATTTAAAAAATTAATTTCTAAATTTTATAGCTTCTTCTAAGTCAAATACAATGCAATCTAAATTAAGTAATATAATTTTTTCTTGATGAACGACCTAAAACCTGAGCTGCGCAACAGGAAGAGAGCAGCATGGAATGCCTTCCATGAATTTCTTCATTGAAGAAAAAGCTAAAAAGACAAAGAACCTCCGGCTCCGGGCACATCTCTTTGACTCCACCATTCTCTCTGCACTGACATATGCCTCAGTGACCTGGGCCCTATGAAAGCAGAATGAGAATGCTTTCATTCGGTCTCGCAAAGAGGAATCGAAAGAGCTATGCTTGGAATATACGCCTCACTCAAGTGATAGCAGGAATCTGAAGTTCCGACTTTCGTCACTGTTCCAGTCAGGGATGCTGTCTCGTTTGCCAAGGCATCAAAAATCAGATGGGCTGGACATGTAATGCAATTTGGAGAGGACCGCTGGACTAGTTACCGACTGATTCCCATGGGATGTCAAAAGATCATGTGACCGCCCACCTACAAGATGGTCAGACTTCTTCGTAAAGACCCTGAACGAACAGTTTGAGGCTCTTTGTATTCCTGAAGCAACCAGATGCCATTGGGCTACACTGGCACGTGATAGGGTCAAATGGAAATGTTACTGGCGCCCACTCAGGAAAATCGAGGAATAACGGGATTTCAAGTGATCAAGTGATCAATTTTTTTATAAAGGTGTATTTTCATTGCATTTTGTGATTCATGCTTAAAAATAATTTTAGGGAAGCAAAATCTACTTTATCTCCTTTGCTCAATGCTTTCAAGACTAAAACAGTATATAAACTATAAAGTATTCAGTATTTATTTAAAAGCAAAAAAAAATTACCCAATACATGATTGTTCTCCATAGCAAGGACAATTGAAAGCCAGAACAACTGTATGAAATTTCTGTCTTCAACACTTTGTACTGATGTAACATATAGATAGTCTTTAGTCTTTTCATTAGCAATTGTTTTTCCTACTATTCATTTGAAAACAAACACTGTTTGTCTCCTATGTGCCAGGAACAAAGAGAATATCAGAAAAACAGTGACAAATGGTGCTTAGCTCCAGGAGTTCAATGTTTAGTAGAATAATGGACAAGAACACAATCATTAGAACTTGCTTTGTTTCAATACATAATAGCATTGTAGAAGACTTGTTGAGAAATATCCAAAACTTTAGTGAGTTTTAAATAAAAAAATAAAGATATCACCTGACATTTTTAATGCATAAAAATTATTCACATTATACAAATATGTACTATAATGTATGCATTTTAGAATTGAATTTAAAAGAAAATAAATTGATAAGAAAGTCATACTTTGAAAAAATTAGTAAATTTAATCCAATTTGTGGATGAAAGTCATGAAATAAGATAGGCAAAGTACAAAAACATAAAATAATAATCTGTTATAAATGTCACAAAACTGTTATCCTCAGGGATAGGAAATTGCTTGCAAATTTTAATTAGGAAGCTGACATGACCAATTTTTATTTTAGAAACCTCTTCCTGGAAGTAATTTAAAAAATGGATAGTTAGAGGAAGAGATGGAATACCAAAAAGAGTGATAGACACCTGTTATAAGCCAGCTGAGGGAGGTACAGAAAGATTATATGCATATGAAATTATAGACATGTATACATACTTGAATAATAAGACAGTAAATAGTTATACGTAGAAAGTGAGAAGCAAGGGAAAGTGAAAATCTGAAATCTCTTTGTGACTATGTGAATGGTGAGTTGAATTGCAAAATGTATTAAACTTGAAAATATGTGGTGAATTTTTAGGGCATATGGGAAATTCACACAAACATTGGCAATAGCTGATATTATTAATCCAAATAATAGGTAAATGTCTGGGCTGCATTAGTGAGGGAAAAATTAAACTGTTTAGAGTATATGGGAAAGTAATAGCTCCTTTAAGAATAATATGAATTGAAAAAGAATCAAAAATGTTTAATATACATGTGACACAGACTCACAATTTCTTGATAGCTGTGCTCTGTGACTGTTTTATTATATGGTGGTGCGTTTGATAATTTTGAAACAACCATTCTCATAATAACTACCTGTCACAGCAATATGTGTGAATATGCGTGTACACCTATATACACACATACTTTCATAATCTTTTTGATGTTCTAGAAAAATTGTACTGGAAATCTATAGTCTTTTCAAGGCTTAGAAACTTCAAGGAGGGTACTGAAAATTTCTTAGAAAACTAGTTCAAAATATCTCAGACAAATCTATCCACAGTCTCAAGAAAAAGTAGTAGCATAAAAAAAATAAGCTCATTTGAAAAAAAAATTCCAACTCTGTAGTGGTGGATAGACCATGAAAAATGCAAACAATATATGGCTTTTTTAATTTTAAGTAAAGATGGTATCAAGATGTTAGGAGAGAACCAAAACATCAGAAGATCAAAAGAAATAGTATTAATTCCCGAAACTCTTATCCTCATGCTGTATGTCAAAATGAAGAAATATAAGAAAGCATTATTATTTTTAAAGAAAAAGCTTTAAAAATAACAAGAAGAAGAAACTCGTAACATGACAACAAAGTGGCTAAATAGAAGAGATCAGAATTCACATCGCATAGTATATGGATATTGTAACTGTACACCAAATGCCGATTCCAGTTAGGAAGCTTAGTGCTTCTGAAAAGGTATTCATTGTGGTGTTTATACATTTGGAAGTGTGTGCGTGCACAAAATGTTCACACATGCTCAAGGTGCAATACCTCACTCCATTCTTTTAGCCCCAAGAGAATTTTGCTGTAAGCTTGCTCCAGGCCATCACTTTAAAATAAGTCTAATTCTTCCAATAGCATATCATAAAAGGAATAGCAGATGTTAATGTATATCCTAGTAGTTACTAAAGGATGCTGACTTTACATTACAGTTCAGAAGGAGGAAAAACTGCGACTAAATCTTACTGAACATTAATATTTCAGGAAAATGAGTAAATTCATGGATGTGGTGAGGTAATCCCTTAAGGGGATGGATGTGATGGATATCATGACTCCAAATAAGAGGAAGATTCTCCTCTCAGTAAAATAAAAGGGAGACGAATAACAGAGAAAAGGATTTCAGGATTTGATATCTGTTAAAATCTTCAGCAAAATTACTCCAAAGTATTATGTACTTGTGATGGATGGAATTTTTAAATAGAAGCTGAAGAAACTGCATTTGATCCTTTCTAGATAGATGGTAAAGTATAGATTGTATAAACAGAGAGAGCAGAAATGGAATAGATAACAGAATCATTAGTATTTGGAAATTAAGATGTAAAGGAGAAAGATTGAGAAATGCACAGGATACAAAGAATTGGAAAAAGTTTATAAAATAAAAGTAAAGTTTATTCCTATTTCTATTAGACAGGGAACACTACACAGTAGATCTAGGAAAAATAACAATTAAAGAAAACGTATGTCAGTTTTCTTATCATTTTGTTGCTTAATCAGCTTTTATGCTTGATGTAGTAAATACACTAAGCAGAGTATTTGTTTTGGTTTGGTGCCCCATACGTCTCCCCCTTGGAAAGAAGCCAGAGGAACCCCCCTGCACCATGATGGCAGACATTTTTAACGTCCAGATTCCACAGCTCGTCAGACCTCCATCTATGACAGAAACCAATCTCAAGCCCAGCTTGTCAGAAACCCACGGTAGAGAGCCTATTTCACAGACACAGATGGAGATGCTAGTGGCTCTCCCAGTTTCTGTGCAGCCGCAGTACATCAGTAAATGCAAAAACTTTGAGCACCCATACAGCTTAGTATCATACAGCACAGCCTGGCAAGCTACCCTGTAATATTGATATGCCAAAACCAGTAATAATAATACCTCATTCCCATGACCTGGAGGAATGGTTTGGGCTCTTCATGTCCTTGGAATGAGCAGAGGCCTTTGGGCTATACTATAACGTGAACAAGGACAAATGGAAATGTTACTAGCCCCGGCTGGAGCAAATCCATGAACAATTGGAAGACAAGTGATACAAGTGACAAGTAATAACATAGCTTAAACATTCCTTTCCTCTCGTATTCCACGTTACTTCTTACAAAAATGCTTAATTCAGACTTGTTATAATCATTCCTATATAATTCCTCCCACACTGGTTCTGTGTCACAATCTATAATAACTAGCCTATGATATCTTGAGAACTTTGCACATGTCAGTATTTCTACCTAATTATACTCAGTACCTCTCACTCACTCAAATTTTGTTTTTACTCTCTGTACCACCCATAACCCATTTCTTCTTTATATTCACATAACTACTATGTTTATTACTAGAAAATCCAATACCAAAAGAAAATCAATAAAAAATTATGTAACGTATTGGAAAACAATGTTTTAATCTTTCACAAAGGCCATTAAAATCTTAGATTTTGTGCTAGAAAGATAATAGAGGGGTTACATGAAGTACTTGTCTTTCATGTGGCTGATAGGCTCAATGTATGGTACCAGATGTTGTCTCCTGAGCACTACTAAGAACACCCTGATCACTGAGCCTATAAGCACCACTCGAGACCCTAAAAAGATGCGTATCTTAAAAAATTATAATGGTAAATGCTTTTAGTCACATATATTTTAAAAGCTATCATATTGCTGCACCAAAATGAATACTTTCAGTATCTTTATTATTAATATGACTAAAATTTAGTTGAGTTTGATTGCTTCAGTTTGGCTGTCAAGAATTCTGAAATGCATTTGATCTACCACACCCTTTCACAAAGCGAATCACCCAGCATACACCTGACAATACAACTCTTTTGACCCGATAAATCAAAAGAGACCGCCCCAAACACAGTCATTTTGTTTGTGTGTGTTTCCTAAAGTGAGTAATAAGTGCCCCTCTCCAAATATTTCACTAAAATAATGGATACTCAGTAGAAGCCTTCAAAAGAGACTCAGCAAATACAGTATTTGTTTGTGTGTTTCCCAAGGTGAGTAATAAGAATTATTAGAATGATCCCCCAAGAATTCACTAGAGTGATCGATACTCAGTTTGCTCCTACTGAGTACCCATCATTCTAGTGAATTCTTGGGGAGGGGCACTTGTTTGGGACACAACAAAATTAATTCTGTCAGAGATCAAACTCTAGGTCAATGACGTTGTTTTAATGTAACTTATTCCATTTATTCCAAATACATACTCACAATATACCAAATTTAGTTTGCCATAGTTTACTAGACGTTTTAACAGATTATAATTCTACCTTGACTAATAGCTCATGCTATCATTTAGCCGATGATACATAGAAAGAACAAAGTACTCTGAGAGTATATGTATTGTAATATAATGTACCCTCTTAGAGCTGTGGGCTTCCCTAGCAGATATGAAATATAGCCAAGATTACCATCTAGCAATTAGCCTCCAGTGTGGATTGCTAATGGATCTGACACTCAGCTTTAAGATATAGACCCTAAGACTATTTTAGAAAATGATTCAAAAATTTTAAGGCCAACAGATAAGAATAAGCTAACAAATCTTAGTAAACAATCTTTTTTTGTTTGATTGCACTGATAAAACTTAGCAATATGTTTGTCGTTGTACCATAGAGATAGAAACAAAACTACAAAAGCACATAGCTTTTATTAAAAAGAACTAAAGTCTACATTGACTAATGCTAAAATCCCATTTTTAGAAAACACTGTGGCTTTGCTACATTACTTTAGTGTTTCATGGATGCCATGAAAATCTATGATGTTTTCTTATATTTTCACTCACAACAAACTCTTGAAGGAATGAACTTAGTTGACTACCTAAGAGTGCTGATCTATAAGCACAAAATTAAAATGGCAATGATCTATAATAACACATAGAGTAAATGTATAGTAAAATATTATAGAATAACACATTACAAAACAGAGGTAATAGAATGGAGACCTCGCTGAGCTACCCTAATGAAGATAAATAACTATGATCTCCTATTGTATTTTTACTTGAGAGAATAATATCCAGAAGAATAAAAAATGAGAAACATAAAATATCAGTTTAGCTAACATGACTTACAAAACATCAAATTTACTTTTGTGTTTGTTTTTGTTTCTAGAGACACTCCAGGCAGTGCTCAGAACTTATTCCCAGATCTATGATCATGGATTATAATATATCCCTGATAGGAGTCTTGGTCCCATGTGTGGTAGCAGGGATTGAACCTAGGTCAACTGCCTGTAGGAAAATACCTTTAACTCCTGTACTATTTATCTTGCCTAAACATCAGATGTGTCATAAAAAATAGATTTCACAACATAAAGTTTTTTCTGAATAGATCACTTTATATGACCTAGTAAATATTCCAGTGAGACATTTAAAAAGAACACTTTGTGTGAAAACTTTTCACCATGACTACACTGTAAACATGTGACATTTGAAGGCAATTATATACATCCAGCATATAGAATGTTCATGGGAAATGGGAAGCGGTATTTGCAGAGCAGAGGTAGATATCCTTTTAGTTACCTAACTTATAGCAGAACAGATACAGTGCAGGCTTCTGAACACCCACTGTAAAGCCTTTTTCTAAAGGCCATTGTGCTCAGGGGGATGACATCTTTGCATTGAATAGTAATCAGCACCTGCTGAAGAGCATTTACCATTCTCTTCCTTCTGTAAACTCCACCCAAGTAAAATCAAAACACAGTCTAATTATTCAACTTATGTATTTCTCATTATAACTCAACCAAAATGACATCTGCAATAAAAGAGTGGCATTTTTCTCTTTGATTTCATATATATAAATAAGTCACACACACTTTAAAGGTTAATTTATGCAAAATATATGGTAACATACAAAGGACTCCTTCTGTTCATTGAAAATTGACATCCAGAAGTGTTCCGTGTGAACATTCTTTTTCTTTCCCACCCTTGCTCCTTATCAGTTTGGGATCACCATTTCATCACGAAAAGTTTTTGAAGTAGTGTTGACTGTAGTTCTTGACTTGATGTACTTTCCCTTTCTAAAAACCAACACCTCTCCTACTTTTCAATAGAAATAGGTTGGAGTAAGTGTGATGCTTACAGTAAATTAAACTGACTTATGTACCCAAATAATATCCTTTCAAGTAAGTGACTGTAAAATCAACATAGTGGGATTAACTACTGAGAAATGGTTGTGTCTGATACTGCATTTCTTTCTGCTAATAGAAAAATTACTTCTGTGTTACTTTTGTTGTAACATGCGTTGTTCATCCTTTATTCTGCCTGTCAAATTCAATAACCTGTTATTCCATAGATATAAATGGTGAAATTGATCCCTATGACTTCTTGGCAAATAATTTATTTCAGAGAGAATCCAAATACATGCTCATCTTAAATCCCAATATGAGTGTTCCATTCAAATCCCAGTGAGTGAAAATTGCATGGAAGCATTGTTTAATAGCTTGGATTGATGCAGTTTTCCCTTTCCATAAGTCCATCCATCTCCCATATGGTTTCATACAGTGCAATTTTCTACAAAGGTATAAGAAATTTTATGTATGAGTCATAAGTGACTCAGCTCAGGACCTATGTGTTACTGTTTGGAAAAAAGGGAATAAGCCCACTCTTCCAAAAGCGTAGCATGCTGCCTGCCCCTTCTGTTTGCTTTCATGTGCTTGTGCAGTGACTCAGGGCATTCATTTCCACACAGCTATATATCTGAGCCTCAGAGCAAGGAGGTCAAAAGTAAAACAAAAAACGCTGCATAAGAAAACAAAGATAACAGTAAACGAATGAGCTGGTGGGAGATAGAACAAAGCATGCTGAATGGAGCTTTACTGAGCCAGCTTACTTCAAAGCTATTTGGTTTCAATTAAAATCTCAGTTACACTTGTGCCTTCTTCCAAGATTGTGAGTATGGCAATAGCAGGTCTGTTGCCTTACATACTGGTGCTTCTGCTCAAGGACCCTGCTAGATTCTTGCACACTGCAGGTGTCCATATCATGCTTCTTAGACTTGACATCACATATAGTTTGGTTATATTGGCAGGTATCACACATGCATGTCAGTGTACTACTGAAAGACATTAGAATACTGATGTAAATGCAGTGGGGAAAGGTGCTTAGAGGCTGAGACAGCCCAAAACTTTTAGTCACCCACGGAAGTTAAATTACTTTTTAGAGTGACTGCATTTTTATTAGATATTTCTAATAGACTAAAATTAAGGACTGTCTGCTCTAGCTTTTAGCTTTTCTTAATCAGTAATCTTGCTTTATTGGAAAGTGACTTTTGTGAAAACTGTGTTTTCTTTGTTTATTAAAACACATGTACAGATTTTAAAAACAATCATATTTGCATAATGTATAACTCATTTCTCCGTGAGTCTAGCATATTGCCTTTTACACTGTTTATACACCGTTGTTGAATAGTTTTATTTCTATCCAGTAATATTTCTATCCAGTAATAAATGGTGTTGCTAACTGTTAGCTGTAAATTGTAGGATATCATCCACCATGCAATGATTCATTCTTGAACATGTATAACAATAGAGATAGAGAGATTAAAAACATTATGGCAAAAATATCTGATTCTTCTCTGCTTCTCAGCAATGCACAGCATTTCCTCAAAGAGCAGATTATTATATTATATTTCATTTTTCATAGATCAAAATCTCAAGAGGCTCTCTCTCTATCTCTCTCTATACATATATATGTGATATGCATGTATATATACATATATATATATATATATATACTTATTAACACCTCTTCTAGGAATTTTAGCTTGCAAGTGCCTATAAAATAGCTCTGTGCTTTTAAACAAAGCACTAAACACTCACTTGTAGTTAGTTGATCATTCCTTTCTTTTATTCAGGGTTAAATTTCCAAACAAAGAGGATATTTATCTTGTCAGTTTTTGAAATAACTACCAATTTGGGAAACTCTTGTACATTAGCAGTTTAAGAAATTTAATGAATCTGTAGGAAAATGATATGTTCAGTAAAACACAAAATGTATAAACATAAATACTATTTTCTACCATATTCTGAAGAACTGCAGGCAGCCAGAAAATTCTGCAGATAGGCCGCGAGACAAGATATCCAACAGTTAGTGTTTGTTCTGCTCTTGCCTTCAGAGAATAATGACTTCAGAATGAACAATAGAAAATTCAGAGGGAATCATAGAGAATGAAAATGTTATCTAGTTGACCTTAAATGTTTGGCACAAGATTTCCTGCAGTTTCTTCTAAATCCCAGGCAGATACTGTGGTACACAGTATGGCTCAAAAATAATGAAATACTTTGGTCTTAAAAATGAAAACATTATTTTCTTCACTAGAGATATGCTATTTGCAGGTATATTTTCGATCCTAATTTTAGTTGCAATCAATTTCCAGGGATCTTTTATCATCTACACTGTTCTTTAAATATATTTAGACAATGAATTACCTAAATGCTTTAGATCACAACTTGCTTAACTTGCTAAATACACCTGAGCAAGTCTGAGAAAACACACAATTTTATTATAATGAGAACCAAGGATTTAATTTATCTTTTTCCTACAATATTAGTGTTTTAGCTTATATTTGAAAATTTTCCACCTTTCTTAGAATGACTCTTCCATTGGGATATCCATTGTGTGTATATAAGAAGCACTTATGCTTACATGCTTAGCAAGCTCATGAAAATGAAATCTAATAAAAAATAAAAAAAGAGAGCATAACCCAATTTATGGTAAAGTTATCACAAGCTTACTCATCTAGAAGCATTCCTCAGTGCATATTGTGATTGTACAAAGCACTTCTGAAATATGCTGTCTTTGGACTTAATGGAAGCTTAGCATTGGTACTTTTAATGACTGGAACAGTGACTCGGTCTGGTGTATGATTCGGAACTAATGAAACTAGCAAGTTGTCTTCTTTAAGCCAGCAAATTCTCTGCTCTAAAAATCATGTCTGTCTGACAAGCAGGAGAGTATGTCTCACGGCAGATACTAGAACATTTATATTCTCTCAAATTTCCATATTTCATATTGCTTCTCTTTCCCTAGACACAAAACAACAAGTATTGATTCAATATCACCCTGCTGTCTATTTTAATTGAATTCTTCAGCATATACAAATATGTCAAAGTGAGTAATAAAAAATATAACTAAAAGCTCAACAAGCAATAGATATAGATCTTCCGGGGATTAGAAATTCAGTTCCTTCACTTGGTGTTTGAATTGTATCAATGGCCAAATATAAAGGTGCCAGAACACTGAGATTAAGACTGTTCAAAGCCCAGAAAGAGCAAAAAAAAAATTTAAGAATCCTTAAATATATTCTGTTTCAAAATAATTATTCACAATACTAGTATTAGCAATAAAAAATACCTCCCTTTATTGTTATTGCTTTTAAGCCTTTTTTCCCTCTAGGGGTTCTTGCAAAACATAAGCTTATTAATAACGAACAAAAATCATTAAGCTAGTACAAAGTTAGCCATGATATGTTAACTCTACTTGTGTCTCCATCTTTCTGGTAGATGAATCCACATAACGTGGTGTAAAATTAGTGGCAATTAAGTTTAAATAGAAGCACAATGTAAAATGAAATACAATGTTCCATTTTACAAATAGCAAAATGTTTATAGTAAAAGTCTTAATGGGCGTAGGTTATGTTTTGCTACTTAGGCAAGCAAGCAAAAGTCATCTGCCTTTCAATTTGATTCTCTTTCTAATATATGTCAAGATCTCATCCTATTTTAGGTCATATTCTCATAGGCATAAAGAAGACTACATTATGTAATCAGAATAATTGAAAGTTGGAGTAACTTGTATTAGGAAATACCTAAATAAATTTTGTATCTATGATGTATTGTAAGTGTTCCAGATACTGTTAGATTATTAGAAGGTATAATAAAACAGATGTTATTAAAACTTATCGCCATGCAAAGCTGATATTCCAGTCCTTATGCTATATGA
This sequence comes from Cryptotis parvus, assembly GCA_021461705.1. Lineage (NCBI taxonomy): Eukaryota > Metazoa > Chordata > Mammalia > Eulipotyphla > Soricidae > Cryptotis > Cryptotis parvus. The sequence continues at coordinate 271,241 of JAJIBD010022218.1, read as the reverse complement.
GAGGGAAATACAAATCAGAAAAAATAAAGTGGCACACACTCAGAAAAATAGAGTGGCATACACACAGTGGCTCAACTACTGAATGATATTGTTAGAATGAGTTTCTCATGCTTGTGACTCTAAATCCATTTCTCTAAAGAATCGTGTCTGCTCTAATATGCTGGAAATATCAATGAAAAGCATGTCTGTAGAAGTAAACACAGTGTATGATATAAGCACCAGGGAGATAAAAAGAAAAGATACATTCTGAGGAAGTGACAGTGAGAACTGAGTAGATAGTAGACTGTTAAGATAGAACAAGGGGAAACAGAGGGAACCTAATGGTTATGCAGGAATTGCAAGGCATCAGTCTGACTGGGTGATGGTTTCCTGAAACTGAAAGAAATGTGATGTGTTGGTCACTGCTGAAATATTTTTCAAATATATTTTAAATTTGAGGGACCACAGAATCAATCACTAAAAAATCAAATAATCAAAAAAATCAAATAAACTTTACTTTTCAGGATCATGTGTGATCACAGAAGTTGACTCCAAGCAGTCATTTATGTACACATAGATATGTGTGCTCACACACATATAAAATTAGGATTGGGTTAAAAGTGATGTAAATAGCTCATAGACCAGAAAAAACCACCACTTAGCTGTGAGGCTGTAGCAGAATGTGAGAGAAGTGGGATGTTTACATAACTGTTATGTAAATCTAAGCATGTATCATAAAGAAAGAATTCCATTTGGTGACTTACTTCTAAAGGTAGAAGGTAAAGAATGAAGAGAGGATTCAGGATTTCTTGTTGGAGATGTGGTATATCATTTCCTAAAACAAGCTATAAAGACAAAGAAACTGAGTTTCCTGCTTTAGACAAGTAGGAGTGTGTATCAAGGATATTGGTCTGGAGCCTATATGAACGCAGGCAAGTTTTTTAAGAACTTGAAAGTGAGCAGTAATCTTGAGATGGAATTACATAGAGTTCAAACAAAGCTTACTGGAGCATCATGTTTTAAAGATGCTTGTTGGAGTATGCAAGATCACAAAGTAAATAAAACAAATACCCTAGAATAAAATTACATTAGGGGAAATTTACAAGACAAATTGCAAGTCACAATGTGTAAGGGGGAAATCAGGGAACACTGATGATGGGAGACAGACTGGTGGAGGGATGGGTGCTAGAATACTGTATGACTAACACCCAATATGAACACTTTTGTAACTGTATATCATGGTGGTATAATAAAAAAATTAAAAAAAAAAAAGAACCATACTTTCAGTCCCTATCTAAACCTCAAAAATGGTTTTTTTGAGAAAAAAAAAAAGGTCAGAGCCTTGTCGAAAAATAAGTGTCAAAATAAATGCTGCACATGTTACTAGATATTTGGCTTTTTCTCTATCCTCCAAAGTCTCCAGGATGGAAGCCGGAGCAGAAGGATAGGGAATTCACAAGCAGCACAGGGAAAAGAGAGATGGTCAGAAACTGAATCAATAGACACTGAAGAGAATTGAATGTGGTTATCCATAGTTCAGATTTCAAGAGGCATCAATGAATAGAAAGACTGATAGAAGGTATCCAGACTAAAAAAAAAAATGAGCAACACTAGAATTTTCTTAATTTCCTTTTCTCTCTCTCTTCCACACACAAATACATAGGTGCACACCACAAATAAGCTTCACTTTCCTTATCCTCCAGATCAGGAGCTAGTTCAAGTCAGTGACTTGAGGCTGAACACTTTTCTTCCATAGTGTGCATTTAAACAAACAAGAAATATAAGATCATGGTGATTGACTGGCAAAGTAATTTATGCAAAGGATGGTTTGTCTTTTATGTCAAGTTGTCATTTAAATCAGTTCTTTGATGATATAGTCAATATCATTTAAATTTTAATACCAGTAGTTACAAAGACTCATGGTTAAAACAAGTTCTGTAATGCCTTGAATAACACTACCACTATCTAACATTTAGCCAGCACTAACTCTACTCTAAGTTGGCATTGTTCTAAACTTTTATTGATACATTTGATTCTCGGAAATCCACAAAACTAGAGATCATTTTACTCCTTTTAGTGCAATAATGTTCTTCGTTTTCAGATTTCCCAAAGATGTTAAGCAAATTTTGATCTAGCATGAGTTGAAAATTCACACTTGGGGTTAGGGGTGTGGTGGTACTAGTTTGACAAATGGGTTAAATAATGGGACTAAAGGAATGGTAAGGGGAAAACATTGAAATATAATTTTTATTCTTCTGATGGTATATTTTGGAATTACTTTAAAAATCTATTTAAGTTATCAACAAGTTTTTTCTGAGGACATATCTTAGTTAATAGAATAATATTTTATAAGAGATGTTGTATTTCTACCATTATATACATATATATATGATTTCTACCATTATATACTAAAAAATTCAGAATAATAGGTAAGTATATTCTAAATACACATATGTAAATACCCAATGACAAGAAAAGGCCTTTTTATTTTCCTAGTAGGAAATTGTGAACTTTTATACATAATTGTTCAAAAGATGTTGAATATGTTACTGTGAATTTGCCTGTTTCTCCTGAATTTCTCTAAAAATAATACAGCTACAGGACATAAAGTATGTAACTCAATCTAAAGGTGATACTAATATTAGTAAAACTTCAAAGTTTTTCTACTTTTATCTAGGGCAAATATATTCGATTCAGGTATGTTTCTCATATTATTATTACAGTAACATTCAACTCCCTAGAAGAGAAAAAAATTAAGCAACAAGATGCTTCCAGTGCTGAGCAACTTGTGAAAATAAAAACAGCTTGAAGGGTTAAAAGTAGAAATAACAGGACTAAATTCACCCTGATGAAAATCATAATCTTTAATGCCAAGAATGTTTACATCTTTATATCCCAGAAAATGTCATCTTTATCAACTGGGATTTATATCCAGACCTGGGGAAAAGAAAATGAGTGAATGTGTTTAGTTATATAGGGCAAGCCTAGTTTGATTGTCAAGACAAAATTGTTGATTCTAAAGCTATCTTAATATGTGAAATTATTGCTAAAAGTTTTCACTATTGCATTGATTCTAGTATAAAAGTCTATTAACTTTGGCATATCATTTATTTTCCTATTTTTACTTTAAGAGCTACTTTGACAATATCTGTTTTTCCCCTTGGAAAAAGCTACAATTATCACAAGTTATTATTTTGCTCTTACTTTTTTTAGAAATCATTGAAATTCATTTACTGAAACATTTAATGAAGAATAATCTTTGGCATAGATGCATCGGTCAAAATGAAATCTGGAACATTCCAAGGATTTCATAAATGTCAAGTATTTTTTTTTCACTGAAGCTGCTGGTAAATTGTGTGATTATAAGATATATCTGTGTATATATTAGAAGGTTGTTAGGTCAGAATCAGTAGTTTTCCAACTTACATTTCCCCTAAGAATTAGGTTGCATTCTTAAGAAAGCAAATGCATTAGGTATACAAGAATTTTGGGGTGGGGAGGTAATATGGGGACTAGAAGTAATTGTATAAAAAAAATAGTAGAAGCAGTAGAGACAATACTGTACAAATAAAATAATTTAGGAAAAGAACATGAAAAATTAGAGTTTCACTAAAGTGGAATCTTCAGAACTCTGTATTACTTTAAAAACATAAATTGCATATATTAAGTTATTTCAAAGGCCTTATAAATTCTCATAAGGCAGTTAATGTACTAAATGAGGCCAGGGCAGCAATTTACTTATTTTAGAGATACATATTTATTTGTTGAGAAAAACAGATGGTGCTTAAAAATGGCACTGAGGACTAATGAACAAACATGATTATTTGGGGATCACATCACTCTATTCTACTTTAGCTAGCTGATTAGAGGCTATATATCATAACTATGTCTATTTTTTTGCATTTCTGAATTTATTTGGTTTCTTGTTACCAATAAGATACGTGGTCAATTTTTTTTATTATATTCATAAGAAAAATTGAGGCTCTGTGAGGCTTGTTGTGAGGCAGTCTCACAACAAGCCAGACCATGCTCCCCTACTCCATGGGGCCCTCCGTTTTCCACATCCGGACTTCCCTCTCATCACAACTCCACCCAGCAGACCAGGCTCTCACAGCCCGGATCATAGACAGCCACCCTGCAGCAGTATTTTTTTCAATCCGGCCCAGGTATGCTGAACCAGAGACTCTCAGACATGGGGCAGAGCTACTACTTGCTCTCCCTGTGCCCAGCTGCTCATGAGGTGCCCGGGAGGCATGGCGGGTTCTAGCCCTGGCCTGCCACCCCAGCAGAGCCTCACAACAAGCCAGACCACCCTCCCCTACTCCATGGAGCCCACCATTTTCCACATCCGACTTCCCTCTCGTCACAACTCCACCCAGCAGACCAGACTATCACAGCCCGGCTAGCGCAGCCGCTAGCGGCCATGTGGTTAATCAATAAATGCTTTATTTAGAGGTGACTACAACAGTATGCCATACTCACGGCAAGCCTGGCAAGCTGCTTGTGTAGTATTTGATATGCCGAATACCAGTAACATTTATATTAGGTCATTCCCATGACCTAATATAATGGTTTGAGGCTCTTTATGTTCCTGGAGCAAGCGGATGCTTTATGTTCTACTAGCATGAGACGGGACATATGGAGATATTAGTGGTGCTCCGCTCTAGCAAATAGATGATTAACGGGAAGATAGTGATAATGATAGTGAAGAAAAATTGATGGAAGTGCAATCTCATACATAATAAAGAAGTTTTGTTAGTAGTATTTTTCAAGAATCATTTCAGAGAGATCCCCTTGCCTCTTATGAGTTATTTCTCTTTATGGAATATAACAATGTGTAAAACTAAAAGTCTGTGCTCAGGATGCAGATTGTCGTCATTCGAATCACTGTCCTATGGGTGAATGTAAATCTGTACTAAGTAAATGCTTCATTTATTCATTTTCTCCTCTGTGAAATTAATATGAAATTCCACTTTAGTAACTGGGGTGACTGAGTCTGGTGGTTAAAATGAGGATTATGTACTAGATAACATGTAAAGTGTTTGACCTGGGGTCTGGTATAGAACAGGTATCTGAATGATTTATAATATTTATTATTATTAACGTTATCATCAACTATACTAGCACAAAGTCGTGAAGAACAGATTATTCCTATGCTTCTAAGTCAATAGTAATGGTGCTGAATATATAGTGTGTATATAATACATATTTGCAAGAATTTAGAAATGTAGGAATGAAAAAATTCTTTATTCTGTATCTGTGTTACATGTTTATATCTGTGTTATATATCATTTGTCATATATTCTACAGTTCATGACTATATTGAATACTTAATGATATAAGATCTTATCATCACCATCATGTTTATATTAAATATTAATTACAGTTAATTTCTTTAAAGAAAATGTTTCTCAACTCAGAATTCAGCGATTTGATATACCGTCTTGGGGTTAGTATTTGTTGCTTAACAAAACTACTCTGATTTTTACTTCTGCTCCCCAGGTTTGAGAATAAAGAAACCCATAGTTAAACACATTTTCATATGATAATATATGCATTTTTATGAATGAAGCTAATATGCTAAACTAAAGTTGATCAACTGAAGATTAGAACAGAGGTTCAAAAAATTTACCATTTATGCATTGATTAATAAGGCCTTTAGTCTGGTTGCCAATGAATCTCATGGCATAAATACCTAAAATTACTTTATATATTAAAAATACTAAGTCACTATCACACTGTTAATAAAATTTATCATAAAATTACTAGTTCTTCATAGTTGGTCATCAAAAGGTAATACATGCTTAATCGAGACATACTGACAATGTGGTTGCTGAGTAAATTAGGATTATTATTTCCCTTTTAGGCATTTATGTGAATGAACACACATCTTATATACACTTTATATAGTAGTGTTCTTTCTTCTGGGAGGAAGAGAAAAACAAAAGAGATATTAAAAGCAAAATAGTCCACTGCTATCTTCTAGATTTAAAAAAAATGAAAAATCTCCTATCTTCAAATATATTATATTTATTTTATCAGATGTATATAATATAAACTCTTTTTTATTATGTCTATATATTTAACCAAGAAAACTGATGCTAAGGAACATTAAGGAGCTTGCACAAATTATAAGAACACCTGGAATTGAGAGTAAATTGCTGTCAGGGCACTTGCCTTGCATACTGCTGAACCAGGTTTGATTCCTGAAATTCCATATAATCCCTCAAGCCAGTCAGGACTGATCCCTGAGCACAGAGCTAGGACTATATTCTTGAGGACAAGTGGGTGTGGTTCCAAAGCAAAATGAAAGAACAATAATTTGAAGTTAGGAATACATGTGTATTTGTGTGTGTTTGTTTTTTGGGGGGATACACCTGGTGGTGTTCAAGGCCTATTCTTGGCTCTGTCTTCATTCAGGTGCATACAAGACAAGTTGCTCTATCAGTTGTATTATCTCTCTAGCACCCATAGTGTACGTTTTTTTTAATATCTTGTTAAAAATTTATTCACATGTACTAGTATTACCAAATACTTTCTAAATGAATATGGTTGTCAATATTATTAAATAATTATTAATCTACATTTGGCTTTAAAATCAATAAATATAAATATGAACGCTATCATCTAGGAGCACAATGTTATAAGTAGAAAATACTTAATATATTCTCTATCACCAATGCATTCCCAAATACTGAGCTAAACTGCAAATACTTGTTCCATATAGAGTTAAACAAATTTCAGAAGTTCAGTGCAAATTATTTCTTTTAAATACCTAGCATAGTTTTGTCTCATGAAAAATTGTATTTCAGCTAGTGCTCAGCAAAGCACATGACAATTCATTGTATTTCAGTAACACCACACAGTTTATTGTAGTTGGTGTTTTTTTGGGGGTAATACAATTGAAGAACATATAGTAATTTTTTATTCCATCTCGATTTTATTTTTTTTCAATCATGCTCATAAACCCTATAGAAAGCATTAGTCTTTATAGAGCACAGTATCTACACAAGTATTTGCTATGTTCAAAGAATGAATATATGAGTAACTGAAATCGAAAGAAGCACAGAGTTTGCTTTCTATTTCTAAATAACCTGTCATTTTAACAGTCAAACTAATGTCTTGTGTAAAAATGACAATTGATGTAGGGTAGCACTTGCTAAACTTTTTATCCATAACTCCTTTTCACCTGAAAAGTTTTTTAAGACCTCAGATTTATATGCATAGAAATCAAACATAAACTGATAATAAATATATTATAAATTCATGTTAAATATATGTATATATTTTTGTTATGCAACCCCATAGGAATCACTACCCATAGTTTCAGAACTTTGGATGAAAGGGAAATAACTAAGCTGATATAAAATACAGCAGAACAATTCTTAACAATAATAAAAATAAGCAACTCACAGGTCATAGTTCTTCTTGGTTGGTCATCAAAAGGAAATATATGCTTAATCAAGACATACTGACAATGTGGTTGCTGAGTAAATTAGGATTATTGTTTCCCTTTTAGGCATTCATATGAAGGAACACACATCTTATATACACTCTATATAGTGTATATAAAGATTGAGTCCACAACCTATAAAAAATGAAGTTTGGGTCTGATCTGGGTTTGAATCCTAGTACTACTTGAGCTCAGAACCAATAACCAGCCCGGGAAACCCTTTGAGCAACACTAGAGTGATCCTTATCTCCCCTCAAAGTGCAGGCTCAAGCATCAGTGTATTCTTGGCCCTGAACAGTGGGACTGGTTGAGAAAATATAACCGAGAGTAGTCCTGCTGTCCCTGAGCACTGGCTGGGAGCCCCCACGCCCAAATAAGAGCAATTAAATGAACAACTAACAGGGGTTTGAATTCAGTAAGCTCTAGCTTCAATTATTTCTACCATTGAGTTCATCGATATTTGATTGAATGTCTCAACTTTTGGTTCCTTTCCAATAAAAAAAAATTTAACTTTTATGTTATTTCTGAGAACATTATAGTAACATTGATTGTATTATTACCCTGAAGATGATCAGTCAATATAGTAGGTACATAAAAAGTCCATAAGTAAAATGCTGTGCTCTTTTCTTTTCCTTCAATTTTGTAAAATATTTGTACGGACTCAGTTTTATTTTCTGAAATTTTGTAATTGTTAATGAATACATGAAATTTCAAAATTGAATTTTATTTACATAACTTCACTTTATATCTACTTTTAATGATGAATAGCATGCCCAAACAGAGGCTTATGAAATTCTAAAAAATCTTCCTAGTATATTTTTTACGTTACCTAGCATCTTCTGGGTTTTGTTTTAGGGGGAGTCACACCAGGCGCCACTCAGGGGTTACTTCTGGCTCTTCACTTAGGAGCCAGGGATTGAACCTGGGTCAGCAGTGTGCAAGGCAAAAACTTTACCAGCTGTGCTATTGTTCCAGCCCCCTCTTCTTCTGTTATTTTTTAATGTAAAAGCTAGCATATTATTCTATTGACATGATTAGTTGTCACTTACACCTTTAATTTGTTGCAAAGTAACTAAAGCTTATTTATTCAATGTATGCATATATCTGTATGGTTTTATCCCTAAGAATACAGACATACTCACATGTGAGTACATACATCATCCACGAAAAACTTCTAGGCATTTAAACAGAAAAGCACAGAACTAGTCATCCTAGCTTTTCTACAGGGTATGATTGAACATTCCTTATCTTACTATGGTGACCTCCTGTTCTCCTGTGCAAGTCCCAGCCGTGAATTTAAAGCCAATCTCATTTTAAGTTTCTGTTGTACTCAGCATGATCCTCATTTTTCACTGCACTGCCCCCATCAGGGTCACAGTCCAGTCTAGGACACTGTTACTGATAAACCAAGAGCTATAATTGAACTTACAACTGCACATACTTTGCCTCCCACCACAGAAGCATTACTATCAATGAGAGGTATTTTATGCTCTAAAGAACATGGGCAATCTTAAATAGCGAAACCAGCATGCCCCCTGATTGATGTTAAATGGCAACACTGTGCTACCGATCACCTCTGACTCTGAAAGAGGAACAAATAAATGAATTAACAGTTTTTTCTATACATTAGTGCACCTTCCCAAAGGGCCTTTTAGTTAGGGTAGAAAGCAAGACCCGGCACAGGAGCACTAACATCCTGAGCCACCTGCAAACATAAAACAGACTTTTAGTAATTGTGAATATGTCCATTCTATGTTCTTGGGCTGAAATGTTTTGCATTTATTTGGGGTTAAGAGGAACATGGGGCCACACCCAGCAGTGTTTGGGGACCATGTTGTGTGGAGGATTCATCTAAGATAATCAGCAAGCAAGACAAACCTCAGTTCCTGTATTTTCTTTCGAGCACAGGCGTAGGTTTTTGGTTTTTTTTGTTGTTTTTTTTTTGGGGGGTCACACCCGGCTATGCTCAGGGTTTCTCCTGGCTCTGCACTCAGGAATTATTCCTGGCGGTGCTGGGGACCATATGGGATGCCAGGGATCAAACCCAGGCCGGCAGAGGCCGGCCGCTTGCAAGGCAAATGCCCTACCTGCTGGGCTATAGCTCGGCCCCAGGTGTAGGTTTTAAGGGGTGGATTTTTTCAACCTGTACTGCATAAAAATTACTTAAGAAAAAGAAGCATTTCAGTAGATCACAGCAATGTTAGTGAGGTACTTCCAAGTGCACATAATTTCACTCTGCTCTGTTTTCCTTTATTCCACAGTGCTTATTCAGGACACTCGAAGCTTCCACAAGATCACTCAAGAACACTAAACGAAAATTCAGCTTTAAGACCTATCCTTCTCCTGAGCATTAAATACAGGAAAAGGACACACATAACAACCCTTTAATGTGTTCTGTAGTCCATAGTCTGGAGGGAAGGAAGGTAGAGAAAGAGAAAGGGAAAGAAATGGGGAACCTGCCATGAAGGAGGGCTGGGGGAGGGGGAGGGAACAGGGTAATTGGTGGTGGGAGATGGGCACTGGTGGAGGGATGGGTGCTGGAACACTGTATGGCCAAAACCCAGGTATGAACTTTTTAATTGTGTATCTTTGTGATTGTGTATCTCACAGTGGTATAATAAAATACTTAAAAAAGGCCTATTCTTCTTGTACCATTCTTTGCTCTTCTAAGACAGTATATTGCCATGTTTTAACATCAAACATCATAGTAAGTGATGAGAAGAAGAAATATGGACATATTCAGGGCTTCATGAGTTATAACTTACATTCTAGAAAGAAGCAAGGAAAATATTGAAAAAATAGGCATACTGTTAAGGAAATAAAATTGCTATAAATACTAATCCAGAGGGATGGGAAATGCAAAATACTCCATGGAGGATATTGTTGACAAACTGGCAAACTAAAGGTTCTCCGATATTTATTTGAGCAGGGCCTGGAATGAGGAAAGACAGGAGTGAATTTCGTGTCACCATCATCTTGGGAAGAGACTATCCCAACATGCCTGGTGCTAAATGTCCTTCGAAGACAATAATGAAGCTATTTAATATTTTCTTAATTAGAGTAACATCAAGAACATAACAGAGGAAATATTTTGAGGTAAGGGTACAAATATTTCTATTATTGGATTCGTTTTCTAAGTAACATACATTCAATTTTATAGAAGTTAAAGCTAACAGAATCTCAGAAAACATTAATATTCTAAGACTGTATAACATAAATATTTCATACTCATTTGTTTCATTACTTTTTATCTGGGAGTATTGTCTACCACTTTTACTTTATGTCCGAAACTTTAAAAAAAGCTGCAAAAAGGAGAAATGCTATTTAGGAAATTTTAAGTTTGTAATAAAAAAAGGCAGTTTTAAATTGAAACCTAGAGATACATTGTAAGTGTGCTACTCATTGTTTGTGTGACTGGAAGCTTGCTATGATCTGAATGTTCTTTTATTTCAAAATGCATGTGTGATAATCTTAGTAATTATGTTAGGTGAGATGATCTTTCATTGACGCTTAGGTTGAGAAGATGATATGTCCAGAACCCATAGTGATATTACTAATTTTAGTGGGGTTTGGATTTGTTTCTTTTTTGTATATTTTGAATCTCACCCAGCGGTGCTCAGTTCTTACTCTAGCATCAGTGCTCAGGGGTCACTCTGGGTGGTGCTTGAGGGCTATATGCTGAGCTGGATTATCTCTTCAGTCTCAAAAGAATAGCATTTGGGTAAGAAAATCTCGAGAGTTCTTAAACTCTTCTACTTTGTGATGATACATCAAAGATTGTGACTTGTAAGGTTTGACTTCTGATTGGCTGGAACCATAGTCTCAAACATACTGTCTCCAGAATGGTAAGAAGTAAATTTTGTCCGTTTATAAATAACCCTGTTGGCTGTTTTGTTACAGTAGCCCCAAATGTACTAAGGTCAGATAAGTTCTCTTACATAGTTGACTTCACTAATATTAGTTATAGTATGAAGCAAATATTTTCAGTACTTTGCTGGAAAACTTTAAAGAGGTCTAGTCCATGTATTACCTTAGCCCCAGAGAAACAAGGGAGACAGGCAGATGATAGATTGCAGATATTTCCCAAGCTTCAATCTATATTATTTTTACAAAAGCTCAATTTTTTCCCCAGAGAAAAATGAAAGTCCTAGAAGTGAGATAATTTCCCAAACTCTCACAAAAGTAGAACATTAAACTTCGGACATGTCTTATATAATATCTTTTTAACCACATAATGCTGTTCAGTTTCCCAGTTTCTGATTATTAAGCTTTTTACCTGCCATGTCACTTCATGTATAATAAATTTTTTCAATTCTTTTTTCTCACCTGTCTGTCATATATAATAACTCTATGAGACTTGAATTTTATTTTTGTTTTGTTTCTAAATGCCTATTTGATCAATCCCTTCATCTTCATTCTCACTACCAACACACAATTCTCACAATTATCACCATATAATAGAAATATGACTCAAATCAAGCTTTTGCTTCCATTTCTTTCTCTCTTGCCAAATTAGTTTTTCTAAATCATTTTGAGAACAATGCCCACATACTCAAAACCAAGTAGGCATCAAGAGGTTTGCCCATGTACTCTGTTCATCACTGACTGACTCCTTCTCATATGATAGGAATTGGCTTTCCTTCCATAATTACCTAGTGAACTTTCCGTAACAGCTCTTCTATGAAGACTTTTTATCAAACCATTTAAACTAAAATACACTCCTGCACAAAATATTTGGTAAGGAACTAAGGACACCTGGTTCAGTAGATAGATAAGCTCCATTTTGTCCTATTACTATTATTGAATTATAAAAATCTACATTTTCATAGCTGACATCACCACCTGTGTTTTAAATATAAATCCTGCTGGGATACTACCTCACGACCAATTAACAGAGCAAAACCAGTTCGAATCCAGGTACGCAGCTCCCAGAAGCAGGAATCACTGGGAATTCGTCAGATGGAGTCAGGGGTCTGCCCTTCCCCCTCCATTTTGTCGAGGCTGGTGGCCCCGCCCAGGAGCTGCCCTGGGGCGACCAGTCATAGCATGCCAGGCCTCGGAAAGCTGGGATCTGTGTATTAAGAGATTTTGAAGGCTGGTAGATCTTGTTATTACCTTGCCTTTCAGGGCAGGGAGCATAGCCCGTAGCAAGCCCCTAAGGCCCCCAGGGGACCTTTTATCATTATGAAATTCTTCTCTATCTCTATAAGTAGTTCCCCATCCCCACCCCATATCCAGCCCAGTAAGCCTAGTGCTCAGGGCTTAGTTCTGGTTCTGCAATCAGGGATTACTCATGGCCTCCAACAGTGGTTACTAAGTATAGTATGTTAGGTAAAGTTAGTTGTAAAAAATAATACAAATATGTATTAGACTACTTGCTAATGAAGACTTTAGGTTGACCTTGTGACCAATCACTACTTTCGGACTAGACCCACCCTGCAGCAGTCTTTTTCAAGACCAGCCATTGAGTATGCCAATCCAGATACTCACACACATGGGGCAGAGCTGCTGCCGGCTCTCCCTGTGCCCAGCTGATCACGAGGCGTCCGGGAGGGTTGGCGAAGTTCTAGCCCTGGCCCGCCACCCCAGCCTCGCAAGAAGCCAGAGGAACCCCCCACACCATGAGGGCCGCCATTTTCCACATCGGGACTCCCGTCTGCTCAGAGCTCCGCCCAGCAGAAGAGTTGATCACAGCCCGGCTTGCATGGCCACCTTGCGGCTGCCCGGTTCATCAATAAATGCTTGAGTTTTGAGGTGACTACAAGAGAATCCCACCTGCACGGCAGAGCCTGGCAAGCTACCTGTGTCATATTTGACATGCCATATACCAGTAACAATTATAGACCTCATTCCCATGACTTGACGGAATGGTTTGAGGCTCTTTATGTTCCTGGAGCGGGCAGATGCCCTTGGGCTATCTCACATGTGACAGGATTTATTGAAGTGTTACTGGTGCCCGCTCGAGCAAATTGATGATCTACAGGAAGACAGTGATACAGTGATACTGTTAGGGCAGAAGTTAAGGCACTGTCCCTATGCTCATTGAAGCCCCATAATACTCAGGACAACGTGTATTTCTCCAATCTTGCAAGGGTTGCACCTAAACACAGATGCTGAGCATAACCATATGTGGGTCTACTCCTACTTACACACAAAAAAAAGATTGTTTTTGTACTCATGTGGATTTGGAATTTCAGATAGTCAATGCAATTTTTTTAAAGTATTGATTAGCAGCCGTAAAAACCTAAAACTGGATGTTAAATCTTTGCTTCCCAATGACGTTTCTCCCCAGCTTTCCTGCTTTCTCAGTCTCCCTGATTAAGCAAAGGTGCTGCTACTGAGTTCAAACCTAGCTTCTTTTGGGTGCAGCAGCTGTCAGCAGATATTTGTTTTTGTTCATCTGACTACCTTCACAAAGACTGTGTGTCAGTTTAGAGTGAGTCAAATGAGCGAGAAACAAATACCTGTTAAACTACTAGGGTGTTGAAGAGCAGATGTGATCTATTCACCATATTTCTATATATGTATCTAGTGTAGGTATCAGATAATTAGAACATTTGTATTTACAGGCATGTGATTTGAAAATTGGCAAGAATCATTTGAAATGACAGCATATCTGATAAAGAAAAGAGGGCCTTAAAATATACATTCTATATATTTTTCAATTTATTTCTTGTTGTTCTTTTAGAAACTTTTGTCTTTTTTTAAATTCCCAGTAAAACAATTTGAAAGGCTAATCAATGAACTTTTCCATTTTTTTTCACGAGTCTAACCTCTCAACAAACTCCCAAGTAGAAATGTGCTTTTCTAACAAGTGCGTTATAGACATGTTCTTAGTGGGTTTACAGATACAGCAAAACAACTTTCCTACTCCCTTACGTTTTCTAACATTTTCAGGTAATTATCTGAAACAGACCTTGTAAGGACAGAATTCACTTTCCTGAATCTGTCTTTTGGGCAGACTCCAAAAGCAAAGGGACCAAAATAAGGAAATCAATTCCTGCCAAGGAGTGCCTGAAAAGCTCCAGCTAAATGAACTGATGTAATCTCAGTACAGGACTCGCAGGCAGTAACAGCGGGGAATTCTCATTACTCCTGAGTCTTAGGAGGGAGAGGAGATGGAGAGAAGCACTCGAGCAGTTCCAGCTGCTGAAAGTCAAAGATTACTGATAAGACATAGGCCGAAGGAGTGCTCCAGGGATTCAGCAGAGAGATGTGTCTTACACTGTCTCACCAGGCCCCAAGTGACAGGAATCCAGGGTACCACTATCAATCTTATTTGCCCCAACAGAGAGTGAAACACAGACAAAAAATTGGAGAGATTCGATAGATAGATAGATAGATAGATAGATAGATAGATAGATAGATAGATAGATAGATAGATAGATAGATAGGTAGGTAGGTAGGTAGGTAGGTAGGTAGGTAGGTAGGTAGGTAGGTAGGTAGGTAGGCAGGTAGGTAGGCAGGCAGGCAGGTAGGCAGGTAGGTAGGCAGGCAGGTAGGTAGACAGACAGACAGACAGACAGACAGACACAGAGATAGATAGATAGATAGATAGATAGATAGATAGATAGATAGATAGATAGATAGATAGATAGATAGATAGATAGATAGATAGATAGATAGATAGATAGATAGATAGATAGATAGATAGATAGATAGATAGATAGATAGATAGATAGATAGATAGATAGATAGATAGATAAAAATAAAGGCATTAAAACAACACATTCAAGCCTGTGACCTGCAGCCCCAATCTCTTCACAAACTGTTAGAAAAATTCCTGTCTGAGTACAACTGTGCTAGAATCATCTAACAAAAGAACAGCCTTCTTTGCAGTTCCCAAGAATGAAATGGGAGAAATTTGCAGAGGATGCAAGATTTCTTTCACAGTGTTAACCATCTTAAGATAATACAAAAGGCAAGCAGATCTCCTGCCATTTCCTTATATGACTGCATATTGTACACTGCATATTGTTAGAACACATTTGCAGAGGCAGATATATGTTGAAAAAGAAGAAAAAGATTATCATCGGAACATTGAAAAATTGTGTGCTCTGTACAACAGCTGGAAGACTGGTCTTAAAAAACCTTAAACAATGTGTAAAATTTTATGCAGATATTGTTCATAAAGCAACTTTGTGAAATACAAAATTATTCTGATATAAGAAGAATTGGGAGTCACTTTTTATTGTGAAGCAATATTGGAGCAATTACTTAAACATGTGTTAGCTGAAGTAAATTGATAACAGATTCATCTTTAATTTTATTATTTGCCTTTATTGCTTGTGAACAATATGATATACTCATTATCGTTTCTCTGGAAAGGGAAAACGAAACAACTTAGGAAACATATTAAAATCTTTTAATCATAACCAGATTTGTTGTAGAGGTAAGTAGTTGCAAAGATGTGTAATAATGGCATACTATGAGCGATGCCTTTTTAAAAGTTATATGCAATGGGATTGGCTAGGAGTATACTGCAGTGAATGGTCCCAAAGGATAGTGCTTTCAAGCCACATAGAAGTTTATTATTTTACCCAGAGTACATTTGAACACAGGTCAGCCTGTGTTCTATTCACTTTGGGATCTTAGTTGATGGAGGAACTACTAACTTTGTTGGTTGCCATGGTGGAGTGATATATAAAATTCTGGACAATATCCCATAAGCAATTGCATGCTTTGGGATAAGCCACCTTCCCACCACTGGTTCATTGTGTATATTCGTAAGGCACCTCCTAGCCACAAAAGAAAAGAAAGCATAAATATCAGAAGCAGTCAACATTTATTAAAGATAAACTCCATGATCTATTTTTGGGAAGCACTTTACCAACTTGGCATAATTTATTTTATCACATACAGCAACTCTGGGAGAAACATATTGCTAAGGTTCCATTTAGCTTACTAAATAAACTCTAAACTCAGAAAGCTATTTCCAAAACTAAAAGCCACTAACGCCTAACAATGGTCACCTTCCATTTTTTATGATTTCTTATTAGAGATTTTGGTCTCAGGTACTCTTTCATTCTTCTAAAAGTAATGAGGAAACACATGCTACATTTATGCAGTTATTTTGACTTGAATTTGTGATTTTGTGTAACAAAGTGACTCTGATCAAATAAATCATTTAGAACTAAAGGATGTATTAGCCACTTCCTTAACCAAAAAGAAGCTGTCTTCACTGAAAAAAAAACAACCTGTGGATGCATATTTTATTCTTTATAGTTTAATATTTGCTACAAAAAAGTGTCAGCGCAACAGAGAATGTGATGAATTTACATAATATTTATATAGCATGAGCAACCTAAAGAAAAATTGGAGTGAAATAAATAGAACACTTGGATACAAAGCTTTCGCCAGAAAAATCAATGTATTATTGCACCCTTTGAATGGCCCCCTTAATCTCTTGCCTTTGCTTCTATAATTCTCCTGGCCTTGGACCTAACCTGAGAAAGTAGTCCCATCTGGTCCCAACTGTTAAAGTGCTAGCGGCCTCCGTTGAACAGCATCTTCAAAATTGCCAAGTGTTCTAACTTCTTGATATTGGAAAACAGTAGACTGGAAAATTACAGGAGATTGGTTTCCATAGAACCTTGTTTACAACTGTAGCCTGTAACTAGACAGCTTTAACTCATTCTATGGCAAGTGGTTTCTGTAAAAATCTCTAGATCAAAACAAAACAAAACACACAAAAATGTGTGCAGCAAATTTTGAATCCTATTTATTTCTCTGTAAGTCAAGCATTTTATAAAAACAATCACCCTGGCTACCAGTAAAAAAGCTTGAAATATTTTCTACATTTAATATAAATATAATGGGTAGAGAAAATGACTTAATAATAAACTAACAAGGAATAACTTTGAAATAACTTATAATCAGTGCTTCTATTACATCAATTGCATTAAGCTCCCTTGAATTGAGGTCTTTTCATCATAACGTTCTAAATTAAATATCTGTTCCTGGTAGAATATGATTCTACTAAACAAGATTAAAATCAAATCATGGACAAAATCAATTTTACTTACAATAATCTGAGTCTATTGAGACTCTAGCCCAGTAATCACCATAAACCTCTCTCCTCTTCATAAACCTTCCAGTTTTAGACTAAACAGAAAGATTTAATTTGGTGAACTTGTACACTTCTTATATATTTTATCAGAGTATTATGGACAGAAATAAGTGGAAGACATTTCAACATCTTCTAGGTTTTTAAGGGAAAAATGCTTTGTGTTTTTATGACAATGTCTTCGTATAAATGTTTGAGAAAAGAGACCTGTAGATGATAGATGGATTGATTCGCAGGTCAATAGGAAGTTGGTAAATAGATATCAATATACAATTGGTTGTAAATAGAATAGAAGGAAACCACACTATTCCTTGGTTTAAGAGAGTCATGGGATTTGACTGAATGGTAGAATCACACAAATGGAGCCTTAGATTCTGTTTTGGGCACCTCTAAACAAAGAAACATGCAAATGAACAATAGAGGAAGAGAAAAAAATGTATGCTGCCCCTGGGGGTAGGCGGGGTGAGTGGGGTTATAGTAACATTAACTTCTCACATAAAACTCTGATTTATTTTTTGTCTTTAGTTTCTATCTTTTTGCGGGAGGGGCACACCCAACCACGTTTAGAGATTGTTCCTGGCTCTGCACTCATTGATCATTCTTGCAGTGTCAGGGGGACCATATGGAATTCCAGGGATTGAAGCCGAGTCACTGTTTGAAAGGCAAGTGCTCTTCCTACTGTTCGACTGGTTCGACCCCCTGATAATTTATTATCTTGTCAGAAAATTGATGTAAACATATTTATATGATGAGTCATTCACTTAATTACTATAATATTGTAAGTTCACTAAACAGAAGTGACAAAAAAGGAAAAACAGTGTGCTTCCCATCCATTCTAAAAGAAATTTTTTCTAAAGCAAATAAGAGAATTGCTATTTTCATTCTAAAGAATTAAAGATTTTATTGTCTATTTGAGAATTAATACCTGTAAGCTAGTAATTATCTTTCCTTAAGGATATACTTATTCTTATACAAATTCTATTTGGTTGTGTAAAATTATATTCTCATTTAAGATATTAATTGAACTTTATTTTTAAGATATTAATTGGACTTTAATTCTAGTATTCTATATTATAGAGTGAGATACACTTGAGTTTGTAAGCTGTTTAATCAAGTCACATATTGGCTAAGAGACTACTGAGGGTTACAATTTTCACTAAATAACCCATAGTAGAATGGCTTATATGATGCAACTTTAAAACAAAATTTTAGTATTAAACTTCAAAACATCCCCTGCAAATGTTATCTGCCACTGCCGTTTTAAGAATGAGGAAACTGTGACTCATATAACATGGAAATAAAATTACAAAACCATATGGTTGCTGGGGGCAGGGCAGATTTTATCATGCAAGTTCAATACCCATTTATATGCTGTGAAAATAATTTCACTTTTATCATGTTTTTCTTTATCTTACCAATTGTATACTTAAAAATATAAGCTTGTCTATATATTTTGGCACTATATTTATAAACAGAAAATGTTAGACTTATTTATTTTCCTTTTTATTATTGTTTTTACTGTAACTAGCATGCTTAGACGGCCAAAGCCAGGGAAGAAGAAGGGTCTCTCCCATGCAAGGCATGCGCTCTGTCTCTTGAATCCAACATCTACCGTGTTTCTTTTAAAGAGAAACATTTGAAGGTATGGTTGTAAAAGAGTTACTATATTGTTTCGCTGGAAACTGAAAACGGACAGAAGCATTTTGAAAGAAAATGCGGCTCTAAAAATGTCACGTTATATGCATTACCTATCAGTAAGCATTTCTCCTTTAATGTATTTATTTTAATAACATAAATGCTAATTATGTGAAGTTTGATTTTATTCAATAATAATTGTAATAAAATCATATATTTAATTTTATAAATTTTTGGTGAAAGGGGCTCACCAATCAGTGCTCAAGATTTTCTTGCAGGCTATCTGTTCAGGGATTCCGCTGGACAGTGCTCAGGATTCCATATGCAGTGCTATAAGTCTATAAAAAGCAACTGAACCCCTGTATTATGTCTATGGCCTGTGCTGGTACAGTTTTACCCTTTCGAGTAAGTGAAATACTTAGCAGTCATCAAAAGGCAAGTCATAAATTTAGGTCAGTCTACAAACACAACGAGATTATAAACTTCAACTTAAATCACATATATAGAAGACTAGAATAAATACAAATCTTGAATGCTTTCAGGCAGAAATTTTTTTCTATGTGCTCTATTATTTTGAAAGTATAAAGATTGAACTAATACTTTATTGTTATAGAAAATGTTAATGTGGTTAGTATTAAATAAAATAAAATAATTTTGACATTAGTACACAGAAAATATTTTCCTATGTGGTCACTTACAAAACCAATTTTGCTATAATTTGCAGTCATATATCTCCCTAAGCAAATTATCAGAATATGTATCTATCGCAGTGTCCGAGATATACCACTATCACTACATGGTAATTTAGCATAATTTTCCAAGCTGAAGAGTTTGAGAAAACAAGTGCCTTCCATATACCTGAATAAAAGTAGTATTCTTTATGTTCAAGAAAAAGTAAGAAGAATTCTAACAAACTGATCTGCTAAATGTCATACATTTAACTATCCTTAGCTTGTGTAACTGCAACTATCAGACTTCTCCAAACTCCAAATTCTACTTCAAATCCGTCATGAAAATATACGGAGCAACAAGTCAGAATAAAATAATATAGGAGTTGACCTTACTCTTGCCTGATATTAACCGTGCAAGGAAATAGACGACATCTACAGAAAGAAAGCTTTAAGACTGACACTATGAAGGAGAGTGATAGAGATCTGGAAAGTTCCAAGGGGAAATGGGGAAGCAGTTATTATTTTGATGGCAAGTATGGTATGGTTATGTAGTGACCACAAAGCATATAAATATTTATATTCTGGGAAGAAAAGAAGGAAGGGAGGAAGGGAAGATGAAAGGAAGGAAGGAAAAGAAGGAAGAAAGGAAAGAAGGAAAAAGGAAGGAAGGAAGGAAGGAAGGAAGGAAGGAAGGAAGGAAGGAAGGAAGGAAGGAAGGAAGGAAGGAAGGAAGGAAGGAAGGAAGGAAGGAAGGAAGGAAGGAAGGAAGGAAGGAAGGAAGGAAGGAGGGAAGGAAGGAAGGGAGGAAGGGAGGAAGGGAGGAAGGAGGAAGGGAGGAAGGAAGGAGGAAGGGAGGAAGGGAGGAAGGGAGGAAGGGAGGAGGGGAGGGAGGGAGGAAGGGGAGGAAGGGAGGGAGGGAGAAAAGGAGGGAGGAAGGGAGGAAGGAAAGAAATAGAAGGAAACATTGGAACAGTAGGCTGGATCAAAGCCCTGAGAGCATGTCTTGTATGCTCTTGATTGATTCCTGTACTACAATGTTTCAGTACACTGCTGTCCAGATCCTCTGCTGTCAGGGGCCCTGGCCAGCAGCCCCCTGCACAAATGAGGAAGATCTAGATCTTTCTGGACTTCACTCTTGCAGAAAATGGTGAGGGATGGACTTGGGAGAAACTCTGCCTTGCTGCTGCTACTGCTAAGAAAGGAAAGAAAGAATGAACAAAACCCATTCATCGGGGAGCTCTGAATAGCAGCACTCCCTTTACTGGACACAGTTTAAGCTTTTATACAATATTTGGGCAGAGGGGACACAAGCACACATTACAGGACATTTGCAAGTTCCTGGGCTATTGTAACAGAGGAACAAATGACAATCACAGATTTACCATTTGCAAGGTAACATTAGCAATGTAACAGTCATTGATTTACATATCCCTGTGGTCAGAGGTCCAAAGAACAGGCACATTTAGCCTCACCTTAGCTCTGATAAGCACAGATGTTTTGGGTGTAACCTTAATGGGCAGGGCCATTTCTGGTTCCTGCCCTTAGGGTCTTCACTGTCACTGTCTTCCCGTTCATCATCGATTTGCTCGAGCGGGCCCCAGTAACATCTCCATATGTCCTGTCTCATGCTAGTAGAGCCCAAGGCATCTGCTTGCTCCAGGAACATAAAGAGCCTCAATCCATTCCGAATGAGGTCTATAATTGCTACTGGTATTTGGCATATATATCAAATACAACACGGGTAGCTTGCCAGGCTCTGCCGTGCAGGTGGCATACTCTTGTAGGCATCTCTAAGTCCAGCAATTATTGATGAACCGCGCGGCCGCTTGCGGCCGCGCAAGCTGGGTGCTGATAGGCTGGTCTGCTGGGTGGAGGTCTGACGAGAGAGAAGTCCGGATGTGGAAAATGGAGGCCCTCATGGAGTGGGGGGGTCGTCTGGCTTGTTGCGAGGCTCTGCTGCGATGGTGGGCAGGACTAGAACCCACCATCCCTCCCCGGCACCTCGTAAGCGGCTGGTCACAGGGAGAGCCAATAGCAGCTCTGTCCCATGTCTGCGTAGTCTCTCTCTGGGCTATCTCCGGCCCATGATATATATATTTTTAATTTATTATATTTAAAGATGAAATTATGCTATTTGCAAGAACAGAATGAATCTTGAGACTGTGTTAAGTTAAAGTATGTCAAAAGACAAATTGTGTGTGGTTCCACTCAGAAATCAAATATCCATATGAACATATGATTAAACAAAATGAAAACAAACCCTAATATTTTAACAACAGAATGGTGTTTACCCGAGGGTAAGGGGCTTGGGGATGGGTGAAATGCGTGGAGGGAATAACATGTGAATTGAAACTCATGAGTGGCTAGGCACAGTGAGAGCCAGTAGCAGCTCTCAAGTTTTTCTTATTATTAATTAATCTATTTATTTATTTGTCTATTTATGTATTTATTTATTTATTTATGGCTTTTTGCGTCACAAAAGTGTGACCCAAAAAAGCCATATAAACAGGTGTGGTATAAACAGGTATTTAGTACAAACTATTTCTGAAACCTCTACAAATTACAAATTAGTTTTGCTTTAGTAAAATAACATACAAATTAAAAAAAGAAGCAGCACCCATGATTTTGAGTAGTTAAGTGAAACTTATTTTAACTGCTGGATTACATTTTTATTTGGTTGAATTATAGATTTAAAATTGAGTACTAAACTTCTGTCTTCTCAATAAATTAAACACTTTAATTATAGTGTGGGCCACATGTTTAAAATAGTGTTAATGCATGTGGTCTTGATGTACACAGTTATCACACCGTACCACTGCCACAGTGCCCAGAAACCTCGGGTACTGTCCTTACTTCTACTTCACCTCTTCCTTCCTCCCCATCCTCTCCCCAACCTCCATCTTGCTTGTTATTCTAAATTTGGCATCCAGGCCCAAAGGTTTGCTAGCCTGTCCATTCCCTTGTTTTGGTTAATTATATATGATAAATGAGTAAGCTCAGCCCAAATTTGTCCTTCATCCTCTGATTTATTCTGTTAGCATATACCCTCCAGCTCTGTTCACATTGTAGTTGAACTGCAAGGTTTCATTTTTTCATATGACTGCACAGTTTTCTGTTGTGTATGTAGACCACAGTTTTCTATTGTTCTGTCATGGCATTTAGAGCTATTTCATATCCTGGTTGTTGTACTAAACACTGCAATAAACATTGGTGTGCGTATATCTTTTCTAATTAGTGTTTTTGTATTTGGGGGGGTAGATGCCAAGAAGTGAAATCGCTGGGTCCTATGAAATCGCTGTTCTTAGGGTCTTATGGTGGGAAAATGCTGAACCCTAAGGCTAGCAGCTGAGAGTCCAACACTCTGCATCTGACCTAGAGTTGCCTCCTGCAGGCCACTTTGTAAATAGGAGGACAGTTTGAATGTGGCACCATGTATTGCTCTTCCTCTCCTCTCATGGTCTCACTTCGTCTGACCATGTATTCTATACTAGCTGGTATAAATAGTCTATCATGCTGCCACAATAATCTTGGTACTAGCTAGATCTTACTGGTATATTTGCCTGGCCACGTTAGATCTCTAAGTAATTAGACCAGAGAAATATTATTTTGCCTCCAAGCAAGTAAGCATGGCTCTTGGCACGTCAAAGGCTAATATACAGAATAACCATGAAGTAAAAGATGAGACTCTTGTGAAGACTTGGAGAAATATATAACTAATATAAGATATTCTTTGGTACAGATGCAAGATTTTGTATTCTGAGAAACAGCTCATCTCAGATACTCCTCCTCCACTCTACCCTGCAGGGGCACTTCCAAAGCAGATCTTGGCTGGGCTACATTAACATCTAAAAGGGCCTAGGTGAGGTCCTGGGAGAAAGTACCTGAGAGGCTATGACAGCTTTCACTTGGAGTGGGCAGTCTGTTTGCAGGAGACTGCTTTCCTTCTGGGTCTCTTTTTGACACTCTTTTTCACCCCTTCTGTTTCTTTGCCCTCTCCTCTCTGTTCTCACTGAGGGGCCTTAACTTTTGGTGGCAGCTATTTTGGCCTACACTGGCTAGGGCCCAGCCTGGAACCCTAAGTTCCGGGTTTTCCTAAACTTTTCTGGATTCCCACATCTTTCTCCTTCTGCAGGCCACTGATCACCTGGGGCAGAAAGGGAGTCCAACACCGGGCTCCCAGACTTTGATGGAGCACAGAGCGTTCCCAACACTACAGTGTCCAGTGAGCATCTCTAAGAGTCACTCTTGAGCACTGTAGTAGGCTTATCTCCACACCACTACCTCCCCTCAAATAAATTCTCAGGTCTAATGTTTTTTCAGATCTTCACTTACTTTTTGAAGGTCTCTGTATCATGTAATACATAATGTTTAGTCATGTTATTTTTCCCATTAATCTATCTTTGTCAGTTTAATTTTCAGATCAAGCCAGGAACCCCAGAGGGATCAAGAAAAACATTTTCCTCCCCAACAATCCTTCATATTGAATTTGGAACAGACACAATCTATCCACATTAAATGTGTGGAATCTTTATCCTCAATAACATTGAGACTTATTAGTGCAGTTTAATTTGCTTCTGAGAGTGATAAATAGTTCAGAATTGGAAGTGAACCAGGACTGCCATGCCTGCCAGGGATATTTACTGCGTTTATCCAATTTCTTGCTTCCTATCTTTCTGTTTTGGGGAGTAGGATGGGAAAAAAAAAAAGAAAGTGGCGGAGAATTCTTGGGAGACACTTGGCCTGACGTTGCAGCTGCCAAGCTTTGCTGCTCAGGTCAGGCAGTGTTGTGCTGCTGCACTGGAGTCAGTAAGATTGTACAGTCATTGCTTTACAACTATTTGGCTTAAACAAAGTTCAGGGAAAGTAGTTTCATTCATATTTTTAGCCAGGCTGTTCCATTTTGTTATTTATTTAATATGGGAGAAGAGTGATGGTAATGATATGATCAGTGAAATTCTACTGGCACCAGTGAAATTCTGGTCCAGAACAGTCTAGTAAAATTATGCTAATAGAGATGTAATCGAAAATAGTCTGATAGTCCTTTTTTCTTTTATCCCCCTTTCTATGAAGTATAAGAGGTACTGTGCTACACCTAGAAGTGCTTAAGGCTTACTTCTAGCTCAGTACTCAGGATTCGTTCCAGGTGATTCTCTGGAAGTCAAACTTGCTACGGGTATCATACGTGGGTCTCCTCCTTGCAAGGCTAGTGACCTACCAGCTGTACTATTCCTGGGGTTCTTTGATAGCCAACTTTTCAAAAGTAAAGATAAGCACACAGAATGTAATTTTAAAATGAGCTTAATTTTACCCACTGCATGCAAAGTATTATAAGTTCAGATTGCAATAAACATAAAATATTACTGAGAGCTTTACAGTGGCATGTGTTAGTGTAGTGTGTGTGTGTGTGTGTGTGTGTGTGTGTGTGTGTTTAGTTTGACCAAAAAAGAGTTAGATACAGATTTTTTTCTCAGTATGCTTAAACAAGGCATTTCCCAATAATTGTCACCTTGGTGGGAATTCAATTCAGTCTCTGTGTGCCTCCAGAGAAAACTGTTACCATTATTTAACAATACAGATTATTTCAATGTTAAGAGCAGTGTTTCTCAAAGAGGTAGAGATTGTTAACCATATCCACCCCTGCCTGAGGGGAGAGGGAAAATGGGAGAGGGTGGTCCTCAGGTGCATTTGGATAGAGCTCCTTTGCGTTTTAGGTTTAAAAAGACAGGTTTCAGGGCTACATTTACAGGTTTTTATTTGTTTTGGGACTACTTCAGTCAGTGATTGGAGATTAATCATGACTTCTTGCTCAGAGATCACCCCTGGTAAGGCATGATATTCCATATGGGGTGCCAGTTCTCAAGCCACAGTTGACTGCTGTGTAATGTAGTAAGTGCGGAAACTTATTTTGCCTACCAGATCTTCCTTGTTTTCTAATTGCCTTGTGAATTCTATATGTCACTTCTATCACTTGTCTTTCTGTTGTCCATTTATTTGCTCAAGCGGGCACCAATAACATCTCCATATGTCCTTTCGCATACTATTGTAGCCCAGGACATCTGTTCTCTCCAGGAACATGAAAAGTCTCAAACCATTCGTTCAGGACATGGGAATAAGATCTATAATTATTACTGGTTTTTGGAGTATCAAACATGGGTAGCTTGCCAGGCTCTGCTATGCAGGTGGGACTCTGAGTTGGTGCATTTACTGATGAACTGCTCTCCACCTCTGGAGCAGCCTGCCTTTTCCCATGAGTGTGTTACTCTCTCTCTCTCTCTCTCTCTCTCTCTCTCTCTCTCTCTCTCTCTCTCTCTCTCTCTCTCTCCTATCTCTCTCTCTCTCCTCCTTCCCCATCCTACTAAAACCTCCATAATAAAATCTGTTTTACTTCACTGCTCCTCAACTCCTGAAAATTCTTTTTCTGCAAGGGAAGACAAGAACCCTGAGGAAACCCTGGGTAAGGCCTAGGACTGACTTTCCTTTCCTGCATAGAGTAATTCCTCGCTCCAGACTGAGTCCGTGGCTCCAGAAGACATCTCGGGTGATGTGGATCGACTCCCGTCCCTAGGATCAAGCAGGCATTAGGTGTGGCTTGATAGTCACCTCATGAGGCTGGTGGGTTGGGTATATGGAATTCTCCATGTATCTTATTAAATTAATATTTTGCCTTTGACAACTTGTCTAATGCTCTCTTTACTCATACAGACTGAGAGGAATTCAAAATGTTGGAGGATTATCCTCCTACAAACTGACATGTGTGCGTGTGTGTGTGTAGTCATTGAAGTGACTTTATATTTCATTATATTACTTTGGGTTAGGCACATTTCAAGTGTTTATTTGCCATCTAGTATTAGTATTAGTATTGCCACTTAGTATTGAAAGCTGACCTATGGATTATATCATCTTCCTTAAAATAAAAGAATATTTTTTTTTCTTTCTATATAGCCACTGCTTTATATTGTGTTTCTTTCTAAACTTATTTTTTTGGGCCTGGAGTGATAGTACAGTGGGTAGGGCTTTCGTCTTGCATGCAGTTGACCTCGATTCGATCCCCAGTATCTCATATGGTCCCCAGAGCACCGCCAGGAGTAATTCCTGAGCGAAGAGCCTGGAGTAACCCCTGAGCATTGCTGGGTGTGATCAAAAAGCAAATGAATGAATGAATAGATGGATGGATGGATGGATGGATGGATGGATGGATGGATGGATGGATGGATGAATGAATGAATGAATAAATGAATAGATAAATAAATAAGTAAATCACTTTTTGAAATGAATTTAAACAAAAGCCTTCAAAGAAAAATATTATTTCTTTTAAAAAATTATGAGTTTACTTATTTCCTGGGAAAGAAAATGATGGTGGGAAAGTGGAATTTATGGTTCACTGATTTAGTCCAAAAGCCCCAAATTTAATGAGCACAATTATAAATGCATAAATGCTTTGCACATTTGATTTTACTCCCTACTTTCTTATTTTGGATGGGAGTTTGCTAGCAATGCTGGGGCACTGTCAGGGTCAAACCCAAGGCGAAGCCCAAACGTTCCCCTTAAGCATTGCACAGTCTCTTTAGCACGTTAATGCAACGATCCCTTCAGCACAAACGGCATTCTCAGTTCCAGTACAGATTTGGCAATTTCAGGTCACTCAGTTGCTGTAGTTCTTTACAACTTTTATTTATTAAAAACCAGGAATGTAGCACATTTTTTTTTTCTTTTTTTGGGTCACACCCGGCAATGCTCAGGGGTTACTCCTGGCTCTGCACTCAGGAATTATTACTGGCGGTGCGCGGGGGACCATATGGGATGCCAGGGATCCCGGCATATGGGTGTGCGGGGACCATATGGGATACCCGGGCTGGCATGGGCCGGCCGCATGCAAGGCAAACGCCCTACCGGCTGGGCTATTGCTCCGGCCCCAGCATTGCTTTTTAATTTGGATTCTTTTAGCTAAATACCTTGGTAAATAGCACAATTTACTTTGCAATGGAATTAAAAAGTGATGTAAAGAAGCAAAAAAAAAAAAACAGGAAATGAGGGTAAATACTCTCTCATTATGTAGGACACAATCATAAAGGGTAGCTGGTCCTTGAATAATTATACTTCACTCACAGTCAACTGAGGCTGTTCTTCTTCCAAACATTATTTTAAAACATCTTTGAACAAAAATACATTACTGATAGCCTCTTCTATATATATATATATATATATATATATATATATATATATATATATATATATATATATATATATATATATATATATTTCAATAAACATTATCTCAACATATCAAAAATCTTTGAAGAATTAGGTAAGATGATATTAGACATAATTTTATGTAAAATTAATTTCATCACATCTTTTCCCTAAAGAATATTTAGTAGAATAGCTATTATACTTAAAGCTACACAGAAAAGGATGACTAAAATACATCTTCATCTCGGGAGGGAGAGAGCTGATATTGCATTGAGAAAATGAGGAGCTACATGTCTGTTACATTTCATCACAGTGCCTTCAAGGATTGGATATTATCTCCACTTTGCACATGAGGCAACAGAAATTCAGAAATATTAAATATTATCTCCCTGTTTATACAGATAAGTGACAAAGTCAGCATTAGTACAGGTGTATTTGATTCCAAATCTCAAATTCACTTCTGAACATGTTGCTAGCAGTTTAGAATAATCACACCAGAGAGAGAGAGATAGATAGACAGAGAAAGAAAGAGAGAGAGAGAGAGAGAGAAAGTAGCACCCCCTTCAAATATTTGACAAGGTAGTACATTTGACTCATCATGCATACACGAAGAAACTGGAAATGCAACTATATTGAAACTGAAATTGTTCTAATGTGTGAAAATATGAATAACTAATTCCTATTTTAGGACTTTAAAGAAAGCAAACATAACAAAAACAGATCCTTGAATAACATTCATGAATAAGGCAAAAATAAATTTGTCTTACTTTTCTGTCATTTTCTCCAAATTCCTGAACCCATAATAGTAATTCTCTGAATTTAAGCCTCTTCTATTTAATTAGAGAGATCTCTAAAGGGCATTTTGTTACGTACTGTTAAAAACAAGAAAAGCGGAATGAAAAAAGAGCTGCTTATGTTAAGCTCCCTTGCACCAAACTGAGACAGCTTAGTCTTGGCTTTTTTTACAAAAAATAATTTTGAATCATTCCATCAAAAAAGACATGATCAGCATTAGTTAGGTAATATGTCTGGTTAAACTCTGTCATCTCCTGAAGGAACTTAACCTTTCTAGAGCCAATCTGTGTTGCCTTGCGTTACTTACTTTGCTCCTGACCCTCTGCTTATTGCCGTCTTCATTATGTAAAGTTCTCTGAAGAAGCTGTTTTCTACTAGCTAAATTGAATATTGTCTGGTGAGAAATTTATCTGCTCAAATAAAATTAAATATGCTGGGGTTGTAGGCTGGTAACATAGTATAAGAGTTAGAAAACTTGCCCTATATGTGGTGGAAAATTCAGGTTCAAACACCACCATCCTGTAAGGTTCTCTTAGTCACACCAGGTGAGATACCTGACCCACCTCCCCAACACACACACACACACACACACACACACACACACACACAGAGTAGTGGTGAGAAAATTGTATAGCTCTAGGGCACATGTGCTTGCCTTGGTCTGGTTCCTGGCACTAAGTGAACCTGAATTGTATTTGGAGGGGGAGGCTTTTGTTTGGGTCACACTTGGCGATCGTCAGTGGTTATACCTGGCTCTGTACTCAGAATTACTCCTGGTGGTGCTTGGGGGACATATAAATGCCAGGGATCTAACCTGGGTTTGCAGAGTGCAAGGCAAATACACAACCTGCTGTACTATTCGCCCCCCCTGCACTGCATTCTTAGTCCCTTGTACTGAGTTATAGTCAGAGTTGGCTCTGAACTCCCATGAAGGTTCCCTGGTTCCTTCCCTTGGGAGGAGGGGAAAAAAAGCTAATAGATACTCTTAAATTGCTCACAATTTTCAAAAAATATGTAAGTTAAAATGTGATGATATAGTTACAGTAACTTTATGTTTAAATGAACTCTATTTAAAATGACCTGATTAGCAATTTAAATTTACATTTAATGTACATAATAGAAAACTGTGAACTTACATTTTCTTAAAGCAAAGTGATAGGAACCAGAGAGCTAGTATAGAGGTTGGGGTGTTTGCCTTATATCCAACCCACCCCAGTTTCAATCCTCAGCATGACACAGGGTCCCTGAGTATAGTCAGCGATCACTCATAAGTAGAGAGGCAACAGAAGACCCTGATCACTGCTGGTTGTGGCCGTAACTCCCTTCCACAAGAAAAAAAAACAACTCTAAGATATATTCATCATTATCTTCTCATTAACCTCTTGAATTACTATAACTGTATCTTGTGAGAAAAATATATGAGAATATCACCTTTCTATATCTCCCAAATCTTTCAACTCCTGCCAAATTGCAAGTGAGTGGGCTATAGGAGGATAACCGGATTTTCTAAATTTCTACTAATGGCACAGAAAACAAACCATCCTAGAAGATAAATTTTACATCCATTTCATTTTCCAATTGTCTTAAAAATTACATTCAGGGGTCCGAGCAATAGCACATCGGGTAGGGCATTTGTCTTGCATGTGGCCGACCTGAGTTGGATCCCTGGCATCCCATATAGTCCCCTGAACACCACCAGGAGTAATTCCTGTCTGCAGAGCCAGGAGCAAGCGCTAAGCATTGCTGGGTATGAACCAAAAAAGCAAAAATAAATAAATAAATGAATAAATAAATAGATGATAAAAAATAAAATTACATTAAAATATTATTTCAATTAATGATCTACACATTAAAATAAGCTTTTACTTAAAACCATAGGGCAATAGGTTTAGACCCTGTCTGAAAAGGATCAGATCAGTTTCGGGACTATTTAACTCTCTCTTACTTCTCAGACTATTCTGAAAATGAGTCACTTGAACTCATATTGGTGATGTTCACACTTTATAATCAACCACCTTCTTTTCTTTCTGAACTTGGTTTTTGAAGACCACATAACTTCTTTGCAGCAAAGAAATCACATAAACACACACATATACACACACACATATTTTTTACAGTGAGGAAGTTTTCTCTAATTAAATTGTTGCCTTCTTACCCTTATGGAGGCTAAGAATAAATAGTACTAATGGGAACAGATTTAAGCAGATTAATTGATTTAAAAAAATCTGTGCTGCTAATTGCTCTGCTTCTCTGACAAATTCAGAATTGTTAAAAGCAGGGCTATTCATAGGAATATATTGGGCACGTGACTCCCGTGTTCCTGCTACAACAATGATATGACAAAAGACCTCTTTTGTCAGGGACCATTAAGCCTTCCTTATTTCCTTGATATTCTGTGATCCTTAATGCTTCAAGAGACTTTTAAGTAATTGGCAGTTTCCTGATTTTTATCAGGTTTGCCTCCTATTATATGAAGATTAAACTAGGCAGCCTGCATTATCAATCTAAAATATGTATTTAAATGATAATTTCCTATACCAAGGTTTCTAATGGCTAGATATATGCATATCTATCATACTGTGTTATGTTAGCGACTGAATTAAGAATTATTTACCCTTGATTTTCTATATCTACAAAGAAAAGATTAAGCCACCAAATAAAATGAAACCTCTACCTGATGTTAAATATCGGCAATTGTAACTTATATTTAGAAAAAGAAAACCACAGAGCCTGAGAGATAGTGTATCAAATAAATTGTAAAGCACTTGCCTTGCACATGAGTCACCCAGGTTTGGCATCTGCATCACATACAAGAGCCTGTCAAAGGGGGACTCCTGAGCACTGAGCCAGGAATGTCTGAACACTCCAGGTGTGGCCCCAAATAAAATCCAAATCAACACAAAACACATCGGGGAAAAGACTTATTTCTCTTTAAAAATTCAAGATAGATTTTTAAAGTTCTTTTAAATCTGTCAACATATATGTGATTTCTAAAATCAGCAATAGTGAATGAGACGAGAAAGGTTCTTGTTTAATTTCTTAAGTCTCTGAAGTGTTAACACTGTAGTTTGCCTGAAAGTCTCATCTTCTATTTTTAAAGTTTTCCTCTTCAGACTTACAATTGTTTCAGAAGTCTACCTGTGGTGCCTGTTTATAGTGATTACATAGAACAAGCCAAACAACTGTTTTATGTTAAATCATTCCTATTTCTACTAAGCAGTGCAATTGCCACTGATTAAATTATACTGAGTACACGAGAATCATTAGATTACTCTAAATGTATATTTGTCCTTAAATTATGCATCTTAATAAACCTTTTTTCTTTTTACAAAAACAAAAGCATTGTGGTCTGTAATATTCCTAATTGTTCTATTTGGTTTATAAATGCAAAAATCTAATAATGACATATAAAATGGCTATGCTTTTTCCAAAACATTGCAGTTCAAATTACAGTTTGCATATGGGCAAAGCTAAAATGCAGAATTCTTGCTCTCCCTTTCCAGATATTTTAATTCAATAGGTCTGTAGCAATAGTCTGTAATTTTATTAGGTTCCCAAGCTATAGGTAGACTGGCATCCATCCTGACAAAACGTCTGTTGAGCAAACTGTGTAATGATCTGAATATTCAGATTCATAGAATTATTCTTACTAACTTCTCAAAGAAGATTACTTTCTCTTCACAAATTTCACTGTTTAAGGAAAATGAACTCTATGTGGCCTACTTATCTATACCTAGGAGCAATAAAGAGAACATGAAGAGATAAGTCAGTCAATAAAAATAAAGTCGTTGGATTCAGTATATTAATGTACCATTTTTCTGTTATGCGATAAAAGAAATCAGATCCCAACTTCAGCTTATAAATGGACAGGAAAGCATATAATTTTGTAACACCAGCTGGGCATCCTATAATTAATTGAATTATATTCTTCACTCTACCCAATGACAGTATCCTAGTTAATAGGTTAACCACTCAGACCAGAACACTTACAGGTCTCCCCAGTGACTGGTGACTTCAGCAGCCAGTGACAAACCCTAAGTTATCACTTGTGCAATAGACTTTCAGCTATACATTGGAGGTTCTCAGAGATTTCCAGGACCCATTCATTGAGTTTAATTAATTTTCTAGATCAATAACAGGACTAATATGTTTTACTTAATAAAAAACCTGATTTATTATTTAAAAAAATATAACTCAAGGGGGCCAGAGCGATAGCCCAGCG
Organism: Cryptotis parvus; assembly: GCA_021461705.1. Taxonomy (NCBI): domain Eukaryota; kingdom Metazoa; phylum Chordata; class Mammalia; order Eulipotyphla; family Soricidae; genus Cryptotis; species Cryptotis parvus. The sequence goes on along the minus strand of JAJIBD010022218.1, from coordinate 238,230 downwards.
GGTAGGGCGTTTGCCTTGCACGCGACTGGACTGTGCCGGCCAGGTTCTATCCCCCGGCATCCCATATGTTCCCCCGAGCACCGCCAGGAGTGATTCCTGAGTGCAGAGCCAGGAGAAACCCCTGAGAGTCGCCGGGTGTGACCCAGAAAGAATATATATATATATATATATATATATTCTTATATGTATATATGTACATATATATGTATATATATATATATATATATATATAAAACTCAAGAAAATTATGGGAGACCTAGGCAAGGCTGTGTCTCTCTATGTGTCGCTACCTCTCTGAACAAGTTCCTTTCAGTTTGTTTATGGAGACTGTGTTGCATTGTCCCACTCGGCAAGCCTGGCAAGCTTCTCGTGTTGTATTTGTTATGCCAAATTCCAGTAACAATTATATTAGGTCATTCCCATGACCTAATATAATGGTTTGAGGCTCTTTATGTTCCTGTAGCAAGCCGATGCCCCTGGCTCTACTGGCATGAGACAGGACATATGGAGATATTACTGGTGCCCGCTCTAGCAAATAGATGATCAACGGGAAGATCGTGATCGTGACCGTGATAGTGATCGTTGCATTGTAGGATTAAGTCAGCAATCATTATTGATTAAATTTTAGCACTGGTTGTCTGTCTTCCAAATGTGGAACTATACGGTCTCTGCAGTCTCTCTAGGCACTGGTTGGCTTACCTGCAAATTTGAGTGCTAAACAAAAGTCACCCCATTAACCTAAACCCAGTTTATACTTGGAATGGAAAAGGGCTTGCTATGTGTTTAAAAAAGATCCATGTTACTCTTTTTACTGCCTTTATGGCTGTGGAAGCAATTTCAGAAACTACAGACATGACATCCAATATTTTTACATATGATTCTTCTATTTCTTGAGAAATTCCAAGGGCTTTGGTTCCTGAGAGCTAGGTGGACCAAGATCAAGCTACCCATTTTTTATAGATCACAGTAGCATATATACCTAACTAGTGTCAGTGATAATTCAAATAAAATGAATGACCCACATATTTCAAAACACAAAAAGAAATAAGAAAGCTACACTTGCTAAATGTAGAAGCTGATGAATGTAGCACTGCTTTGTTTGACTATTGAATTCACAAGTTTTTAATATAATTAAATGTATTACTCCTTGTTTTGGCAAAATATTTGGTGCTAATTTAGACTCGCACAATGGCAAAAAGAGTAATCACAGCTAAATTATTGCTTTTATTCATCCAGTGGTCTTTCATTTATAATTTTCCTATAAAAATAGAGCATGCATTTATTAAAACCACAAATATTCAAGATGAATATTCAGTGCAAAACAATATTTTGAATACATATGGGTTATTACATTTACCTCATAAATCATAGTAATATTACTAAAGTTTCAATATAATTAGTAAAATTGAGTCCTTAGAGAAAGCTATACCACTTTGCGTATGACTTATTTCACATTATTTAATGATATTCCTCTGAGCAGACTATGATTGACTGTTGACTTTTATGCATTTTTCTATAAAATTTCAGTTCTATATTGTCAACAGTGGGGATTAACACTATGCATTCTGAAACGTACGGCAAAGGAGGGTTTTCTTCCACATACATACACACATAAATATATACAAATATAGCATCTCTCGGTCTATATACATATTCAATACAATATTTTGAAAATACATGAGTTTTCAACATATAAACATATATATAGCATAGTTTCAAAAAATATAAATGATATTATGTTAAATATTCCAAAATTTCTACAAAGCAGAATGTTTTCTGCTGTATCAACTTAAATTATAAATATTATAATTAAATATAGATCTCAGTACTTGTACTACATGGAAATATACATTGAGTGATAAAAGAAAGTGATAAAAGAAAGTTACAGGATCATTCTCAGGAACCAATAATTTAGTTTATTTTTCCTGTTTCAATAGTACAAAACTTGAAATAATGGTTTGTTAAATGCACAACTGTATACTGAAGAAAACATTTAGAAATAGTACATTTTAAAATGCTCACTTTTTCCTGAAAACTCATGTCATATAGCAATAATTCTCAGGTACCAAGAAGAAAATAAGCATACAAGGAACTTGTCAAAAAAAAAAAAATGAAGGTATATAAGCACAAATGATCATAGAAGAATTTAATTAAGCATTTCAATTTGTATAAGGATTCAAGTCATTCACATTCAAGTGCTCTAGGAATAACAAATTGAAAAAGGTTACCTTAAACAAGTTAGGCTAATAAGTCTAAAAAAATTATTCTAGTTGGTACATTGATGACTTACACAAATATATGAAATATTTAATAATATGATAGTGATTAAATTTGATATATCAAGGAAAGTGGTGTTCAAAAATAAAAGAGAAACTATTAGTTATAAAATGCATCAAAATGAATAATATAGTCCATTTTCTTCATGAAGCTTTCTAAAATTTAGCAACTGAGTTTTGGCAAATCTCAATAGGGATAATCATTTTATGTAATGATTTTAAATTGTGAGGATATTTGGGTGACAGTCATAGGTGCTGGGGACTATTTCTGGCTCTGTGTTCAGGAATCACTCCTGGTGCCGTGCGGGACACGTGCTAGGACTAAACGGGGGTTTGTTGCATGTACATAAAGTCTCTGTGGCCTAAAAATGTTTTTCATCAGATTAATAATGAATCAGAAATTCTTATACTATTAACAAAACCATATCATTAAAAATTAGTTTTGAATCTCACTGTTAGTGATAACATAGTTAAAGCTAAAAAACTAATTAAAATACATAAAATTACAAGAAAAACTAAAATGCCATTCTATTTTAGTACATTGAGAATTTTGGTTAACTCAAGTAGTTTTTTTTCCTGATGATTGGTTTTGATAGGTTAGCAGGAATGTTACAGAAAATATGGCAATGACATTGCATATTATAGGACTCAAGATATAATTAGACATGTCCTTGACCAAAAGTGAGCTAACATGCAAGTAAGCTATCGAATGGACCTGAAATTTCTGGAAACATTTATAAGATGAAATCTTTCAAATATTGTCATATTCTTAACAAATCAGAGTAGATCAAAAGTTTTGACCAATCTCAATAAAAAAACATTATATGTTTAATAAAAGAGCATTATTTAAATATAGATAATTCTGAAATTCAAAGTGTGATTTATTTAGTTTACTTGTATGCTAAATGATGTCTAATGTATGCAATATTATGTATGTAGTAAGCATACACTTATGTACACTGTTAATGTAGATGACACACTTTGGCTATCCCATAAAAATATAATTTCATTTGTACTAATATAAGGTTATTTAACTAAAAGTTCACCTCTTATCTTTTTTGCCGTTGCTGTTCTGTCCGATATTGTTATGCTCAGTGTTTACTCCTGGCTCTGTTCCCAGGTATTATCCTGGCAACCTAGGGATCTTAGGGAAGGGATCATAGGGAGTGTTAGGGATCAACCTTGGTTAGACAAGCACAAAACAAGTTCCTTATCCACTGTACTATTTCTCTGGATAAAAGTCTCCCTCTTTTTTTGTGTTTTTTTTTTGTTGTTGTTTTTTGGGTCACACCTGGCAATGCTCAAGGGTCACTCCTGGCTCTGCACTCAGGAATTACTCCTGGCAGTGCTCAGGGGACCATATGGGTGCTGGCGATCGAACCCAGGTTGGCCCTGTGCAAGGCAAATGCCCTACCCACTGGACTATCGCCCGGCCCCAAAAGTCTCCCTCTTGAGTAGCGTTACTGGCTTTTACATTTTTAGCATAAAGCTTCAGACTTCTGGATTTGTTGCAGTTGTGCATTATGTATTTCCTGATATAGGATAGATCCTCACACATTGGTTTGATCAAAGCGAATTCTCTCTTCCTCTTTTTCTCTCTCTCCCTCTCCTCTTCTCTCTCTTGTCTCTTATAAATGTCATAGAATAAAATTCAGTACAAGGTAATTTTGTCATTTTGTCTTGTAAATGTAAAGAAGATGTCTATTTCCTGAAGTATCTACAGGTAATTTCAATTAAATTTTTCCAGAAGAAATCTCAGTATAAGTACTAACGAATTGTTTTTCTCAATTAAAAATAGAGAAGTTAAGCAAAGATGGGAACAGCTGTAAAGATGCTTTGCCGTCTAATGTGTCTTTAGCATTTGCAATATCTGAGTATAAAGTAAGCAAGAGTAGAGCTCTGTTAATATTGGTATGCAAATAAATGTTTTGTAAATGGGAAAAAAACAAGATAGGAAAATGCTTTCTGAAGAGCCATGATTCTCAAAATATGTTTATCCTTACACCTAAGAAGAGGAGAATCCCCTGGTACATGATCAGACACTCTGTGAACCTGAACTATTCCAGAATTTGTGTGTCAGAACTGTAGACAATTTATAAGTGCCATGTGTGGATCCAGTGGGGAAATGATCAGTTATCACGTGTACTGCTGCCTGCAACCCCACAGTGCATGTGTGATAGAAACAAGAACAAACAATGGCACTTCTTGCTTCAAATATAAAGGACCAGATAACCAATGTTGAAAGTATTTCAGGACACTGAGGAATATAAACCAGTTACATGTACCACTTTTCAACATTTAGTGCTTTTGAAATTGTTTATTATACTCCAAACTTCTCGATTGAGTAATTGTTTTCCTTGAGGAATAAAATTCTTGAGTGCATAAAGAGGAAGTTTATTGAAGTCAGTTTAAAAACGGAAAAGAGTAGAGGACAAGAACTGGGAATATTCAGTGTTGAACAAACATAAAGAAGATTTAACTTTTATTTATGTTTACTAGTGAGGATGCAGATAGATCGTAGGGAAAATTCTTTTTTTACTCTTTTGTTACTACTAAATTCCTGCTATTGGTATAACATTCTGTTTAATTCAATTGTTTTAAAGAGAAAACATGAATTTTAAACATTTGAACACCAAAGATAGGCAAAAAATTCTGGGAAGTTTCTTCAAACTGGCTTCACCTCTACAGTTTCAGCTTCTCTGCTGTAACTATTCAATCTTCAATGTATTCAATCTAAAGAACCATTTATGTTTTATTTCTTTATTGTGATAAAAACACTTCAGAAAGTTAACTAGATTTTTATCCACCTGTTTATTTAGTTTATCAAAACTTTTTTGCTTGTTCTAGCTCTTAATATTTGTATATTTATTTCTGTTCCTTTCTATATTTTTACATATTACCTGGCAAATCCTACCCCTCAAGGCATTGCAGGTGTGGATGCAGTGCCTGGCTCTGTCTGCAGGTGACAGACAGGAGACAGGCTTGTCTACACCTAGGGCTCTGCCCCGTGGGCCCTGGATGGTTGATGGTCTGAAATAGAAAAAGACTGGTCTCCCAGGGATGAACCCAGAGTCATGGCAGAGCCCGGCAAGGTATGCCAAAACAATAACAATAATGGACCTCATTTCCGATGAATGGAGATGTTACTGGCACCCCTCAAGCAAATCAATGAACAACGGGAAGACAAGTGACAAGTGACCTGGCAAATTACATGATTAATATTTAAACATATTTTAACTTTATTCCTCATTTTTCTTATAAGAAATAATAAAATCTCCAATTGAATATTATAATTAAAATTGGTAAAACATACTTTCACTATTCATTAAGACCTGCAGGTGAATAACTATAGCAACATTTTTTATAATAATAAATAAGAGTACAACATCAAGGTTGTATTGAAATTCTAAAATCTATCTTATGAAATATGATACAGCCAAATTAAAAAATGGATAACTTCATATTTGAAATAAGTTGGAAATAGCTGCCACAATATTGATTAGGTAGTGAAATTACTGTTAATATGTTTGCATATAAAAGATTTAATAAAAAATAAACTAAAACTTTAAAGAACAATTAAAATAGGTTAATATATTTGTTGTCTTGAGTTTTCACTTAAAGCATCTATTTTTTCAACCAGTTAAGAGAAAAATAGCTATGATTATGTATGATGATCTGAGAATACTGACACATTAATGGTATATGTGGTGTGATAGTATTTTACCCCTAAAATATAAATGTATACACTCTCTTACATCAATGTTATCTTAATTATAAAAAACTTACAAAAATGAGTAAATATTGGAGGATATATACAAAGTATCTCTGTGCATTATATATTGTCTAAGATCTTTATGTTCATCAGTTCAGTTACAGATCATTACAAATCATACATCAGTGACAAATCATATATAAGAGAATAAATGCAAAATGGGGCAGCTACATGTAAAAGAATGAATTTAGACCTCTTTCTAATGACATACACAAAAGTCAGATCAAAATTGATTGAAGACCTCAACATTACACCTGATTCTATAAGGTACCTCAAAGAAAACATAGGCAAAAACCCTCTATGACATTGAAGCTAAAGGCATCTTCAAAGACAAAACTCCAATGACAAAGCAAATAGAAGCAAAGATAAACATATGGGATTATATGAAACGGTAAAAGCTTCTGTAACCCAAAAAGAAAGGTGACCAACGTACAAAAGAGAGCCCACAGAATGGGAAAGATTATTTACCCAATGCCCATCTGACAAGGAGTTAATATCAAAGATATACAAGGCCCTGGTAGAACATTTCGAGAAAAAAAATCAAACCTCATTAAGAAATGGGGAGAATTGAACAGAAATTTCCTCAAAAAACAATATTTGAATGGCCAAAAGGCATATGAAAAATTGCTCTTCATCATTACTCATGAGGCACATGCAAATAAAAACAATGAGATATCACCTAACACCACAGAGACTAGCACACATCCCATAAAAACAAGAACAGCCCTAGCATGGATGCAGGGAGGAAGGAACTCTCATCCGTTGTTGGTGGGAATGTTGACTGGTCCATCCTGTTTGCAAAACAATATGAACATTCCTCCAAGAACTAGATATTGAGCTCCCATTTGTTCCAGCAATATTACTCCTGGGTATATAACCTGGAAACCCCAAAAAACACACAGCAGAAACATCATCTGCCCTATCACAGCACTATCCACAATAGCCAGAATCTGGACACAACCTGAATGCCCGAGAACAGAAGACTGGATAAAGAAACTGTGGTGCATTTACACAATTGAATGCTATGCAGCTGTCAGGTAAAGCAAAAGTCATGGCATTTGCCTATAAGTGGATGGACATGGAGATCATCACTCTAAGTGAAATCAATCAGAAGGAAAAGGACAGATATAGAGTGACTGCATTCATCTGTGAGATATAAACATATACTAGTGTTCTACTAACTGTTGGAAATGGTAACGCAAGAGTAGAACTGAGTACTGAACATAGGCAAAGACATTTACATGATAACCTCTAAATGTAATATGGCAAGGGAGAGAGAGAGAGACAGAGAGAGACAGAGACAGGGAGAGACAGAGATAAGAGAGATAGAGAGAGACAGAAAAGAGGCAAAGTGCCTGTTTTAGAGGCAGGCTGGGGAACAGTGGGCAGAATTGGGGGACACTGGTGGTGGGAAATGAGCACTGGTGGAGGGATGGGTGCTGAAAAAATTGGATGACTGAAACTCAATGATGAACAGCTTTGTAAATGACTATCTCATGGTGTTATAATTAAAATAATTAAATAAAAATATTCTTTAAAGAGCTGTGTGGAATATCATAGCTGTATATTTCATGTTCTTTTCCTATTCTGTTCAGTTATAAGCAATTTTATCATTAGAATTCATTAAATAATAAAGATATTTACATTCTTTGTCAAACTGATTCCTAGATATTTGATTTTCTGCGCTGCAATTGTGAATGGGATAGTTTCTTTAATGTCCCTTTCTTCTCTTTCGCTGTTTGCATATAGGAAGGCCATTGTAAAGGATCTCTACAAAGAAAACTACAAAACGTTACTTCAGGAAATAAAAGAAGACCTGAGGAAATGGAGACATATTCCCTGCTCATGGATCGGAAGGATTAACATTATCAAAATGGTAATACTCCCTAGAGCTTTATACAGATTCAATGCGGTCCCTATAAAGATACCCATGATGTTCTTCAAAGAAATTGAACAAACACTCCTGAAATTTTTTATGGAATAATAAAACTCCACGAATAGCTAAAGCAATCCTTGGGAAAAAGAAGATGGGAGGTATCACTTTCCCCAACCTCAAGCTCTACTACAGAGCAGTTGTAATTAAGACAGTGTGGTATTGATATAGAGACAGACCTGTAGACCTATGGAATAGAACTGAGTATCCTGAAACACATTCTCAAATATACAACCACTTAATCTTCGATAAAGGATCAAAAAATATTAAGTGGAGCAAAGAAAGCCTCTTCAACAAATGGTGCTGGGAAAACTGGGCAGCTACATGTAAAAAAAATGAACTTAGACCTCCTTCTAACGCCATGCACAAAAGTCAGATCAAAATGGATTCTAGATCTCAACATCAGACATGAATCTATAAGGTACATCGAAGAAAACATAGGAGAAACGCTCTACGACATCGAAACGAAAAGTATCTTTAAAGATGACACACCACTGACCAAGCAAATGGAAGCAAAGATAAACAAATGGGATTATATAAAATTGAAAAGCTTCTGCACCTCAAAAGAAACGGTGACCAAGATACAAAGACAATCCACAGAGTGGGAAAGGATATTCACCCAATACCCATCTGACAAGGGGTTAATATCCAGGATATATCAGGCACTGGTAGCACTTCATAAGAAAAAAACAGCCAGCCCCATCAAAAAAATGGGGAGAAGAAATGAACAGAAGCTTCCAAAAAAGAAGAAATTCGAATGGCCAAAAGGCATATGAAAAAGTGCTCTTCATCTTTAATCATCAGGGAGATTCAAATCAAAACAACAATGAGGTACCATCTCACACCACAGAGACTGGCACACATCCAAAACAGCAAGAACAACCAGTGCTGGCGTGGATGTGGGGAAAAAGGGACTCTGATCCACTGTTGGTGGGAGTGCCGACTGGTCCAGCCCTTTTGGAAAACAATATGGGCATTCCTCCAAAAACTAGATATTGAGCTCCCATTTGATCCAGCAATAGCACTCCTGGGAATATACCCTAGAGACCGGGAAACGCATAGCAGAAACACTATCTGTACTTCTTTATTCATCTCTGCGCTATTCACTATAGCTAGAATCTGGAAACAACCTAAATGCCCGAGAACAGAGGACTGGCTAAAGAAACTGTGGTTCATCTACACTATGGAATACTATGCGGCTGTCAGAAAAGATGAAATTATGAAATTTACCTGCAAGTGGATGGACATGGAGACTATCATGCTGAGTGAAATTAGTCAGAAGGAAAAGGACAGATATAGAATGACTGCATTCATTAATACATAAATAGATACCAGTGTTTTACTAAATGTGGGAAATGGTAATGGCAGATTAAAACTCACCATTGAATATACACAAAGAGACTTAAGTGATAAACTCTAAGTACCTGCAGGGCTAGCCACAATGTGTAAAATAAGAGGGAGAGAGATGCAGAGACAGAGAGAGAGACAGAGAGAGAAAGAGAGGAAACTGGGGTACCTGCTATTAAGGCAGCATGGGGGTGGGCAGGAGGGGGTGGGGTACATTGGTGGTGGAAATGGGGCACTGGTGGAGGGATGGGTGCTGGTATACTGTATTACCAAGAACCAATTATGAACACCTTTGTAATTGTATGTTTCACTGTGGTATAATAAAAAATAAAAATAAATAAATAAATAAATAAATAAATAAAGATATTATATTTTGAAATATGACTTGTTCTCAATAAACTATTCCTCTACAACAACAAAAATAAAATGATTGCACAATTGAAAAAATCTGTTATACTCTTTGGAGGAGAGTTCATAATGTATAAATTTTAATAGAGTAGATTTAACAGTATAGGGACATTTAAGTTTATAAATGAGGCACAGCAATTTTTTTTGAAAACAACTCCTTTTTAAAATGTGAATAACTACTAACATGCATCATTACTTGGTAAATCAAATAGCTATATGATAGATTAGAAAAATTAATTTGATCCAGTGGAAAGGTCTGGTCTAATGGGAAATATAGGAGTTTAAGTCAACAGTTACTACAAGTTTGGTCTGATGACAGTCAGCAAAGAAAGGCGGATGCAAGTAGGGAATAAGACCAGAAAATTGCACTGTGGACTTTCAGTCAGGAAAGAAGTTTTGGCTCAACTGATGCTGACCTAGAAAGTAACTAAAAAAGGAAGGAAAATGTTTTTGACAGATAAGTGAGCATCTGTAAGGTCTTCTTTAATTTCTGTGCAAACAATTAAAGTTATAATATTTTATAAAATAAAGTTTTGGATTTTGGAGACTATTGGAAAATTTCTGAATGCATTTGTACAGTCAATCACTCCTTTAAAATAGATTGTATCAATTATATACAAATAATATAAATATGCATATAAATATACATTTAAATATATTATTGCTAATTTCTCTAAATGGTGTTTCATTTAGAAGTCTAGAACATATAAAACACAAACTACAAAATATGACATTTCAGACCTTCCTGCTGATATCATCTTGTCTGTATTAGATAGATAAATGTTTTCTGTTAGAGGAAGAGTCTGGTATATCAAAATTGCTATTTACCACCTACAGTTGTCTTTCACATGCATGTGTAAACCTATACATTCTGACATATCAGAATATAATTCTCTAGGAGAGTGCTGCAGAGGTTAGTCATATCTAGTGCGAGGCTTGTGGAGTGGTCACAAAGTTCTCTTATACATAGAATAATTGCCACAATTCTACAGTGTATTACAGAGCCATAACAGATCAGCAGAAAAGCCTTAATGGTTACAGATGTCGTCTATCTGAGTACTGTTGCAATGAATACATGTGTGTACATGTGTTTTGAGAGTAGTTTGTTGGACACCTGGGGTAGGTGCCAGTAGTGCAATTGCTAATCCTTTGGAAGCTCAATTCTTAGGGTGTTTTTGAACATGTGCATATTGTTTTTCCTAAATATCAAAATTCTTTTTTTTTCCACACTAACTTTGCTTGTTATGTTCTCTTTTACTTTTGGGGGGTCACACTTGGAGATACTCAGGGGTTACTCCTGGCACTGCACTCAGGAATTACTCCTCTCAGTGCCCAAAAGACCATATGGGATGCTGGGGATCTAATCCAATTTGGTCACAGGCAAGGCAAATACCCTAACTACGGTACTATAACTCCAGCTCCATGTTCTCTCTTATGTTTTTTCTCTTTTTGGGTCATACCCAACGATGCTCAGGGATTATTCCTGGCTCTTTGCTCAGGAATTACTCCTGGCAGTGCTCGGGGACCATATGGGATGCTAGGGAATCGAACCTGGATCGGCCGCATGCAAAGTAAATGCCCTCTCCTCTGTGTTATGGCTCCAGCCCCTCTCTCTCTTTTATGTTTGATGTATGCCAGTATCATTGGTGTGAGGTGGTATCTCATAGTTTTTATTAGTATATCCCTGATGATAAGAGATGCAGAGAATTTATTTGCATATACCTGTCAGTCATTCATATATCATCCTTAAGAAACTTTCTGTTAATATCTTATCCATTTTTGGATAGGGTTATTGTGATTGTTTTCTTGTTCAGTTTTATTTAACAAGTGCTGTATATATCTTAATATTAAGTATTTGTGAGAAGAGTAGTGAGGAAATATTTACTCCCAGTATAAAGAGTCTTTTTATTTTGGTGATTATTTCTTTTTGTGTCACAGAATCTTCTTTATATCCTTTTTATTTATTTACCATTGGTTCTGTTTTCTTCAGCAACTCAGTGAACCATTGAAGATTCTCTAGGTTCTGTGGCACAAAGGATTCTACTTATGTTTTTCTCTGTATAATTTATGGATTCAAGTTTGATATGGGGTATTTAATCCATTTTGAATTGTCTTTCATGTATGGTATGAGATGGAGGTCTGTACTGCTTTTATTTTTAACCTGTGATTGACTAGTTTACCCAGTGCCTTATGCTGAAGACGTTTTCCTTGCTCTATTACATACTCTTAAGTCCTTGTTGAAGATTAGCTAACATGTGCCTAATGATCTATTTCTGAGCTCTCAGTTCTATCCAACTACTCTGTGAATATCCAGTTCTACACTGTTTTGATTACTACCACTTCATAGGGCAATTTAAAGTCTGGAAAAGCCTCCCATCTTCTATTTATCCAGATTTTTTAGCTATTCTTGAGTGTATCTGAGTACAGATATAGGATTAAGATGAGCACAGGTAGGTATCAATGGGCCACACATTAGAGAAAACATTTAAAAGTGGGAAATTACTATTTTATAGACAAAGAATATCAATTGGAAATGTTAATAACCCACTAGAGTGGCAGTCTACAAAAACAGCCACTAAATGAATAACAGAAGTATATTCACTTTATATAGTATAAGATACTGAACATCTTTCTAAAGACTAGCTGTATTATATGAAATCTGTGTTGGTGATTATAAAAACATAATCTCATGAAACAGTCTATATGATCATATATTCAATTCTTATTTCAAAACAAACAAAAAATTATTTCAAATATTATTTATTAGAATAACTCACTATTTTATACATTTTAATTTAGAAATCCTTAAATTTTTGTTAATATGAATTAATTAAAAAATTCACATTAATGGAAAAATAATTTTATCATGTTTTTTTTAGTTGTGGGTCAAATTCAGTAGTATTCAGAGGTTCTGTGCTCTGTGCTCATCACTCCTGAGGCTCTTCAGAAACAATAAGGGGTGCCAGGGATTAAACCAACGTCAGCCTAATGAGAAGAAGCACTGTGCATACAGTAATAATTCATAAGCCCAAGAATTTTACAATTTAATTTGGAAAAAATACACACATATCTTTACCTCATAGTTTAAATATTGTATTGTTCAATTTATTATATTGTAATTAGCCTGATTTTGCTTGAATCAGTCCAGGTAAGAATGGACAATATATCAACAATAGCAAATCAATTATAAGAATATATAATAAATGGATAATCATGGTGATTTAGCAGCAAAGTGATTTTCATTTGTTTTTCTATTATAAATCTAATTCATATCATCTGCAGTAAATGACAATCACACAGAAGGGAATGTTGTTTACATGTTTAATTTGGGGGTATGTTGAAAATCACAAATGTAATCCATATTGACTATCCTGTAATAACAGCCTTCTGTTCTTAAAATAATAGATTGCTATCCTATATTTAGTATCGAAGCTATTATTAGTATAGAAAATGTAAAGTTTCTATACTGCTTTTACTGGCGACTGACAAGAACCAGCATTCCAATATTCTCCTTTAGAGTTTTCATTGCTTTATTTGTGTTAGTAATTTTCTTGACCTAAGATGAGGTGTAATTTAGGTCCTGTGTATTATGTTCAATATTCCTGGCTTAATTTTTAAATCCAGATCACCAGTGGTTTTATCTCTTTATTGTCTGTTATTTTAAATCAGAGCATACAAATTTATTTGGTCTACTGCCTTGGTTTCAGTAAAGAAAAATCATTTAACCCACTTTTAGATATCTGCCTTTTTTTTCAAGGAATACACAGAAAGCATCCACCAATTTCATCTGAGGTTATTAACACAGTACTATATTGTTCTAACAGTGCTGCCCCACAGACAGTATTGTCCACATTGAGAAACTCTTTCTAAATTAGTGCTTTTACTTCTGAAATTATTTAGGAAAGGGGGAGCCCATTAAAATTTGTATCACAAATAGTGCATACTGTTATACCCATGTATGAATATTATTCAAATATATCATAAATAATGGTTCTCAAAATTATACCCACATCACATTTCTAAATAAACAATAAATGTACACTGTTTCTCTAAATAATAATTACCTTCAGAATTCTGAAACTATCTTTCTATAATTTATTTTGTCATTTCTATATGACATACAAGAGTATGCCACCCGCACTGCAAGCCTGGCAAGCTGCTCGTGTCGTATTTGATATGCCAAATACTGGTATTTGATATGTCAAATACCAGTAACATTTATATTAGGTCATTCCCATGGCCTAATATAATGGTTTGAGGCTCTTTATGTTCCTGGAGCAAGCAGATGCCTTTGGGTTCTACTAGCATGAGACAGGACATATGGAGATATTACTGGTGCCCGCTCTAGCAAATAGATGATGAACGGGAAGATAGTGATAGTGATAGTGATTTCTGTAAGAAAAAAAATTTCAAGTAAAAAACAAACATCTTTGAAAATTTCTGAAATTTCAAAAAAAAGATTTAAATTAAATTGTGAGGACAAAATTAGGTAATGAAATTTATATTGAATCCTGATTGCTTTGTAAGAGATTTTCTCTACTTTATAAGATAGGACCAAAGAAAATTACTGTATAAAAAAGTATGGTTAATCTCTATGAATTGAAAATACATTCTGCATCACTTTCAACCAAATATACAGATTAATAAGTTATGTATTATTAATATGCATTTATTACCACTGTTGAATTCCATTTTATAAAGTTTTGCATAATTAATGTGATATTTTAATCATGTTACAATAACAAAAGTCAGTCTGGAAGCAAAGTGGGTTAGGTACATTTGGTGTGTCTAGTGGGAAACATTCTTATATCAGCTTTAAATAAGTAATTAGAGGCAGCAACAAAAATGTATGCCACCAGCATCATTAAGAAAAGTGGGTCTATATATTAATTTAAAATATCAAGTAGCAACTGGGAAAAGGAAATGACTGTTTAAAATAATACATATACAGAGAATTGCAGGAAAACAACCAGTTCTGCTTTTCATTACAAAGTATCCTTATGAGACCTCACTCATGAGCCCAACACTTCTACATTTTTTAATCAAGAGTGTTATTCATTTAGTAATATGAAAAAAAATGACAAGGAAATGGTCAGCAGAAAATTGAGCACAGAGCACAAAGGACTCCTTAAATGAAATATGTCACAGTATACATCATGTTAGCACAAGATACTCTGCGAACTGCAGCCAGAAAACACCAGAGAGGGCTGTTTAGAAACCTGCTCTTATGAGATTCCAAATATAAACATGACATAATTCAATTTATTAGCATGTCTTGGGGACACTCATTTTGAAACTCAGTTTAAAAGTGATTTTTAATCTCTTTTTTATTTTCCAGCCCATGCAAATTTCATTTGAGTGTAGAATCTGAATTGAATGCTTATGAATAAACCAATTGCCCCACAATTTCCAAGCATACTTTTATTCAATATTATGATTATCAGAAACTTACTGACTGAAAAGGGCAAGCTTTAATAATACAAATACTCACTCTGAGGAGTGAAAAATTAGGTTTACACAGCATTTTTCTTCATAGAAAACTTTTATTTTGTAAATAAAATCAAACATCAACAAAATTAAGTGATATCTAATAGATCTATACCTGGTATAAGAGTAATCAACATACTTGCATCCATCTTACATCACACTTATATGCAAATATTGCCCGGAGAGTTCTAAGGATTTTGTTGTCTTTGCCCCATATCTGGAGATTCTCAGAAATCACTCGCTGTTTAAAGCTCAAGGATCACTCCCAGTGGTGCTCAGAATATCATGCAGTGCCAGGGATCAAACTGAGCTTCCATGAGTACCATGCATTAGAGCTACCCTCCTGGAGAACTGAGGTCCTAATTGCTACACTGTATGTCCATAAACGGTATACATGACAATATTTAAAAAAATAACTAATAGGCAAACTGAATATTCTGTTTTTAGGTTCAGGTGTGAAATTGCAGTTAGAAGATTTTAATGACTAATGGTAGCAGAAGACAGAAAAGTATAGGGAAGTTTGAAGGGATAGAACAGAAGAAAAGGTTAGGTTGAGGACCTAATCCAGCTCAGGCTAAGCTGGGTTAGGTCCTCAACATGCCACATGATACACAAACACTGCCAGGATTGATTCCTGAGTGCAAAGCCTGGAGTCACCCCTGACCATTACTGGGTCTGATCCCAAAACCAAACAAAAAAAAGGAATTTTTCTTTATCCAGTGCTAATCTGAGTCACAATTTTACTTGGTCATAAGAAGAACCTGAGGTTTTATTTAAATACTGATTACAGAACCCAGGACACTTCCATTGAAATGGAGTGGGAGGGAAGGTTGGCTTTAGAAATCAGGACTGAACAAACTAGATTTATTCCTCATTTCTTCATTTCCAACACCATATTAAATGCTTGAAGCATCCTAACAATCAGAACAAGGCCAGGATGGCCATAACAGAATTTAAATGATAGTTCCTGTGGCATTAACATAAAGAAGACATCAAAACTGAATATAGCATAACACCGTTTCCTATTGAGGAAATTCACTGGAGAAAATAATCCTCACTGTGGGAAAGTGAACTCTGACACTGAAGAACTCTGCACAAAGTCCTTATCTAAAGGCTGATTCCCTGAGTGAGTGGAGAGGAGTAGAGGGTGAACGAGATAAAAGACTGGCAGATCTGGCAAGTCAGTGCCAGATAGAAAACACCCACATAGTCTGGGGAGATGTTAAATTCAGACTTGAAGAATAATATTTTATATCAACATTTGCTAAGTTGGAAACAGACTCAGAGTTTGTTGCCGCTAACACAGTGGACGGCTGCTCTCTAGCCACCAGCACAGCGAGCCATTCCTGGTAGGGGGCCACCTCAGCCCTGCCCCAACACATACGCTGCCTGAGTTAGCATGAGCTTCAGCACCCCAACCTGACAAGTGTGTGTGTGTTGAAGTGCTGAATAATTTAGATTCTCCCAGAATTCAGGAGAACTGGGGAGTTCCACTGGGTGTGACCATACCTGACCTGAAATGGGAGCAACGACACCAAAGGTGAGTCTTGCCTAGGAGGGTCTGAGCTTGGACTCTGTCTAGCTGGGGTGCTCATACAACCTAGCCCACCTCAGACCTACAGTCTCAGTTCATAGTTCAGGTACAAACTGTCTTAAATATAGCAAGTTTATAGACTCAGCAAAGCCAGAACAAAGCAAACTTCCCAATGTGGGTGCATCCAATCAAACATAGTTTCCAACAAAATGAAGAAGAAGAAAGTGCAATTATTTTTAAAAATATCAATTTTACCATACCCATTGTATAAGAAAAAGACTTGGGATTGGAATTGCAGTACCCAGGCTATCCAGGAGCAATGATCGAGGAGAAAACAATCAGGAACTGCCATGCCAGGAAAAGAATAAGACAAGCCTTGTCCATCAGGCAATGGTTCAGAGAAAACATCCACAAAATGGTATTAACAAATTGAAAAATATGTTGTAGCAATAAGATCAGCTTGCTGACAGCTACTATTGGGAACACATGACAACAATCTCCAGTTAAGACCCAACTCAGTTAGACTTCAATGCCACATCAATGATAATATCACATCAACTTGTAAGGCACCAGCAACTGTGAATGCTGGGTCTAAGCTCAAGATAACCAGATTTTGTTGGCGTTACATTTACCGAGCACTGGTGTCACAAACATCCTGTGGTCATCCAGTTGAACAGAAATCAGAGTAACAGATACCAGTTCAATATTGCAAATGTTTATGAAATCTTTAAAAGGATTTTTGTGGATGCTAAAAATTAGTAGGCACATAGGCACTAACGTGTTGCCATAAATGGAAGACTGAGTTGCTTCTCAGATCACTTGGAATTCAGAGTTCACGCCAAAATAGGGGTTTTATGATAAAATGAACTTTCTATACTACCCAAGGATGACTTTGAAGAAACAGTACCATCAATGTTCATTGAACTGAGGAAAAAATTGAAAGAGTTTCAATGAAGTTGAAGAAAGATTGACAGGAAAAGTCAAAGAATGCATTCAAACAGAAATGAAGGGACTAAGGAAATCAGTAGGAAGACTCAGCAGCTAAACAGAAAAAGTTAAAGTTTAAATCAATTACCTAAGAGTAAAGGCACACCACATTATAAATAAAGAGAAGGTAATATAGATCATATTTTTAAGGAAAAACACTACATGTAAAATTGATCCAAATATCAAGTACCTGGGAATCAAATTAACAAATGATATGTAGATGTACATATTAGATACTATAAGTAACAATTAAAAAGCTACCAGCTCTGCTCACGTTTGGCTGATCTTAAGGTATCCAGGAGGGAGGGCAGATTCAGGCCCTGGCCTGCCACCCCAATAAAGGTTCAGATAAGCCAGAGGAACCCCCTCACCATGATGACAACCATTTTTCAATGCCCAGATTCCACAACTCATCAGAGCTCCACCCAAGAGGGAAGCCAATCTTAAGTCCACCTCATCAACCTCCACTCTAGAGAGACACATTTTACCCAGACACAGATGGAGCTGCTACCAGCTCTCCCCCATTCTGTGCGACCATGCAGGACATCAGTAAATGCAAAAAGTAAGAGCACTTGCACGGAAAAAACAGTAACAAGAATAAACCTCATTCCCATGACTTGAGCGAATGGTTTTAGGTTCTTTTTGTTCCTGGAACAAGCAGAACTTGGGCTATGCTAGCATGCAACAGGGACAAATGGAGATATTACTGGCACCCGCTTGAGCAAATCGATGAACAACGGGAAGACAAAGCGGTATAAGTGATAAGTAACAATTAAAAAATAATAAAGCACACCCAAAATGGAAAAATATTCCATGTTCATGAACTAGAAGAATTAGCATTTTTAAAATGACCATACTAAAAAAGCATTACACAGATCCTATGAACTTCCCATCAAAATTTCAATGATGGGCAGTGAGTTGATACAACAGTTGGAAACATGAGTACATTTTCCATACCAGATCAGTTTTCAGTACAACATGATTCCCGGAACATCTCCAAGGGCAATCTCAAAGATCCCTGGGCACCAGCATGTAGTCTGGACATCCTCAGTATTGTTGGGATCCTAATGTAACCCGGGCACAACATTTTGTAACAAACTACCATACCAGTTAGGTGAGATGAACTATTGGGGCCCCTGAACCTCCTGAACACTGCTTGCCACCAATCCCCAATTCCTATTAAATTATTAAAGAAATTAAAATAAAATTCCTACTAAAATTTAAATGAAATCATACAACTATACAAACTGCTAACTTTAATGAGAAAATAGAAGGGAGTTTATCACATTTCCAGTCTTTACATTTTAATGTAGGTCTTTTTTGTTTCTATTTTGTTTTGAGCCACACCCAGCAGGGCTCAGTGTTTACTTTTGACTTTGTGCTCAGGAATTACTTCTGATGGTGCTCAGGTTACCTGGAATTGATCTCGGGTCGTCTTACTGAAAGGCAAGAGCCCTATCCCTTGTCCTATCCTTCAACCTCCTAACATGGTTAGAAAAAAAATGTGTGGTACTATAATAACGACAGACACTCACAGAGTAAAATAATATCCTATAGGTATATCTCAGATATGTTATCATATATACCAATATGACAAGGGCAAATCTCAGATGTATCAAGATAAAGTGCTTGATACATGAAGTGGAATAAGAAAGACCTCTTCAGTCAGCAGTCAGGAGAACTGAATAGTGCAAGAAGAAGAAGAAGAAGAAGAAGAAGAAGAAGAAGAAGAAGAAGAAGAAGAAGAAGAAGAAGAAGAAGAAGAAGAAGAAGATGAAGAAGAAGAAGAAGAATGAGGAGGAGGAGGAGGAGAAGGAGGAGGAGAAGGAGAAGAAGAAGAAGAAGAAGAAGAAGAAGAAGAAGAAGAAGAAGAAGAAGAAGAAGAAGAAGGAGAAGGAGGAGGAGGAGAAGGAGAAGGAGAGAAGAAGAAGAAGAAGAAGAAGAAGAAGAAGAAGAAGAAGAAGAAAGAAGAAAGAAAGAAAGAAAGAAAGAAAGAAAGAAAGAAAGAAAGAAAGAAAGAAAGAAAGAAAGAAAGAAAGAAAGAAAGAAAGAAAGAAAAGAAAGAAAGAAAGAAAGAAAGAAAGAAAGAAAGAAAGAAAGAAAGAAGCTGGATTAGTTTCCTTTATCTCATACCATCTACAAAAGTTGATTCAAAGTGGTAAAATGCCAGGGCCATAACGATAGTTCAGTAGGCTGTATGCATGCTGGACATACAGGGCCCTGGGTTTGACTGCATGGCCTCAGAGCACCTGTAGGAACCCCAAATACACAATCAGGAGTATTCCCTAATCATGGCCAGCTGTGATCTCAAAACTAAACCAAAGGAAAACAACAAGCAAAAGTATTTTGATAAAAGACTCCTAGATTAGACCATAATTTTTAAATACTCTTAAGAATATGGGCTACATATCCAAAAGGGTAGAAGCAACAAGTGCTGGCGTGGATGTGGGGAAAAGGGGACTCTCATACACTGTTGGTGGGAATGTCGACTTGTACAACCTTTCTGGAAAACAATATGGACATTCCTCCAAAGACTAGAAATTGAGCTCCCCTTTGACCCAGCCATACCGCTCCTGGGAATATACCCTGGAAAGCCAAAAACACACAGCAGAAACACAATCCGCACTTTTATTTTCATAGCAGCACTATTCACAATAGCCAGAACCTGGAAACAACCAGTATGCCCGAGAACTGATGACTGAATAAAGAAACTGTGGTACATCTACACAATGGAATACTATGCAGCTGTCAGAAAAAATGAAGTTATGAAATTTTCCTATAAATGGATGGACATGGAGAGAATCATGTTGAGTGAAATTAGTCAGAAGGAAAGAGAGAGACATAGAATGACTGCATTTATTTGCATGACATAAATATACCAGGTGATCTTAGCAAAAGTGGAAATTACCACAAGCGCGTGGGAGTCAGAGGTTTGGTTAGATAGAGAAGGGAACATGTGTGAATAAATGTCTAAAGGTCTGATACCAACATAGAACTGAGCATTAAATACAGACAAAAATGCAAATGATGGCTTCTAAGTGTGCGTAGTGCAACCCACAATGTGTGGGAGAAGGAGGAGAGAGAGAGGGGGAGAGAGAGGAGATAAAGAACCTGCCATTTAGGCAGGATGTGGGAGGGGAAGGGAATTGGGGACATGGGTGTTGGTTGAGGGGCACTGGTGGAGGGCGGGGTGCTGGAACACTGTGTGGCGAAACCCCCAAGCGTGAACAACGTTGTAATTGTATATCTCACGGTGGTATAATAAAATGTTAAAAAAAAAGAATATGGGCTAAATTCTTCATGATCTGGACATTAGATTGTCTTCAATGATTTTGCTCCATTGGTAAAGATAACAAACAAGAAAGTCAACAAATGAGATGGCATCAAAATTAAAATAATTTAAGATGGCAAAAGAAATTTCATCTAAAACGAAAAGATACTACAGTACATGGGATAATACATTTACATACAACACAGCAGTGGAAAGGCTAATATTCATGATATATAAGTACTCACAAAGCCCAACAACATAAAAATTAATAACCCCATAAAAAAGAAAGAGGAAACACTTACCCTAGTTTTATATATGAATAGCAGTACCATGAAAAAGAGTTCATTGCCAATTATCAGGGAAATAAAAAAAAATCAAAATGTTGGAGACATCATTTCACACTTGTGAGAATGGAGTGAACCAAAAAGACTTGGAACAACCAGTGTTGACACAGAAATAGTGAAAAAGAAATCTTTACTCAGTGTCAGTGGGAATGGGATCTGATTTCTCTATGGAAAAAAAATCTTGTTGATTTTTCAATAAATAAATAAAAATTGAACTTCTATATTATCTATCAATTCTACTTCTTTGCATTTACCCATCCAAACACAAAATCAATTATCATCAAAGATATATGAATGGCATTGATTATAGCATGCTTATTAAAATGATCAGTGTATGGATACAACCCAAATGTCCTGGAATGAAAAGATGTAAAAGGAAGCTATGGCATATCTACATAATGGGATTCTGATTCTTGAGAAAAGCTGAAATCTTGAGCTGGCTACACATTGGATGAAACTGGAAGAAATCGTGTTAAATACAATAATTCAAAGGAAGAACAAGTATTGGATGACCTCACCAATCTGTGCTATATAGAAAAAAATGGAGAACACTTGTATAAAAAGATGACAAACTCTTGGCTTCGGCTTTAAAACTGAGATTGCCAAACTACAGTGAGGATGATTGAAAAGGTAGATTGGAAGTAATATAAAGAAGAGTGGCAGAAGTCTTAATTTGATGGTGGTGAGTTGCAGTAATTGTGTACATACCAATTATTACTGTTTACAATATTATAACACTATATACTCGAAATAATAACAATGATGAAAATAATCTTTTAAAATTAAAGAGATCGAGAATAAAAATAAGACAAAAATGTCATGTCCATTTACTATGTTCAGATAATATTTAAATAGATCTAGAATATTACCATGTGATTTGCAGTATTAAAGTATTCACAAATACGCTAAAAAAGATAAACTGCTTTAGATAGAAATAAGCATTGCTGACAAATAGTCAAATTAAAATTAATTTTGTCTCTATACATTTCACACTGTTGGGATGATGAAGCAGTGATTCTAATAATTGGCTTTGGTAATTTAAAGGAAAACATGAAACAAAGTAATGGAAGTTATTATTTTAGAAATCATCTTGAGATTTAACTCTTAGCTATGTTCTATATTAGTGGGTAATAATGACTATTCTAAGAAAATTTTCATCGCTCCATTGAATGATCTTATCTCCAAAGTAATTGTCAAATGCAAATGACCATTGGGTAGACAAATCTATTATAAGTCAATATGTATATGTCAATCTAGTTAATATATGTATGTATTATATGTCAAATTACCTTTTGTTTATAGCCCTCTATCTCCTACTCAGAAGGTGTCTATTTCATAGCCAGGTGCAGTGGCTTGCTAGAATGTTGATTTTCTCTTTCCTGTGTGCCCTATGCATGGTCTCATGTTCTGGCAAAGTCCTTTTGTATAGACACAGGAAGAAAGCTAAGGCTATGCATTTGTAATCGAGGAGTTAATTAACTCTGAAATATTAACTCTGGTGCATCTGTCATATTTCTAACTTAAAACCTCAGTTGGCTTCAGATTGATTCTATTTCCTTACATGCCAAAAGGAGGGTTTCATTGTGGGACTGGATGTACCCAGGGCAAGCCATGAATAAGCTTCTTTGGCCTAGTCATAGGATAGACCAAGTGTTATGAGCAATATAGTAAGCTAAAAGTCTGGCATGGAACAAACTCTGTCATGACCCAAAGATAAGCAACTGATTAAGGATCCTGTTGGGATTAAGAAAAAACTAACCCTGCCAGAGAACTGTAGTCTGAAATATATAGCAAGATGTCTCCAGCAACAGCCATCCTGTAAGCTTGATCCCAGGTCCAGATAAATATTTGTATTACTGCGTTTGATTATTTACTAGCAAAGAAAAGGAGAAAACAACATGCCAGGATTCAGGGTTTGTCCTGAGCCGGTTTGTATCCCCAGAGCAGGATTCGTCTCTGGGTGGGGGAGGGGGTGAGGTCCCCTGGCGGTTTACCCAAAGGAGGCAAACTCATCATTTCAAGAGCAAAGTCCATGCCCTCTTATATATCCCATCCCCCAACCCATTGTATAGTATATAACTACCAGACTTGATTTGAGATGGGGGAAGAGAGTGGAGTGAGTTGGAGTGAGGAGTGAGTGAGGCAAGAGTAAAAGAAGACAGCTTCAGAGTTTCAAGAGTCAGTGGTCTTGCTTCTTTATCCATCCGTCAAGGGGAATAGTCATGACCCTGAATGTGAGCAGGGATGCTGCCTAGCCCCAAATATCTGTTGGGGACCTCTCTGAACTCTAACAATTACATGTATGTATAGATTAATCTAGTTAATCTAGTTAACAAGAATAATTTCTCTAGAATCTCATCAGCTATTAGCTAATTTTTCAATTTAAATTGAGGACTCTAAAAGGTAAAAAATAGAAACAAAAATAACTAGAGCCGGATATATGGCTCAATATTGGAAGTATGTAATAAATGGCTAGATATATAAGGATTCAGATTTGATCTCTAGTACTGCGTGATAGTACTGCATGATCCCACAAACTACTACTGGGTCATTATCATGGCCTGCTAACTTCCAGGAAATGCTGCGCTGGCCCTAGTCATCACTGATTCATTGTGATAAAGCAGTGCTGCATCCTAATCCATGTACTTAACCTTCTGGAAAAGTCCCTGGACCCTGAAAACCACTGGGGAGGATTACTTCATGTTTTTTTTTTTTTTTTGCTTTTTGGGTCATACCAGGCAATGCTCAGGGGCTACCTTCTGGCTCTTTGCTCAGGAATTACTCCTGGTGGTGCTCAGGGCACCATATGGTATGTCGGGAATCAAAACTGGGTGGGCCAAGAGCAAAGCAAATGCCCTACCCACTGTGCTATAGCTACAGGCCCCAATTTCAAAAGAAATAATCGAGACACATTGACTCATAAAGATCCATCTAGGCAATTCCATGTGTCCAAGCATAACATAGTTTTTTCTTTATTCTCCTATTTATTTGAAACTCATAAAAATATTAATAATTTATTTAGTCAAATATATATAGAACTCTTTGTTTTTTAATGCATATGGAATACCATAGATGATAGATTTTTTCTTTTCATAAAAACCTGAATGATGCATTCTCTATATCCAAATTACAGAAATCATGCAGTAATTAACATGTTATCTACATAGGCAGGTTCATTTCCTTATGTGTATGAAATTCAAGATTTCATTAATTTATACATCTTCCAATGGCATGATCCACATTTTAATTGCTGTGGTATCTCTCATGACAGTGACTGATTTAATTTAGAGAGAAAAGTTAAGAAATTCCTATTTGCAGTTTGTAGTGTTACATAGTGCAAATTTTGCTATAGCTGTTCGGAACCAAATTATTATTAATTAGTAAGCAATCCTGGTACTGATGTAGGCAGGCAGACAGGGGGGCCCTGCATGGCAATGAACAGTTGCCATTAGTCTATCACCTATTGGAACCAGGAACAAGACTTGATAACCATTAACCAACAATAAACCCTGAGGAAGCTGGATCCACCTTCTTCTGCACAGCCCTTAGCCCCCACCAACCTTTGATGGCCCAGAAGAAGATTCCAGAGCATTCCAGCCCAAAGGGATAAAAGCCCCCTTGGGAAATCAGTCTGGGCTTGCTCGATCTCTGCCTCTGTGCAGCCTTCATCTCCATCTTGAGATGCGTACTCTCTCCCTCACTTTTCTTACTCCTTCCCCATCCTAAAACCTCTATAATAAAACCTGTTTTACTTCACTGCTCCTTGACTCCTGAAAATTCTCTTTCTGCGAGGAAGACAAAAACCCCGAGGAAACCCCGGATAAGTCCTTGGACTGACTTTCCTTTCCTGCACAAAGAGCAATTCCTCGCTTCAGCCTGAGTTTGTGGCTCCCCCGAGAATTCTCGGGTGGTGGGGATCAACTTCCGTGCCTAGAGATCAAGCGGGCATCAGGTGTGGCTTGACGGCCACCTCCCTAGCGCTGGTGGGGCTCAAGCCCACACCGTGCAGGGTCTTATCTCAGATTATCAGTCCTAAACCTGCTCAACCGTCCTGGGCAGCAGAGGCAGCTGGGGAGAAAGTGACCATCTCTCTCCCCTTCCGGCCTTACATAAGCCTCCCGTGGAGTTCACCTACGTCATTCCTACTTTCAAAGCATAAAGAAAAAACTATAGTTCTCTTACCATCACTTCCCAAGTGATCAACTGTGGCATTTTGCAAAATTGGATTATTGAAACAGGTCTAAGGCCAACAAAGATGAAAACAGAAAGAAAAGTTGATAATATGCAAATAAAATTTAGATAGACTACAAACGAGTTATAGAATGTGTGAAACTATTCAAGACACTCTACTTTTGTAACCAGAAGCACTTGTGGAGGAAAGTAATGGACAAATATAAGCAGCATAACTGATGAAAAGGCTGATAGCTTCTTTGATGAATAGGGTCAGGAAAAATATTTGCAATAAAGAAATTGTCAGAGATATGCAGAAATAGTAAAAAATTGTAAAGCACTAAATATAAGTGGATTCAAACTCGGAATGGCATTTGACAATTGATACATATAAAAATGCTCACAGTAATAAAAGTTGTATGACCTGCAAAAAACGAAGCACGAATTGCTTACTTAAATGAATTTTTGGTAAGACTTATTTTTAAATGAAATACACTATACTTCAATTATCTAAGGTTTTAAAATGTTATATTATATAAATATTAAGATTTAGAATAGACTAATTCCCGGTATATTTAATACCATCAGAAAAACAGCATTCAATTGTTTTGGAAAAGATTTTATGTGACACACAATTTTGATCTTTCCCATCATTTACTAAAATCCTTCTGCAGAGCTTCAACTTGCACAGTTACTTTTAATGTGCTTCTCTAGTGGGTTAAACCAGGACTGGCTATATTTTAAAGAAGGAGCTTTTGGCATTTTCAAGAAGATAAGTGGGCTAAGATGCTTCTAAGAGACTTCAACGTTTAGGTCTTAAAATGCATTTGATATGCTTCATGAGAGGAAAGATTAAAGGATACAGAACTAATCTTCTTAGTACCAATTTTACAAATATGTCAAAACCCCATTTTATTCTGATCTACAGAAAGATTTATACTTTCTAATCTTCCTTATGAAATAAATTTTAATATAATAAGTAATTCAACCATTACTACCACGTAAGTGCTAAATGAAAGTTCTGAGTGTTAAAAAATTTTTTAATGCTCATCTCTCCATCATTCTGAACTGCAGCATGCTGTGGAACTGTAGCAGATTTTTCTTTAAAGCTTTGTTCTTCTCAATGGGAAAACATTGGCTGTTCATGCTCCATCCTCCTCTTACACACACTTTACTAATACAACACAAGCCAACAAGTTATTTTCTTCTGATGTCTTTTGGATCATCATAAGCATCATAGACGTTTTCATCAGTGATGCCAAGAGAACTGGGAATATGTTAGTTTACTTTTGCTTCCTTTGTTGCTTAGTTGGCTGCTTCTGCAGCAACTGAACAAAAAGAGGATCATGCATGAAATACAGCTATTATTTATGAGAGAATGGCTGGTTTTAAAACAAGATAGATGCTTAGTATTCTGTGGATATTCCCCCACCAGATTGTAACAGTTCTGAAGGAGGTTAAATTGCGAGCCAAGACTGTCAAAATTTTCTCTTGATATAGCACCAAAATAGCCTGATCAGCCCAAAAGCTGCTGAGCCTCACTATTAGGAACTGCAGTTACTCTGCAATGTGAAAGATAGAGGATTTGGTCTATTTCATCACTTCTACCCATTCTTGCTAAAGATCAGGAATTTCTACCTGAATGACTTGATGTGACATTTATTTCTAGTTGTGGATGAAGTCATGGTGTTGTTCAATGCATACATTATCCATGTCTGTTGATATCAACAAACATGTTATTCTGTATTTTAGACTGTATGTCTGTCTCAGCTGGTTTTATTTTCTCCTGTATAGAAACTAGCATGCAAACAACTTTAGATGATATACAAAATAAAGATTAACCTAGAGACTACCCTTTCATTCATCAGCTTTACTAAATATCTACTTTATGGCAGTGATACATGTTATATCTAGCTTTCAATAGGGATTAAAGTCATTTGTATTCTTTTATAAGCCTCTCTGAGACTTTTTCATTTAATATTTGATAACAATGTCCAACGGGAGAAAGAAAGAGAAGGGAAGGTAGATGAAGGAAAATGCCTCTCATAGAGACAGGTTTGGGGTTGGGAGGGTGGAGGAGGAAAAAGGGGAACACTGGTGGTGGAATGTACACTGGCAGAGGGATGGGTGTTGGAAAACTGTATAATTGAAACCCAGTCATGAGCAGCCTTATAGCTATATCTCACAATGTTCTATAAAATAAATAAATAAACAAATAAAGTTCATATAAACTAAGCTACAAAACAATAAGAAAATTAGTTTTCTGACAAACATTACATAAATTAGAAGTTATCTCTATTACTATTGTTTAAACTTTTGACAGACCAGTTGCAAGGTCTCTACTATAGTAGGAGGATTACCAGGACTGAGAGTTAGTATAGCGATTGAGCTAAATGCCTTGCTCACTCCTTTTTTTCCTTTGGTCTTTTTGGGCCACTCCCGGCGATACTCAGATGTTAGTCCTGTCTCTGCACTCAGAAATTACTCCTGGTGGTGCTCGGGGGACATATGGGATGTCAGGGATCGAACCTAGGTTGAGGCAAACGAGGCAAACGCCCTGCCTGCTGTGCTATCACTTCAGCCCCATCTTGCACACTTTGACCCTGCTTAGACCCTTGCTACCACACACTCCCTGAGCATCCCTGGTTAAAGCCTAGGCTGCCCCAAACCATGAGGTGCGCCCCAGAAGAATCAGCCCAGCTCTAGCTCTGCTGTTTAGATGGAATGATCCCTGGCACCATGGGGCCAGAGAAACAAGGCGCTCTCATGCCCTAGCACTTTAAACCACAGGCCACGTTGGAGAAGAATTAGTGGGAAGGGCGCCCATTTCCTCTGAGCACTGCTTGGAATCCCTCCAAAAATGGCAAGTAGAATAATTATTATTTCCTAAGAGTCCTTAGAGAACACGCATTTATTTTTTTTTATTTTTTGTAACAATTACAAAAATGTTCATGTTTGGGTTGGAACATGTATTTTTAAAAAGGCGACTAAGACTGGGGGCCAGAGTGATAGCCCAGCGGGTAGGGCCTTTGCCTTGCATGAGGTGCTGGCCCAGGTTTATCCCCGGCATCCCATATGGTCCCCTGAGCACCACTAGGAGTAATAGGAGTAATTCCTGAGTGCAGAGCCAGGAGTAATCCCTGAGTGTTGCCGGGTGTGACCCAAGAAGCAAAAAAAAAAAAAAAAAATAGAAAAGGCAACTAAGACACAAAGACAGTCAACAGAGTGGGAAAGAATATTCACCCAATACCCATCTGATAAGGGATTAATATTCAGGATAAATCAGGCACTGGTAGAACTTTACAATACGAAAACAACCAACATCTTCAAAAAATAGGGAGATGAAATGATCAGAAACTTCTGCAAAGAAACTCCAATGGCCAAAAGGCATATGAAAAAATGCCTATCATCACTAATCATCCGGGGAGATACAAATCAAGACAACAATGAGATATCATCTCACATCACAGAGACTGGCACATACCCAAAAGAGCAAGAACAACAAGTGCAGACATGGATGCGGAGAGGAATGGACTCTCATCAATTTTTGGTGGGAATGTCGACTGCTACAGCCATTTTGGATAAAAATATGGACATCGCTTCAGAACCTAGAAATTAAGCTCACATTTTACCCAGCAATACCACTCCTGGGAATATGCCTTAGGAACCCGAAAACACACAGCAGAAACACCATCTGCACTTTTATGTTCATAACAGCATTACTCACAATAACCATAATATGGAAACGACCAGAATTCCTGAGAACAGGCGACTGGAAACTATGGTACATCTACATGATGGGATACCATGCAGCTGTCAGGATAAACTAAGACATGAAAACCTATAAATGGATAGACATGTGTTGGATGACAGGCTTAGCTAGTTTGGGAGCTTTGCTGCTTTACCCACTCACACTTAATCTATTTACATACTCTTAACCCAAGATTCATTCTAATGAAATCTCTCTTCTATGTAAACACTGATAGAGGGTGCAGCAGTTACAGTCACCTTGACTCTGAATAACTTATGACTTATTATACATCTACTAAGACTGCTATGTTTTCTAGATTGGGCACAGCTTCTCTTTATACCCACTGCACCCAGTGTGGGACAGTTAGAATTTATCAGGAGACTGCCATCCTGGCTACTTTTAGACTATTGTTTAAGAGTATAGGAAGGATCATACAGTTTGCCCTCATGCAGGCAAGTGTGACCCTTTTGGTATACGGAGTACAAGATACTCAGAATTACCCTGGTGCAAATAATAAATAAGGACCTTGTGGGTACCATCTCCATTACATGAAACCCATGACATTAAGACGTATTACTTTATACCAGCCCTCTCTCTCTCTCTCTCACTCTCTCTCTCTCTCTCCAGTGTTTTATATAAGAGATAATCTCGGAAGAAGAGATTAGTCCTTGTTGTAATCATTTGTTTATACCTGTAAGAGGGTGTGGAACCACCCTTCTACATTCTGTTTAGGGTTCTTTGTTGACAGGACCCTCCCTGTCAACAGTGAGGAATACTTTGGTGTATATAAGGGGACTGACTTGAGGCATTCTCCCTTTTTTCTCCCCCTTCTTTCTTTTGGGTAAGACTCCTCTCAGATGAGATCCTCTCTCTTTGGTGGGAGACTTCCGCTCTCTTGTATGGTCTAAGTTCAAACCAGAGCTATGGTTCTTTCATTATATTGGGTTGCGGTGGGAGAGCTTTTGTACTACTAAAAGCCTTTTTGGGAACTGCGCCAGACTCATGAGTTTTCATTCGTTTTCCGGGCGGCCTCAGAGGTAGAAGAGAACTTCTGTCCTGATACGGTTGGGGACCCCAGTGGCTCCCCAACAGACATGTAGAAGACCATGCTGAGTGAAATTAGCCTGAGAGAAAAGGACAGATATAGAATAACTGCACTTATTTGCAGGATATAAAACAATTAATATGATTGGATAAAAATATGGACATTGCTTCAGAACCCTTAATTTTCATTTATTTTCTAATATTTATAAAGGTACTTGTGAGAAAAATGTTCAGTCCTCTTTTAGTATTATATATTTTTTACTTGTGTTTGAAACCTTTAGAGTACTTTGAAAGTACAATTAGCTATACCTGCCATGAACTTGCACTCAAAGTAGCACAGGATTTCCTTTCTTTGTTTTTCTTAATTATATATGCAGCACAACCACTAAATCAGATTGGTTAAGCCAGTAAGACTTCAGCATGAATACCATCCCTGTATGTTGAATATAACCTCAAACCATTAAAATGTACGCATTTATATACTAATTTACTTTGGTTTGGGGATCACACCTGACTTTACTCGTGACTTCTGACTCTGTGCTTAGGGATCACTCATAGCAGGCTTAAAAGTCTTATATGGTCCTGGAGATCAAACCTTTACAGACCTTGAGCAAACAAGTGCCTGACCCACTGTCTCAACTATCTAGCCCCTAATATGTAAGAATTTCAATAAAACAAAATGAACAGATCCAAATAATATATGAAATAGTGTATTAAATTATTAGTAACTGGAAAACATTATGGGCATTCCTCCAAAGACTAAAAATTGAATTTGCATTTGACCCAGCCATACCTCTCCTGGGAATATACTCTGGGAAGCCAAAAATAGGCAGCGGAAACACCATCCCTATTTTTATGTTCATAGCAGCATTATTCACAATAGCCAGAATCTGGAAACAACCAGAGTGCCCGAGAATGGATGACTGGATAAAGAAGCTTTGGTACATCTACACAATGGAATACTATGCAGCTGTTAGGAAAAATGAAGTTATAAAATTTGCCTATAAATGGATGGACATGGAGAAAATTATGTTGAGTGAAATTAGCCAGAAGGAGAGAGACAGATACAGAATAACTGCATTTATTTTCATGACATAAATATATATGTACATATTATGATACAAATATCTAACGTCAAGTGAAACATGTATCAGAAGGTCTTGTCAAAGGTGGAAATTATCACAAACGTGGGAGTCAGAGGCTAGGTGAGACAGAAAATAGAACAGTGTGCTAACAATTGTCGAGGGTACTAATGCCAACCTAGAGCTGAGCATTATATACAGGCAAAAAGATGCACACGACAACCCTTTAATGTATGTTCTGTAATCCATAGTCTGGAAGGGAAGGAAAAGAGAAAGAGAGAGAAAGGGAAAGAAATAAAGAACCTGCCATGGAGGAGGGCTGGGAGATGGGGGAGGGAACCGGGAGCGTTGGTGGTGGTAGATGGGCACTGGTGGAGGGATGGGTGCTGGAACACTGTATGACCAAAACCCAAATATGAACTTTTTAATTGTATACCTTTGTAATTGTATATCTCACAGTGGTATAATAAAGCACTTAAAACTATTAGTAACACACTCTTAATTTGTACAAAGGCATCTTTGAATAGTCCTTTTCACATTGTTCGATACATGAACTACCTGGGAAAGGAGACTTAGAAAAACTTAGGTTCTGACATATTGTTCTTCGTCAGACCTGAGAATCTTCACTTTTAGCAATTTAATGTGGTTTTAATACAAAACTCTTTGATAAGTAAGGTTTGAGGCCTATTATAAAATTCCATTTCTGAGTTTTGGTCTATAAATGCTTGAATTATAAATATATTAGTAGGTCCACTTTGAACTGAGAGAATGTGAAGATAATGATCTTATTTCTTTCTTTTGTAGTTACTATTGTTTATCTGGTAGGTACTTTTAAAGTCATAAATTTACAAATTTGCCGAAGATGAACAATAATTCACAATATGAAAAGGAAAATAGTAGTGACTGAATGGAACTACTAAACACAAAGGCAAGGGTTCTGTAAATTACTATGATTATGAAATGCTGAAGAATAAAAAAGAAAGGAAATTGTTAAGCTTGATAGAAAATATAAGGGGTAGAAAAGTATACAATTCCATTGATGGCATATTTAAATCACAAATGGCTTAAATCAACCACATTTTAAATCATCTCATGCTTGTTAACTCATGAATACTTTTAGACAAGTACAATTGTGTAGATGAAGAAATAAGTCACACACAGTTTAAATTGGTTGGTGTAGGCCATAAAGCTATGAATTACTAGGACACATATTCAAATTATGTTTAATTTTAGAACTTTTACTGAAATTATTTTATTTAACACTAGAGAAGCTATAGTTTTAGGAAAATATGTTATCGGTTTTATAGCTGCATTGTACTTTTCTTAAATCATCTATATTATATATGGCAGTAACTGAGAAGTTGTTTCAGCTTCTTTCTCTTTTACTTCCTAAAATATTATACTTTGTTCTTGCTCCAGTGAATTTATAAATCCATAACATGTTTGAACTCAAGATCTACTCTAAATAAATTCTATCTCCCTTTGGTGAAATAAAATTTAAAATCACATATGTTCCTTATTTAAATTACTTAAATATTACAAATGCATATAAAACTGAAATTCAAAGTAAAGTTTATGTTTTATCTACACAAAATGTGAAAAATGGAAGTGAGAAAACTAATACTTTATAGATCTAGAAAATTTTAATCCACATTCTCCTAAATCACAAAAAATAAAGTTCACAAAGTTTTAAGTGCAAAAACTACCATGTTTAATTACATGTCAATGCCTGATTTTTTGGTTTGTTGCCAATATTATTCCAAATATTGAATGTGTTAGAAGTCACAGTCTTTGAATTAGTTCTCATTCACTTTGATTTGCCTTATTTTTAAGATTCAACTAGAATAAGAGCGTAAGAGTATAACTAGTACTTAGTATAAGAGTACTAGATTGAAGCAAAAAGTCATTTTAACCATTCCAGTAAATAATTTGAGAAATAGGATGACTGGTGGCTTAAATTTCAGAGCAAGTTTTAAGTGTGCTTTGAGATTGTTTCCTTGGGGCTG
Organism: Cryptotis parvus; assembly: GCA_021461705.1. Lineage (NCBI taxonomy): Eukaryota > Metazoa > Chordata > Mammalia > Eulipotyphla > Soricidae > Cryptotis > Cryptotis parvus. The sequence goes on along the minus strand of JAJIBD010022218.1, from coordinate 204,818 downwards.
GAGTGATAATACAACAGATAGGGCATTTTACCTGGATTCTTGCATCCCCTAGGGTCCCCCAAGCACCACCAGCCTAATAATATACTGAGGTACATTCTATGTCAACATGCTTTGTAAATAATTACTGGATGTAAGAGACTCCTCTGAAGGGACTATGTCTATGTATACACAAAAGTAACATACCGCACTTTAGATACATGTGAAATATCAAGTCTGTAGTTTCACATTGATTTTATTTTTCAGTCAAGGCAGTAATAAAATTATTTTCAATCTGACACACATTTAAGGTAAAAAAAGTACCTTATCCAATTTCTTAATATTAACATGGAAAAGAGCAGAGCAGAGCTATACTGCAGTGAGTGGACCTTTGCTTTGCACTTGGCTTACCTGGGTTTGATCTCAACACCACATATGGTCCCTTTGCCATGAATAATCATTGAATACAGAACAAAAAAAGCCCTGACTTCCACTGTCTGTGGCCCAAGAAACAAGCATTAAAAAAAAAATACCAAAATATTCACATATACCATCTATTATCTATCAACTTCTGATGCAAATCGGGAAAGAGGCCACTTCATTATGACCAGTAGAATTTTTTTTCAGGTATTTAGCTTTTGATTTTATGCAATTTTCTTAGTTAATTTCTCTGGTAGAGTTTAGTCAAAAACCTGAGCAGGAAAAGCAAAGCCTCTCATCTTTAAGGGCCCATAGAAGATATGAACTACTGTTACCGTCACACCAACATAACTCTTTCTCTACAGTTTATTCCCTCTGACTGAAGAGACAGTTTCAATGTCTAAGGCTGCTCTGGCCTTCAGGATGGTAGTATAGCTTATTTGCTAAAGTTGCCATCTCAACAGCACTAAACCACATGATTTCTCCCCTATGTTATTTCATTTTATTTCCCATAAAAAGCACAATGAGAAACATCCTAGGAATCAGAGCTTTTACTTTCCAACTATAATGTTCAGTTTTATAACATCGTTAGGTTTCATACAGAAAAATAATAATGCAGGCAATGCGATTCTGATTCTCACATTGACTTCGTCATTTCTGAGACCCAACAAGCTTTCAGATTCAGGTCTTGACCGGAATTTCAACCATTTTAAGACGTAGATTTCTAGACTGTTTGTTAAAACATGAAAAATCTATAAAATTTTCAAACTAGGAGGTAATATAAGTGCCACAATAATAAGATCTGAGGTAGCAGTGTTTTGGTAATTCTTGCCACTCCAAAAATTACATTTTTATCATTAAGAAACCCAATAGAATAATATAAGGATGGTCTTGTTACTTCATGAAAAATAAAATATTAAAAATTGATGCTGTTTCTTTTTAAGTAAAACGGGTTTTGTAATGGAATTTTTAGGAAGGGGAAGGAGGAGGGAAAGAGAGAGAGAGACTACACATCTCAAAGGGGAGATCCAGGTGACATGTGTCCTTGGCTACGTGGGTTCAAGCAGCACATAGGCTCAGGCAGCATATGCGCGCTGACATTTTTTCCAAAGCAAAATAAAGATGACAAAGTTTAAGCTTAGGTCCTGAACACTCCCTACACCACCCACCCAAACAACAAAGTAACTCTAACAGGCTACAGTTTATTTGTCATTATGACACCAAAATATCTTTTATTTACTACAGATTTAAAAAGAGTTTCCCGCACCCGTTATTATTTGTCTACTACAGTGTGGCTAGATAGTCACATACGGGTCTTATATAGGGGGTCTCATCATACCTGCGGTTAGATTATGGAAGTTAGCAGAAGAACAGAATGCTTTAGGTTAGCATAGTGTGCACTCTATATTCTAATCAAATTACATTACTATTTAGTTATGCTTTTATCTGTATAATCAATCTTGATAAATTTTGTTGCTTTAGGATATCTGGAAGATGAGGTGTTAGAAAGTTACTAGATATACATTTGTCATAGATTTGAAATCCGAAAAGGATTCAGCACAATCAATCATATCCACACAGTAACCAAGCTCACTGAGGTTTGTAGGGAGTTCAAGATGCCGCTCTGTCTCACATTCATTGATTTAAAGAAAGCCTTTGATTCTGTTGAGACCGAAGCGGTTATTGAAGGCCTAGCCAAACAAGGTGTTCAAACCCAATACATCAAGATCCTTCATGAGTTCTATTACGGATTCACCACCAGGATCTCACCATTCTATAAGGAAGTGATCATCGATGTCAAAAGAGGGGTTAGGCAGGGTTGATACCATTTCACCAAAACTCTTCAGTGCCACCCTTGAAAACATCATGCGACAATTAGAATGGGAAGGAATGGGAGTGAAGATAGACGGTTAGCAACTATACCATCTCCGCTTTGCTGATAATATTGTTCTAATAACACCAAACATTAGCCAAGCAGCACATATGCTGACTGACTTTGACCAAGAATGTGGATAGGTCTACAGCTGAATCTCAACAAAACTATGTTTATGAAAAATGAACTAGTTCCAGAGGCCCCATTCAATCTCAATGAAACAAACATCTCTGAATGCAGCAGTTATGTGTACTTAGGTCGAGAAGTCAACATGATGAACGACCTAAAACCTGAGCTGTGCAGAAGGAAGAGAGCGGCATGGGAATCCCTTCAAAGGCATCAAAGAAATAGCTAAAAGGACAAAGAACCTCCCGGCTCTGGGCACATCTCCCTGCATTAATATATGCCTCAGAGACCTGGGCCCTATGAAAGCAGGATGAGAATGCTATCTGGTCTCCCAAAGAGGAATCGAAAGAGCTATGCTTGGAATATCATGCCTCACTCAAGTGAGAGAAGGAATCTGGAGTTCCTATGTCCGTTGCTATTCCAGAATCAGGGAGTCTGTCTCATTTGCCAAGGCATTGAAAATCAGATGGGCTGGACATGTAATGCGGTTTGGAAACGACCACTGGACTAGAGCTATTACCCACTGGATCCCACTGGACGTCAAACGATCACATGGTCACCCACCAACAAGATGGTCAGACTTCTTCATCAAGAACCTGAATGAACAGTTTGAGGCTCTTCGTATTCGTGAAGCAACCAGATGCCATTGGGCTACACTGGCACGTGATAGGGTCAAATGGAAATGTTACTGGCGCCCACTTGAGGAAATCAATGAACAACAGGATGTCTAGTGATCTAGTGATCATAGATTTGATTTAAAAACAGAAGAGAAAAGTAGAACAAGAATTTTTGACTCTTCCACTCAGGGACTACTATTGACTATAAATACATGGGAAATAGTCACAAAAGTCAGTAATGTGATTTAGGGACAAGGCCATCTGGGAATCAATAGTTTTCCCATTTCTCTAAGCAGTATGGCAAGAAAATTTAGTAATCATTTTAGACTTAGCTAAAATGTAAAAAAAAATCTGCTTTAACCTCAACACCTCCCAAAAATAAATTTCCATAAAAAAGAAAGCACATAGAATCTGGTCAAATAACTTTCTCTAATTTTAAGGAAACATGGAATATGTTTCAGGATACATGGCCACAATAAAATGTATAACTATCTTGAGCCTTGATACGTAATGAGAAACAACATGGCCTCTCTGAAATACACTCCATATGCTTTCGGAAGTGAATTCTTATAACATTATTAGTACAATAATTTTCTAAAAAGTGAACTCACTAACTTTCAACATGTTGCTTTACTGTCAATAAAACTCTTTATCTTCTCTTTTGCTTACTCTGGATTGATGAAGCTATAATGAGGTACAATTTTGTATTTACAATATGGTGAGCTAGCCAGGAATGTAGAAATTGGGGGCAAGTCCTTTAGAGCTGCCAGCGATCTTGTTGCCCTGAGACTATACTCGCTCTAGTTTTAGAGATGTGTCACAATTTTCACACAATGGGGAATGTTGTTATCTTTTTTGTGTAGCCACTCCAGTAGGAATCCCCTTACAATGCATACCCTAGTAACTTTCTTCCACTCTACCTGTATTCACTTTCTGAAGTAATTTATAGTAATCTGTTTATAAGCACTCATGGAATGGGAATATTTGTAGACTTTAACCATCTATTTTCCCATTACCTTTCTATCTGTGGACCCTACTATCAAGCAAGCAACTGAAACATCTTTGAATTCAAAATGAAGTAGTGTAAGTATTTTCTGTAGCAATCATGATGATGAATTTGAAACTCAGACTAGAGTAGATCCTTGATCAAAGAGTATTTCAATCACTATACTCTTTAATTCCCATTTTTCAGAGTTGTAGTTCGTGGAGGACTAGAACTGATGAGCTATACTAGGTATATAGAGTTAAGCTTCTTTATATAGTACTCTATACAAGTACTTATACTAATAAACCTAATAGTAAAGAGAACAGAGTGAAGCTGACATTTATGATACATTCCCTTTGTTATTCTATCAATAGTTTTCCCGTTTCTCTAAGCAGTATGGCAAGAAAATTTAGTAATAAGATCAAAGTGACAGAGTTAATAAAAGAATGCCAAGATATCATCCGTGACTAGCATTATCAAGAAAGACTTTCGACATTCTTTGTTTTTTGTTTTGGAGGGTTGGTGTAGGTGGGTGTGAATTATATAAACACATATAAATAAAAAGACATGGTTTGGTTTTATTTCTGTCTTCCATAAGCTAGGCATGTCAGTTCTATGAATCATGAGTCTCTCCTAATTTTTAAATCTTTCAAGTTTTATGAAATTCCGTTCTTGGGGAAATCCAATCATATTATCATCGCAACTGCCTTTCCAATTAAGTTTGCTCTGTTCCCTTCAGTGCACTTAACAGTTTGCCTTCTTGGCCCATAATCTGGACAAAATCTGATGAAAGTCACAAAAAATAATATTTAGGAACTGAAAAGCAGTCCTTAGATGAAAATCAAGTTGTCTCCTTCAGTTGATAGAAAAAAAATGTGAAACATTTGGCTCCGCTTATGACATATATATTATGATTTAAAAGCTGAATTTTTTTCCAAAAGACAAATTTTCTTTCAAATTGTTTTGTTCATTTTTGCCACCTTCACTAAAGTATGAATAGCACAGAAGTACGCATTAGTCTTTGGTATGTGTATGATTCAATCGAATGTTACTTGCATTCCAATTACTCTGACAGCATGGAATACAGTTGTGTCCAAGTATTTTATAATTTCTTAACAAAATCTATATACCATAGTATAAAATTCACTTGGACTCCATATTAAATATTACAGCTTGGATTTCGATACAAGCTGTTTCAACATTATGGATTATTTAAATTCATTACAGAATTCACAGAAAGGTTTAGAGTTGCTATATCACAAAAGAAAATGTCTAAGATTCGCACAGCAAGTCTGTATGTATTTGTGAAAAGAAAGAGAAAAAATGAGACAGAAGGGAAAGAAAGGAAGGGAGAAAGAAAGAGGAAAAGAAAAAGAATTAAAAACAGGTAACAACACATGATGACAGTTTCTGTGTTAATATAGCAGAGAAGTTGCATAGCTGATGAATGCAAAACTTTGTCAATGTAATCATAAGAACAATGTATCTTTCAAACTTGGCCAATGCTATTCATAGCTGTATGACTTCAGAATCATTATTAGCTTTAGCTCTTCATTCACTCTAATGGGCTCCTTGTTGGGAGGATTAAATGTGATAATGTATATAAGGTACCTATCAATACTGGTTACCTACTGAGTCATTGTCACCAAAGAATTGAATAGTCCCTTTCTTGGCTAAATGAAGCTTAAATAAGATTTCAGACAATAGCTTATTTATCATGAATTTTCGCGTGCTTTTTTATATATAATGATACATGGTCCAAGTAACTGCAGTTAGATCTTTGTACTTTCACAAAGCTACAATTAAATAGAAAACAAATACATTTTGCTTAAAAAAATCTGATTCCCCACTGCCAAAGCTGAATTTGTAGTTACTCAAGGCCAATAAGGAACAGAAAGCTAACTTTATAATTATATTGGTAAAAATAAACAAGTGTATAATAGTCAATGCTTTCTTTTCACTGAAACAGTTAATGGAGAAAATACATTTTTGAAGAAACTATTTCAACTTAATTTGTAGAACATCATTGACTTAATACCAACATAGAGTAGGCTTTAATACAGAGGAAATGGTAAATAAATTGTATGGCAGGGGATGGGTGGGGGACAATATTTTCAAAATTGCATTTTCCTCATCAATTCACATTATTCCTACACTTTTTGTGGGGGTAGAGGGCTTGCACCTTGTATTAATGCTACAATGCAATTAGCATGTAGCAACACAAAAAAAGACACATTCTAAAATATTCTACCAATTCATTTAAAAAAAAACATTGCATTTTTATCTAAAAACATAGTTGACAAAAAACCTTCATTTTATTTAAGTAGTGGATCTACAGAATATATTTTCATTATACCAACTTAAAATGGAGGAGCCTAAATTAATTTTTCTATACATGATGTTGGCCATAACAATATGAATCTTAGTCACACTATAAGCAGTCACAGGTCACAGTATAATGATCCTAAGCAACAGAGTATGAATCTTATTAACCTTGGTTTGATTACGAGACAGTCAGTTTGGTTAAAAGAAAGCTTTTTAATCCTTTTGACACTTTTAATTCTTTTAATTGCTTTTATCAGAGGTCCTCTTTGACACTGTTGGTCAAGGATAGCTGTAATACATTAGAGTATGGCCATAGTGGAAAATTATTATTATATTTGTCCACCTTAGATTTCTTTCTTTTTTAAATTAATGTAAACTGACTGAAAAGTGTAGTCCTGCGTAGTAAAACTGAGAGTACATGTAGATGTGGAAGCAGGTGGATAGAAAGAGCACCCCACTTTCCCACTCAACTGTGCTGTGAACATAAATAGCTGTTAAATAGAGTCTCTTAAAAAAAACGTAGGATAAAGCTAGCATAATTTCCCTCTATTTTGCTTTCATTATCCAATATTTGACTGACAGTTTTTAAAATATTTTAGAATTTTAAAATGGCAATACATTCAAAATATTAAAGCTTGCTTATCTAAAATTATCCTATTAAATTCTCTGTCATTTCATTTGGCTGTGCTACAAAGTTAATTATCTATAGTCTTAGAACAAATATATCTGAAAATATATCATCAAATATAAGATAAAGTACAACAATAAGATATTTTTAAATATTGAAAATTTACTCTATAAGCACTAAGATATCTGTTGTTAGATAAAAAAGAAAGGCATTCTTATTAAAATATTATCTGAATCTTTGAAAACAGTTCTCAAAGGAACATTTTTTTATAATCTAGTATTAACTGTCCCTTTTCCTCCTCACAGCCTTTTGATCTATTGCTACTCTTCTCAGTAAATAAAGGAAAAAAATTTTATGGGGAAAGGAAATTCTTGACATAAAGGCAAACTATACTTCTAAAAGTGATAGAAACAAGAAGACAATCAATGAAATGCTCTAGTTTACTGCTACTGAGATATCTGATACGGTCTTTCAAGTACTGTAAAAATGTGCTAAGTATTTTTAAATTAGCTAATCTCAGACAAAGTCCTTGGGAAGCTTATAAGTGTTATCCATATTTATGAATAAGTAAATATTATTTTACTTGAAATATTTGAAAATTTTCTATAGCAAGGGAGTACTTAAAAAGTCACCAGCATGTTATGTTAAACATATAAACTTGTATGAGTGCATGCACATTGTATCACATATACACAAAACAGTCACACAAAAGTTAGTTTCTTATCTTGAAATATATCATTGAAATACCAAAAGTAGTTCCATTGGCAAGGTGAAAAACAAGTAAAACAAATAGTGGCAACAACATGAAATTCACAGATGAATAAATGACTACAACAAAACAAGTTTAAAAAGTGCTTCAGAATAGATGCTCTAAATAAATATTCATTTATAGAATACTTATATCATTCCTAAATCATGATGTTCTATGAACTAGCGTGTGTTTAAGTAATTTGACTAATTGATCTCTGAAATAATATCAAGTTCTTTACTCATCTATATTATTTAACTAGATAATTTATATCTAGATAAAACATATAAAAACATAAAAAAGAAATGAACTAATATAACTATTAATCTAGATAAAATTATATAATTTAAAATTATTTTATATGTATGGAAAGAATTTTATGTAATTTTTTATTGAGGTATTATTTTCCGTCTTTTCATATAGGATATTCTAGAAGGTACCTGTTTGGATATGGAAACAAACAAAACCTTGTAACTGTTTGGGGAAATATAAACTTGCTTCTTCACTGTGGAAAACATAAAGAAATTTCCCAAACTATTAAAGACAGCTCACCATATGAGCAAATAATTCTACTAAAAAGCGTGTATCCAAAGAATACAAAAACACTTATTCTTATCCCACCCAGAATGCAACTTAGAGGTTTAATGCATGTCTTGTGTTGTATATCCAGAATTTGAACTCTAGCAAAAAAAATTATAATAAAATTAAATCAAAAAACAAACATGCCTATTTATATTCAACATCTTACATTTTACAACTACCAATATAAAATAGTAACCCAAGATCCTAAAGAAAGCCAAATAAATAATGCAGATGTGGTGTAGATACTAAATGGATTATTACTCAACTAAGAAAGGAACAATATGAATAGAATCAGAATGATCATGCTTGGAATAGCTTGGAAGGAAAAACACAAATATTGAATTTTTTGCATATATTTAAAACAAAACAAAGAAACAAACAATTTTTGATGAAAACACACTCAGATTCCAAGTGCAAAACTGAGGACTGGGCTAAAATGATGGGGTGGCTTCAATGATTTGCTATAGACAGGAGCTGGCCTTTAATTGGTGAACATTGGGTATTATCATATAGTGTGTATAGCATCTAGAGACATAATATTGCCTCAATAAATTAAAAATAAATATAAAAGAACTATAATAGTCAAAATTAAACTTCTGGGTATATATAATTAATGATCTACTTAAAAATAGATTCAAACCATAATACGTTCATATTTGTCACTATAGTGTTAAGTTTTCTTATTTCTGATTATGAATAATGGGTTCTACTTTCTAGTTTATTTATGGTATCAGGAGTCAAATTCAATTACAAGTGTGAAGCAAATGCTCTATTACTGAAGTATATGCCTGTTTAATTTTTTGGGTTTTTTTTTTTGGCTTTTTTGGGTCACACCTGGCAATGCTCTCGGGTTACTCCTGGCTCTTTGCTCAGAAACTACTCCTGGTGGTGCTCAGGGGACCATATGGAATGCCACGGGTCGAACCCCGTTGACCATATGCAGGGCAAATGCCCTACCCACTGTTCTATCACTCTGGCCCCATGTTTCCTATTTTTAAAGGTTTAATTGTAAACTAAATAATATTATGGTTGATTAATTAAATCAATGTTGTCTTTAATTTTGATAGTTCTTACTATTTATAATTTGACTACCTTTTACCAAAAGTGATATAAAGAGAATAATACAAATAAGCATGACAGTAAAATAGAGAAAATTTTTGTTCTCAAAATATGTTTTTAGTAAGGTAAATAGGTGTATTAATGTTGGATGAGAGTGAAGGATTATTAAAACATATCTTAGGAACTCTGCCACTCAAAATGTTGCAGGTGTGTCTGCAGTGCCCAGCTGTGTCGGCATGTGGCAGACAGGTGACAGACTTGTTTACAGCCAGGGCTCTGCCCTGTGGGCCCTGGATATTTGATGGTCTGACATAGAAAAGACTGGGTCCCCTGGGATGAACCCAGAGTCATGGCAGAATCTGGCAAGCTACCCGTGGTATATTCAATATGTCAAAAAGGGTAACAATAATGAACCTCATTCCCAACAAATGGAGACATTACTGGCACCCACTTGAACAAATCGATGAACGAGAGGACAAGTGATACAAGTGATATCTTAGAAAATTCAAAAGACCTAAATATAGGGAAAAATAAATGTCAGTGATAAAGCAACATATATTATATATAATATAAAAGCAACAGCAACATACCAGATTCCTGATTAAAAGGTAAGAGATAGTATATGATGTGCTTAAATATTTTAAACGTGAGTATTTAATAACTCATATGTAAACAACTGTAACATCATACATACATAAATAAATTGCAATATCAGAAGTACATAAACAAATGGAACATCAAGTAATGCTTAAAGAAGGATAATCTGAATTTAAAACTTCTAAACCTGTAACTTTATCTGCATATCTATCAGTTCATATTGGTATTACTCTAATTGAAATAGCTCTAAACAACAGTGTTGAAAAAGGATAAATCGACTTATATAAACTTAGAAGTGTCTCAGATAATAAAGTTAAGTCAGTCAGACTTAAAACACTTTAGTCTGACATTCTAGTTTTCCTCTTAATTATAAAAATAATACTAGAAACTTACTAGATATGGAAGGTTAGAATAATGTAAATGAGCTTAAGCATCTCCTCACTTTTAAGCAAGCTACATGTTACAAAACTGTCATGACCCATATAAAATCCCAGTTTACTTAAAAGTCAACAGAATTTTAAGAATACAAATGAATAAGGCTAGTATCAATGACTTCCAAATATAATAATTGAAAAGGGTGGAAATATTTTTTCAAAAAATATTCAGAAATAGAGTTTACTGTGTTTTTTAAGCAGACTTCATCTGCCTTGACTGCACAGTGGGGAAAGCAGACTCATCTACAATGCATTAGATAAAGCAGAGGCACTGGGGTGAAGGGCCCCGTGGAGAGCGCAACAGGGCTAAGTAGAACTTGATATGAGGGGCTGACACTCTGACTCGATAGCATTCATGCTCACTGTCTGAAAAGGGATCGTGAGCGAGATGTCTATAAGGATAATAACTTAGAAATACCTTTCAACCCTTCCTCTAACTTCTTCCTCAGCAAAGGTTAAAAGTAAGTCTGACACCTTGTTCTATTGCCTGCACTTACCCTCAGGTAATAAAGAGACAATGAAATATAATAATGGGTCCCTGTGTTTCATGGCACAGTATAACATCTATTACACATCTCTAGAAGTTCAAACACTCTGTTCCCAGTGATTTTAAATCATTGAACTATATTTAAAAAGAAAATAAAAGAAAACATTAAAGTGGACATATTGCTAAATCTATGGCTTCTTGCCCTTGCAACCTGAGCTGGTTGATATCTTAGTTAGGGCCCCTTCCCTAACAGCATCTAATGAACCTGACATTGCATAAGACACTAATGCATTTGAAGCCAGCTGACCTGTATTATCTTAATTAATTAGATTATACCTCCATTGGCTTTTATCTTCATTTTACTATTGATTACAAAATAATATTACACATGATAATAAAATTAGTGATAAACTAATTAAATGCATATTCAGAATGCACCAGAGAGTGTTTTATGTGAATTATGTAGATTTTTTATTTTTAATAAAATATTTTTATTTGCCTTATTTGCATTTTTCTGAAATGCAAATAAGGCAAATAAAATATATTTTATCTTTCTACACATACAATTAAGGACAGTCTACTAGTGAACAAGAAAATTTCGTGTATATTGGTTTTTACCAATACACATGCGTGAGGATAAAATTCATGTGTATTGGTTTTTACCAATACACGTTCAGAGTATAAGAAAGTTGCTTGGTCATAGAAACATTCTTATACTCTGCTGAAATTTAGGATATGCTCATATCTTGAGTAAAAAGTAAGTATTAAAATCATTATTTATGGAAATAAATGTAGAGAAATGTAAAGGAACAGACAGACAGAAGCGGAGACAGAAAGTGTTATATGTTCAAGACAGAACATGGGCTTTGCTGGAGGGTAAAACATAGAGAACAGCTTTAGGAAGTTACATGTCATCCTCCAAATTGTCTTGGCCAGAAATTCTCATTTTATATCAAATCAATTTAGGTGTTGTCACGGGTACACGTCCGACTCTTGAGTGCTATGCCATTTACGTTCTTATCAGAACCGTTGGGTTCCCTGCAGTGTCTCATTTTCTGGGGTGGGGTGAGGGTCCACATCAAGCTAACTCAGTTTTATTGCATAAAGATCTTTAATTTCTCCTTTCCTCTTCCTAGACATTTTTTTTTGCTTTTTCTTTTCCCATTCTTTTGATTAACTTCAAATATGAGCAGCAGCTTGGAGGATTCTATTACATTGCTGGTTGCTGACAAATTTCTCTAGATGGTGCATTCCTTCTCTTGTGAAGTTCAAGTTCAGCATCTGTACTAAAGCTGCTCATAGAATATCTACAGTGAAAAACAAAAACTCAAAAAAGTAGCACCATAGGATGTGCAGAATGAGAGAAAACTGAAGTAATCATTTGAAAAATGGGCATATTTCTCCAGACTACAATTTGTCTCAAGAATAGAATAACGATTTACCCCAGACAGGTGTCAGTGGAGGCTTGCCTTTAGTCATCAGGCTGGAAAACTGCTTAACAGATGGCTGAATATTGATATCAATAAAGCTTGTCAGCTTGACAGAGAGCTGTTCACTCTGTTTAACCTTTATCCTGTCTTGACCACCCAGAATCTGAGGTTTTCGTGTACAAAAAATTGCAACACCAAGTCCTGCAATTCATTCATGTTGTTACGAAGAAAAGATCCAAATTCAATCTGGCTGTAATCAAGAGCACTATAAAAACAACAAGAACTGTTGCCACTTTTACTACAATTTATCTATCATTAACTGCATTAATTTATGCAACTGGAAATTAAAAAAGGAATAAGGAAAGTAAATTTCAGATATGAATAGAAAGTATACAGAATTTTAAATTTAAGATTTTTCTCAGATCAAATGCAATAGGCATTTTCTTTAAAAAATTCTTTAAGAATTGAACCTTTTCAATGAATTGGGATAAATATTTATCTTATACAACTATCAACTACATTTATGCATTACATCTGAATGTGCATCTACATACATATCCTGTGTCAGTATATGTGCATACATATCTGTGTGTCCAGAGAATAAAAATTATGATATACCTTAATATAATTCTAAAGCAAGGTAAGAGTCTTAATGCAATTTTATTTTTTTATATTTTATTTCAATATTTATATTCTATTTTAAAATACGATATTATATTATGCCCTAATTAATATGTGGAATATTCCTCAATAAGCATGTTAATGGTAGAGTGAAAATTTAATTAATTTCTAAATCTGGATTTATGTTATAGTATCTTCAGTCACTTATAAGACAAATTTTCTTGCTTTTACAAAGCTGAGGTGGTCTCCCACAGATTGCTCAAGAGAAGGATTTTGGGGTTGCTTTTGGAATTTCTCCATCAACACTGCTGGGGACCTGAAAACACCATAAGATCACTCCGCTGTCCCACTGGTGCTGTAAGTTCTGACTCACAGAACTTACAGAACTTATAAGTTCTGACTTATAGGTGTTCTTGTGGGATAGATATTAATGAGTAACACTGAGTTTTAAAAAATGAGTGTAATAAGTTAAAAAGAGGAAAAATGGTAAACCAAAAATGTTTAATGGAATGTAAATGTGGCTATGTAATGAGATAAAATGTCTCAATAGAATACCCAAACTGGAATATCTAGAATTTTCATAATCATTCATTTCATACTGAATTTTTGTGAGAAGTTCCTTTCCATAATAAATGCCATTTTTGATAAGCCTTGTCTATCAGAAAACAGCAGAGCTCTTTTTTTTCAAATCATTTTACATACCAAAGCAATTACAAAATGCACATAGGCACAACAAAACCCCTTCATTCATTTCTTTGGATTGTTTGTAATTGTAAGGCTTTTCTAAGTCACAATGATCTCAACTGCAAGGCAGGCTAACTATGTTTACAACTTAGGTTATTATAAACATAGATAGACAAAATTAAAATTTTGCTGACAATAAAAAAATTAAGATTTTTCACTATGTGATAATCGAAGCTATTGTGAGACAGAGATTATGTGGTAAACTACTTGTCTTTCCTGTAAATAGCACTGGGTTCAATAGAAGCATCAACAAGTATAAAAAGAACAAAAATTGACCTACTTGCTATACTCAGGTCCCCAACTAAAATATTTTGTGATAGTATAATCTTACTTGCTATACTATCACTCAGATCCCCAACTGAAAATTTTTTTTGAAAGAGTGTTATACATACATACACATCTATGTTATATAAGCATACTTATATGTATATTATGCATATAGATGTACATATTACCCCTTATCTCTTACAAAATTCTTATGAATGCCTTATAAAACAGCAGTAATGCCTTCACAAATTTTAAAATAAGTGACCGTTGATATAGTACTGAGGAGGCCATCTGCCTTGCACACTGCTGACCCAGGTTGAGTCCTCAAGCCCTGTGCTTGGCCTGAGCCTCCCAGGAGGGATCCCTGAGTGCAGAGCCAAGAGTAAGCTCTGGATAGCACCAGGTGTGGCTCCAAACCAAATGATGACAATAAAAATATAAATGTACCTAATTTTTCTGAGCAGTATGAAAAGATGCAATCGTAATAAAAAGAGCCATGCTACACATATATTTAGAGATGTTTATAGAATGCAGCAAATGTAAGTGAAAACCAAGGGAAATATAATTGATGACAACATATTATGTGTATAAACTGTTACCGATCTTTAAAGCAATAACAGTACTGGGAAAATAACAAAACTCATAAAATATTCATACATTTAAAATGTTTAGTGCCAACGCAGATTAGAGAAGGGTTGGAGGAACAGACACCTCAAACTTTCCTTTTAGGAGGCTAAATCAGCGTGAATGCCCTGCAGAGGAAGGTGTGGAGAAAGCTTGAAATGTGTTGAACTAAACCTACTTACATTGTATTTCAATGATTACACTTTCAAGAATTTATTTACAAGTATTTATCAGATATCCGTGAAAATGTTTGCACTGTATGATACCAAACAAAGGTGTCTGCTTAAATATACGCTATTGAGAAGACTCTAAACTCAATTTGATTTCAAACTTGCCCATAGCATTAACGATTGTTACTGATTTTCTTCAAATAGCAAACTGATTTTCTTTTCCATTTTTTCTCCTTTCTTGCGATTTCTTATTTTTTAGAAAGAAATCTATATTAAGATTCAGTCAGAGAAAATACAAACTATTCCATGTTGAACCACAAGTGATGTATGATGGACAAGAAACAGAATAATTAGATTGCACTCAAACAATACATAGGAGAGTAGAGGATGCATGGGGACTTCGATGCTTGACTAAGGAATTTGTCATTGAGTAGGCAGTGGGGAGCCATTGAAGTTCTTTGAGCAGAGATTTTACACAGTCAATTTGATGATTATGTGCAGGGCTAAGTGAGCAGCTCTGAGACTAGTTGAAAAAGAGTCCAATTGCAATCAAATTACTGTAGTTATGGTCTGGTTAGAATTTAGTGGTCTTAAGAATATAACATTGGCTATTTCAAGATAATCAAATGCACTTCACTAATACGGTTGTGTTTTTATGAGATATTCAAAGTCAGGTCATCCTGTCAAACATCTTAATATGCAGCATCACTAAAAATGGTGAGATCTTGTTTAGATTATCATGTGAAAATAATGCATCAAATTCACATGATTCATAGGATGAAACTAGTGACAGCACTGCATCACAAACCTAGGATATAGGGCTTTAGATGAACAGTATTTATCTTGGGCTACATTTCATTGTAAAAAATAAAAAATGCATTTGCATGTGCTACCTCAGACAGGTCTATGCATTAAAGTGCTAAAGACTCAAGTACTACAGAATTCTATGACATAAATAAGAAAGTTACATGGAATTATGAAAGACCTTTTAGGGTCAGAGTGATAGTAGAGGGGTAGGGCATTTGCCTTGCATGCAGCAAACTCCGGGTTCAATCTGCAACATCCGATATGGTCCACTGAGCACTGCCAGGAGTGGTTCCTGACTAGTGTCAGGATTAACCATTGAGCATCGCTTGGTGTGACACAAAAAGGAAAAGAAAATCTCTTTAATAGTGAGATCGGTATCACACTAGCAATACAATGATTGTGGATGTTATGATAATATGATAATACCTCCACCAAACTACTAGAACTTACCTTTCAGTTATCATATTAGGTTTTAATCATTTTCAATTTTAGTTAGCATGATATTTCACAAATGACTTCTTGTGCAGATAAACTGTGGTTCTTTTTGGCTACTAAATAGATCAATCATGGAGTGCAATAGTTTTAAGCTTAAGATATTTTTATCTTACTGTTTGCCTTAAACCTCACTTTTAAATGAGTTTAACTTCACTGGAATAAATATCATCTCTTAGTACAGGGGTCAAGGCGCTTGCCTTACAAAAACACTGTCATTGGTTCTGTCCCTGGAAGCACTGCTGTCCCCATCCCTGATCACTGCTGACACCAACCCTAAAGAGAGATTCAGGAGTGCACCCAAGCACTGCTAGCTGTGGTCCAACTTACCAATAAAATAAATAAAATAAAATTCAATAAATAAAATGAAAAGTAAAGTAAAATAAAGTAAAACGAAATTAGAAGCATCCATTGTCTAGAATGTTAGTTTGAAGAATCTCCTTCAAAGGTTAGTCTACTTGTGAACTCAAATTCTCTCTCATCACTATACCGATGCTTCTACAGTCAAATAGCTTGTCATAACACTCTAGCAAAATGGAAACATTTTGGCTTTGGTGTTTCTCACTCTTTCATTATTTTATGTCTCTTTTCTGTAGCTGGATCACAAACTGATTCAGAGAAAATATAAAGTGAAATTGCCAATGTATTTTGATGCAAAATGAAAAAAAAACTGGAGTTACTATTTTTCCTGGTGTTTTTTTCTGTTTTAAGATACTATCTGATGAACTAGAATGACATACTTCATCTACTCATAATTCAATACAATATATAATTGATGTCACAGATGAGGATCAAGTGTTTTGTCACTTGTCTTACAATAGCAAGTTTGCAAGTTCAGTCCTGACAATGCATGACCCCTCCCCATCTCTGCCCTGCTATGATCCCAGTGCCTTGGGAGCATGCCTGATAGCAACTGAAGGTCACTTAGGCAAGCACTCAGAAGTGCTGACCACACTCAATATGGCAATACTGATCAAAAGAACTCTATACTTCAGAAATTGAACATAATATTTAAAATATATTATGTTATAGCATAAACTATGACATCAGAGCAAAAAGTCCGGGATGCAGGCTAGGTTTGATCCCTAGAACCTTGTGGATTTCTTGAGCTCAACATAAATGACCCAGAACTCAGGTAAGAGAAGACTTTGAGCTCTAACAGATGTGGCCCTAACATAATAGAAATAACACACAAAACCCTACCATATTCCTGCAGTAAAATGGATCACTGAGAGGAAAGTCTTGAAATGAAATCTATTTGTTGCATTATATTCTGCATACCCATGTGAGCAAGTGAATTTGCTAAAACCAAACCTGCCTAATTATGTATAGCTTTTACTTATTTTACTAACATTTGAAAGGAAGGCATAATATTAATATTTATGTTAGGAAATGATATGACTTTATAGTTTAAAAGGGATCAAGTTCTTTCAACGGCACCTTACCTCACTGAAAAATATCACACAATGATTCAAAGAAGTGGAAATTAATGACATCTCACAAGAAACAAAACAAATTGTTATGTGACTTATTGAATTAGGGTTTGCTGATTTAGCCACATTTTCTTTTTCTCTACACTTTCACAACCTCTCATTACTTTAGGCACTATATATTACTAGCTATGATTCTGATTTATTTTGAAATGCTAGTTTGCCAAGGGGTGCTAGGAAATTGTGTGTTATAAAGATGATCAAATTCATTTTCCTAAGTAAGCCAAGAATGTTGTCAAATCCTGTATATTGGAACGTTTCCTTTCTCAAATGCATATGCCTTCCATTGGTTTTTGTATAGAATCAGTATGTTTAGAGATCTTCCCTTAATGCTAAGCATACAAGCATGAGCTTTCATTATTGATTTTTCTAGAAATTTCTCTCAAATTTGTTTAATATTTTCTCAACCATAATCAAGATTTATACCCTTCATTTGAATAAAGTTTTCTAGTTTGTCTCTGTACTTAATATTAGTAATTTGGTAAGAATTATTTCAAAATCCACACACAGTGATGCTAAATTTATTTAAAAGCTACCTTATAAATAGTGAAACCTATTTTAGATCATGATACTTCTGTACAATAATGGAAAAAAACATAAAGTATTTACTAAGTTGCTCTGTTTAGAACTGATAAAGACTATTTTGCGTCTTGATGCTTTGATTTCTTATTTATATAGGAAAAATCAAAGATTTTGTGATGCATCCTAGTGAAATGACAATATTCCCTTAAAGTGAATATTATAGTATGGAACCATACTAAGTAACACTTCTATACAAGTAACACCTCTATGCACATAACACCTGCTTTGCATACTACATTTCCATAATATTTCAGACACAGATGAGGCTTTGATCTCAAAGGAGTCACAGTCAAATTTAACAATAGACAAAACAATATCTAAACAGATTCACAATTAAAGTACTAAGTTTAACTTTTTCATATGAAAAGTTACCATGTAAAAGTGTTCAATTAAAAATGAAAATGTTTCTTTTAAAGTGATGCATCTTATTATTGTGCAGATGATGAGACAGGTGGCCCCTAAAATGCAAGTTGGAAGCAATTCACTTGAATCAAGCTCAATGAAATAAATAATTACCAAAATTGTTCAGTGAGCATGTATCAACCTTTTGCTCACTCATTACAAAGAGCAAGGAATTTCGACCACAAAGCAATTAACTAATTTGCATGGAAAATTAAAAATCACACATAAACACTTGATTCAGTGCTTAGTTTTTGATACCTTTGAAAAAGTTGTCCTATGGGAGACAGTGGGGACAAGATGCAAACATATAGTGAATATCTGTCACCTTCAAATTGACAATTCTTGAAGATTTCTGATACACCAGCAACTATACTCATAATATTTGAAATTATAAGACAATTTCATTAGGTAGACTTGATCCTTTGAAACAAAAGAGAAACAAAAATTCATTACACCTTAAAAACACATATTTTCAGGTACTGTTCAAATCTCTACATATAAATCTTGATCTTAAAATATTGATATATATTTAAGCTTCATTGTTTACATTGTATTAACATTGTATAATTCAGATGTAACTACAAAGAGTAGACGAGACTAGTCTATGTTTTAATAGCCAGAGCTAAGCTGCAACAAACAGTACTATAGTTAGAATAAGGATCCATGCGTCCTATATCAACCATATTGCCTTTTGTAAGCTGTTCTTTGTGGTGAGAGAGGACTCACTTATCAGTGCTCAGTGGCTATTTCCCAGTTCCACTACCATTGTGCTCAGGGGACCGAGTGATGCTCTGAATTGAACTCAGACTTCCTGCATGCAAAACATGTACTCCAACCTGCTAAGTCATCTCTCTAACCTCCCATATACTGTCTTAAAATGTTTCTTTAAGACAGCTCTTATATGTTACCATGTGACTCCTATAATGAGACCTTCTTTCATGAATTTGTCTTCTCTTTTGAGTTCAGGAATAAAATATTTGGAACAGATAAATTTGCTACTATTCGATGAGGGGCAAAATGCTTTTTGGCATTTTTAATACATTTGTTTGAATTAAACCTTATGAGTGCCACGTCACTTGTCACTTGTCTTCCCATTGTCCACCGATTTGCTGGAGCAAGCGCCAGTAACATCTCCGTTTGTTGGGAATTAGGGCCATTTTTTGTTACTGTTTTTGGCATATCGAATATACCATGGGTAGCTTGCCAGGCTCTGCCGTGCCTCTGGGTTCATATCGGGGACCCAGTCATTTTTGTGAGTCACATATATGTATTATATATTATATCATGTATTATAATTATATAATACTCTAAAATGTTTCTTTACCCTGATACCTCTACACCTATGTATATTTTGAATGTCTCCCTAAAAACTGTACTTTTAACCCAGTCCATTTAAAAATTTTTAAACAGTAATGGTTACTATCAATGACTATTTTATTTGTTCATAGGTTTGTAGCCTTTTGTACTGGAATAGAAATTTCATAAGATCAATAATTTCTGTACTTCAAGCATTTAGAACATAGTAACTATAAGTGCACATTGTTTTACTGACTTTTTGAAAAATGAGCAGCTTGAATACTGAATCACGTCTCCCCTTTGATTACATGGCTTGCAAATCTTTCACCAGGCTTCTTGGAAAGTGTTTATTTGTTTCTTCAACCAGTGCTACTTAAAACAGTAATTTTATTTACGTTACATGTAACCTTTAATTCTTTTATATTCAAGAATTTTCTGTAAAGCAAACATAAAAAAGCAAAATAAATTTAGCACAGAAGGTAAGTTTTTAAAAAAGAAAATAGTATAATAACTCTTTAAATTTCATGTGTGTTATTATTTTGAGTTATGGGAATATCACATTTCTTCTATAATATTCTTTGGGGTAAGTGCCCTGCACAACTATATAAAGCTTTACACAAACACTAAAGCATGCTTGTTTGCTGTGCAGGTAAGTAGTTTCCCAAAGGGTAGCTTAAGTTGTCTATGTATGTATAGTCTATAGCATTGGGTACATGAAAAATGCTGCCAACCTCTTATCTATCATGACAGTGGTGCGTTCTTGTCACAACTACTAAAAAAAATTGTTTTTGCAGGAAAAACAATGGTGAACATTTAAATCCACAGTCATGGGGTCCAGAGAGAGTTTATTGTTTAGTTCTAGACAGGTTCTAACTGATACCCGTCATCCCAGTAAGCCTAGCAAGAAGCCAGAGCAACCCACACATCATATGGTCAGTCATTCTCAACATCCAGACTCCATAATTCCTCAGAGCCCCATCCAAGAGAAAACCTGATCTTTCCCCTTTAAATTTCATCAGTAAATGCTCAAGATGAAAGCCTTCTACTGAGAGTATACCACCTACATGGCAGAGCCTGGCAAGCTACCCGTGTTTTATTTGTTATGCCAAAAACTAGTAACAATTATGGACCTCAATTCCATGACCTGAAGAATGGTTTGAGGCTCTTCCTGTGTCTGGAGCAAGAAGATGCCCTTGGGTTACACTTAATTGTGACAGAACTCATGGAGATGTTACTGGTGCCCTCTCGAGCAAATCAAGGAACAACCGGAAGACAGTGACAGTGATACAGTGATGGTTTTCTTAGGTGCAGTCAAACCTAATTCACATTTCTAGAACCACAAATGACCCCTGAGGTCTGCATGGGGTCATTCCTGAGCACAGAATTAGGAGTATATAACGATACAAGATGGAGCACTGTGGAATATGATCCTCTCAAATAATTAATCAATTAATTAATAATAATTTAATTTACCACTGTAAAACAAATACTATTTTTGTTTAACTTCACCTTATTTTTAGCACATCTACTCTGAGATAAATAAAGATGGATAAATACACTGGAAAGTTTTTGTTTGTTCATTTGTTTCGGTCTTTTTGGGTCCCACCCAGTTATGCTCAGGGATTAGTACTGGGTTTGCACTCAGGAATCAACCCTGGTGGCGCTCAGGGGGACTATATGGGATGCGGAGATCAAACCACAGTCAGCCATGTGAAGGCAAATGCCCTTCTCTGCTATCACTCTGGCCCCTCACTGAAAGTTTATGTGATTTTATTTTTTAGTCTGAGTAGAGCAGAGGAAATTCAGTGAATATGAATGAGCACAATAAAAATATCAAGCAATAGTTAAATGTTACAGCTACACATTTTACTCATTATTATGCATTACTGTAAACTCATTTAGCCTCCCATGCCATCGGTATTGTTCAGGATATTTAAATGGCGTTGGCACATTTAGTATTTACAATCATTAGATATGTTTTTCAGTTAATCAAAACGTATCAGCAATCACACTAGTTTTGTATAGGTGTCAGTGCAATTAGACATTAGAAAAATGCTCATTAGAACTGAAGAGATAGTACATCAGGGAAGGCACTAGCTTTGATGTGCCTGACGTGGTTTTGACTCCTATGATACCACATATGGAACCCTTGGCCTTTCCAGCCCCATCAGGAGTGACCCCTAAGCACAGAGCCAGGAGTAAGTCCTGAGTGCCCGTAGACATGACACAAAAACTGAAAACAAACCCAAGTGCCATTGAGGATGTGAGGGAAATCTGGCTTCGACATGTTACCCCATTGATAGCCAGGGTTGATTTGACTGATCTGGCTGGTGAGGTGGGTGTCCCGTTCCTCCCTCACTTCTCCTTGTGCGTCCCTCTGGATGCTGAACACTCAAAGAGGATGATCTTCCCCAAATAGAGACAGACCAGTCTTTGGTCAAGGGTATATGAGTAGTTGTAGCTGTGCTCCTCTACCAGAACCTCAAAACAAAATTACCATCTAAATATAATAAAAATCCCTTTATTTTGATTTTCTGCATTTGAGTCTCAATAAACTTAGAGCACGTTCAATATCCAACTTGCACTATAATTATGCTTAGTACTATATCAAAGCCAGTATATAGTTAATAATATCACCCATACTATCACTATATTTTTATTGCTGATATTAAACTTTGAGTACTTTCCTTGCTTTTTAAATTTGGGTCATACTCTGCGATGATTAAGAGTTGTACCTGGCTCAGCACTCAGGAGCTACTCCTGGAGGTGATTAGGGGCCCATATGGGATGCTGGGGATCAAACCTAGGTTGGCCATATGCAAGGCAAATGCCCTACCAGATGCCCCCCGAATACATTCTTTGTGCTGAGCAAGGTGTTCTGCACATAGTTATTTCTCTTCAAAGCAATGTTATGATGCAGAATTAGGCTTGTCATTCAAACATTAAGGAGACACAAGTGTTCAAAGAAATATTGTTGATGGGTGGAAGATCTTTATTAAAAGCCATATACGACCATATAAGTATCTTCAGTGGTGGAACTTATTTATTTATTTGTTTATTTATTTAGGAGCTCTTTATGATCCTGGAGCAAGCAGATGCCCTTGGGCTCTACTAGCATGAGACAGGGCATACGGAGATGTTACTGGGGCCCGCTCGAGCAAATCGATGATGAACGGGGAGACAGTGACAGTGATTTGTTTATTTATTTATTGCAGAGATGGGATTTGGGGCCATAGCCAGCCAAGTTTATGTCTTACTGGTGACTCTTTGTTCAGAGCTCACTCTTGGTGGTGCTCAGAGGACTGTATGCGGTGGTGAGGACCAAAGCTGGTTGGCCACTTGCACAGGAAGTACCCTCCCTCTTTGCTATTACTTCAGTCCCCGTGGCAGAACTGTTACCCACTGTCGACTGTGATACTGGCCTCTGAGCATTGGTCGTCCTTACGCCATAATCACTATTCCTTTACAAGGAAAGATCCTCATTTTCTCAGAACTTTCTTGCTTATTAGAACACATTAACTAAATAAATATAAAACAACATCTTGCAGAAAAGTGAAATACAATTTTTCCAATCTTAAACATATTTTGTTATTGTTAGACAGAAAATGCAAAAGTGTATAAGGTCTCTGTGAATCATGTGGTCTAGTCATTTGGGGATTATTTGTGATTTTATCCCAACCTCACTACAATATTTAATTTTCCAATTAGAATCAGAATGCTGACCTTGGTCTTATCTATTTCCTATCCTTAGACTTTATTTCCTTATTAACATTTCGTGTTGAAAGTTTATTAGAGTCAATTTTGAATTTGCAGTACTGAGAAAATTTATAGTACTATTTAGTGAAATAGATAAAATCTGACTGTAACTTTAATTAGATAGCTATATCTAAATATAAGTTACACAAAATATTTGTAAATGTATTTCCATTTTCACTTTCCTTTTATCCCAAGGAGGAAACATATTTTAAAAAATATATTTTTTTCGTACAATTCTAAAGAAGTGACTTTAGATGTTATGTGTCTTATAATAACTTCAATCATAACAATGAGCTACGAAGAATATTTCTCAACAAACTGCAAGTGATAAAATTGCTCTTCCTTCCACTATCAATAATTACTTTTATTCCATATGGTAACAAGAATAACACATCACATTAGTTTATGCATTGCCAAATCACATTTCCTTCTGATACAGTAATGGCCAAAACATTGCCCATCAAACACCTGGATCACATAGAAAAATGCAATCACTGTAAAAGCAATAAAATGTACCTGTTTTGCTGTATAGAGCCAATTAAATGTGAAGGAGTTCAATCGGGTATATCCTAGAGCATACTGTAACAGAACAAACTCAAACATCATTTATTTCCTTCTTGGAATAAAATTAGAAAACATAGCACAGCTTAATTACAAAATAGGATAAAGTCTATGTTTATTCTCTCTCAGTTGGTCAGCTCAATCTGAAGAATGTGTCTTTCTTTAGCAGGCAGCTTACTCCAGGGAGAAAAAGGGAAGACTGGATGTGATGGGGGCCACTGGGACAGTTGTGGAAAGAAGTCAATTTACTGAAGGAGAGTGTGATGCTGGAATATGTTATTCACAAAACCCTATCATTAATAGTATTGTAAACCATGGTTCCTAAAATATTTTACAAAATAAGTGCACTAAAAGCATATGTTGAGTATATTGTTATTACTATTCCATGTACTAGAGTAGAGTTGTGTTTGTCAACTGCTTATTTTTCATTTATCCCTCAAGTAGGTTTATAAAGTATTTTTCTTGTAGACACCATGAGATTTTATTATTTTGGGAAACTTTTTGGGCCACATCCAGTGGTTCTTAGGTCTTATCCCTGACTTGGTGCTGACTTTGTTCTTGTTGATGCTCAAGGGACCATTTGTGATACTGTGGTCAGCTATTGCCAAGCATATTACCTGCTAAACTATCCCTCCAATTCTCCTCATTGAATTTAATAGTACTGGTAAAGTGTAAATGCATTTTCATATGAGCCTTATACACACAAATAATAAGATTTTTTCCACACCCTCAAAAAATAATTTTAGCTCTTTGCAGTTTGTATTCTTCTGAGAATCCATTAGTATTGTTAGTGTAGTTTCAAAGTACTAAACAAATGCATAGTGTTTCATTTAATTTTAGTGAAGCAGCTGAAAATTTATACAGCATAGCCTTGGGAGTTTATATTGTGTACATGGATCTCACATTTTTCCTTCAGAAATTATTTTAAATTGAAAATGGGAAAAAGTAAATAAAAAGTAACAAAATAATGTGCTGCAAATACTTTACAAAATGAGGTATTACTGATTGCAAATTATCAACTATATTAACAAATGCAGAGGAAAACTGAGAATAAGTCAATAATATATATAGATATATATCCATCTTTCAATAATTTTGGTTTTAGATAAAATGCATGATGTTTGGTTAATTTTTAATTGTAACTGATATTTACCATATTCAATAGAAATTGCTCTTATGTACTTTACATTTTGTAAATAAAGATTATGAAAGACTTTGAAATGTGGTTAGAATCCTAACTCTTACCCATCTTGGGTAAGAACTAATATCAATTCATTGCAATATCTCACCCTCTGTTTAAAGATTTGTTTACAGCTTTGTGTATAGAAAATTTAAGTTGTAGAAAAGATTAATTTCAGTATGAGTTAATTCAACCTGGATTAACTTGATAACATAAAAATTTCAAATGTTGTAATTGACCAAGTGCTATAAAATCTAACTAAAGATAAATGCCCTGGTGCAACCATTAGTTTGAACAAATATGTATGTAGCTATTAGTATTGAAAAATAGCTATATGATTGCATTAACTTTAGTGAAGCCTAGAATAAGTTTTCAGAGTAAATATTGGTCATCTTGGGAGCCCAAGAAATAGTACAGAAGGTTGTGTAGTTGCCTTCCTTGCAAATGAAGCTGGATTCAGTGTCAGCAGGGCATGCTATCTCCCAGCCGACCAAGAGCCAACCCTGAGCACAGAAACAGGAGTAAACCCTGAGCACCAGAAGTGAAATGAAGTATTAACTTTTAGAAACTGAGTAACATAACTTATTTTCAAATTCAACTTGATTTAAAAAAAAATCTTGGGAGTAAAGCATTTTCTTGTTACCTAGAGAAAAAGTAGATGAGTAGCCAACTGATAATTCCTTAAGCTTAGCTGAATTGATTGTTTGTAAGAAGACTAGCACTATGGAAAAAGGAGATACATTATTTCTTTGCTTCAACTCACCTTAGTTACACAAGGATTGTTTGTAAAAAGACTAGCACTATGGAAAAAAGGATATACATTATTTATTTGTTCCACTCACCTTAGTTAGACAAGGAGATACATGTTTAAGGTGATAAAAGAAAAGGTTAATTTATAAATCTATGCTCTATTGAACCCAATATACATACTGTCCCCAAGCAAAAAACAAATGCACCTCAGAAATGCAATCAAGGTGTCAAGCCCATTCTAAACTTGTTGCTTCAAACCATTATTAATGTTACCTCTTGGGAATTTTCATTTTAACAGGAGCTGGGTCAAATCTTATTCCCAAATTTATATCATAGTATTTTATATTGAAATCTAAACCTGCACAGCAAGCCTGGCAAGCTGCTCGTGTCGTATTTGATATGCCAAATACCAGTAACATTTATATTAGGTCATTCCTATGACCTAATATAATGGTTTGAGGCTCTTTATGTTCCTGGAGCAAGCAGATGCCTTTGGGTTCTACTAGCATGAGACAGGACATATGGAGATATTACTGGTGCCCGCTCTAGCAAATAGATGATCAACGGGAAGATAGTGAAATCTAAAATTTTATAACAGAAAAAATGCATTCTAAAGATAATTTCTTATCGCCAATCTTTAAGAAGGTGTCTTGACACATTTAGGTATTCATGATGCTCACACTAATTGGTGACACATTGACAGGTAAGAAATTTGTCTACCTTGAGGAGCTATTCCATAGATCCATTTTTCTGTATTCCTTTAAATGCCAATCACAAAAAGTGTGGGTAAAGGGGTTTTCTCAATTGAGCCATTGAAGGCAAAAGTGGGAAATGAATTGTGTTCTCTTGCATCTTTCCTACTGTGAAAGAAAAGCACTATTGTTCTGCTTGCAGGATTCTCTTTCAGGCTTAAGGATCACTGCCAACTTCATTGAGGAAAATCCCACTGCATATCCAAGTGGCATTAAGGGAGATTCTTTTCTAGCTTTGCTCTTGAGGGGACGAATAGAATCTTGGTGAATTTTAGCACAATTACCACCAAGCATCACATTTTAAGTTTATTTAAAAAGTAGTTAACAGAGAAAATGAGAAACATGGAAATGAGTGTGAATGAAATAGAATAAACTTAGATGTATAGTCTCAATAAAGGTTACTGTGGGTGCTATTTATAATGTTATTTATGTATGCATGCTACAAAATCACACTTGTTAAATGTCAGACTCTGAACCACAGAAAGCAATCTTATCTGAAGTAATAATATTTAAATGTCCACTTTCACAAATGAATGCATTTGATTTTTAAAGCATTTTCCTTAATCTAATCTAATGAAGGATGTAAATTAAAATGATTTTGAGCCATAGAGATATGATATCTCAAATATAACCTACTTGAATATAACTCAACTAAAATAAAGGAACTATATGCAGCATATTTTCCATGAGGAACATGGGGAAATATTATAGATGACCAGATTTAGTATAAGTGAAATGTTAAGAAAAGTTAACATTAGCCCATACATTTAAAATGAGGTTCCATTTTAAACACATTCAACAATGAGCTTCTCTGAACTAAATAATTTTTGCTAATTGTCACTTATGAGACATGAGGGTAATACTTATTTTTGAACTAGGAAATTTACTTTCTTTTTAAGAAACAAAAATTATCAGCAGTAACAAAGTTTACTCTTGATACTGGACACAGGTTTTTACTTAAACATTTTATGACAGATAGAATATTCTATTTATTGAGCTAAATATTTTCAAAACATAACACTTGTAATAGGGCTGGAGGGAACTAATTTTATTCACTACTGTACTTGGATTTCATTTCCGCACACTCCCTGCAACAAAGACACATTGTTATGTTTTTATGAAGTCCTGGGCAAATAACCCAAAGAAAATCTCTAAAAAACACTGGATCTGAATAGCAAAAACTGTGAAATGCATAAGCCAGCAGTTTTATTTGGTAATAAATTTAATCTGATAGCACAACTGCCATATGGTACAATGGATTTTGTTTATGTTAAAGTGCACTCCCCAAATTCTTCTTAGTTCATTAAAATCTATTATAATCAAGACAAGCAAAGTGAAACATTCACATATATGTACAAATTGATTTTACATGTGACCATAGGTTTCAAAAGAAAAGTTGAGGCCATAGTATTTTACTGGAGATTAAAAAGTGCCTGCCATAGAGGCAGTAGGGGGAAATGGGAGGGAAACTGGGAACATTGGTGGTGGAAAATGTTCACTGGTGGAAGGATGGTTGCTACAAAAACATTCATTTTTTAAAAATCATATTAATTTAAAAAAACACATGAGGATATATTTTAAGCAAAATATTTCTACATAGTACTCTGTAGGATTCTAAACACACCAACTGGTAAAATTGAAACCTCAATCATCTTTCCGAGTGAATTAGAATGATGCAAGATAAGAAGTAGTTAACTATACTAATATAATTTTATTATAGTTTAGTACTAAGCTATAATATTACTTCAGTGAAATGATCTATTTTTCAATGTATTTCTTTATAAAATTGTTCATTTTAAAAAAGTTGGAAATTTTTCTGAAACATAAAACACCAATGTACATTACAAGATTCTTCAAATACCGTTTATTTTGACTTTAAATGTAGTGTGTGACATATAAATATCTATTTTTGTTTCTCCTAGAAACTCCCACTGTTTGTTCCACAAACAGACAATGAACATGACTTGTCACTTTAAAATACGTTAAATCTACAGGCCCATGAGTTACTCTGCTGGAACTGGGGAAATCTGCTCGTGTTCTGTTATAGAATTACAACATACTGCTGCCTGGAGCAACTTTAACTTTTAATGTCTTTGTTGTGGTATCTTATGTTGTGAATATTTTTTTTTATTTTAAAGAATCGTAAGTTTTTCAACCCTGTTCCTCATTACTTTGTTCTCCACTCTTCCCAATCTTGTTTAATATTAATGTTCTCTCAAAAATGTCTCTTAAGAATTTCCCTTTTTAGAATATTTAGGTAGAATATAGCAATGCTTTAGAGAATGTATAGCAGTGCTTTTGAGAATGTTATTTTGTATCATAATAAAAGTATTGTTTCTGAAGCAAAACATTTTGTTATAAAATGGAAGGGGATCTAGAACCAAGAGAGCAAGGCATCTGACATTGTCTGTAGTCTGTGGTTTAACCACTAGGTAACAGTTCTATAATTTATAGAACACACGTAGTTGTCCAGGTCTTCAAAATCCTTAGGTTTTGCATAACGTCTAGCTCTGTGCTGAGGTTTTTGTACCACACACATCAGTGCTCACTAGTTACTCTTGGCTGTGCTTAGGAAGGCATTTGCAGGCCAGTCAGTGAAGCAGGGTTGGCTGCATGCAATACATTTTTTAATCTCTGTACTGTAACTTTGGCCCCAACATGAGGTGAATGACAAAGTTTCTCCCAAATTATTTTTTCTTGGTTTGGTTGTTTTGTTTTTGTGCCCACACCCAGCAGTGCTCAGGTATCACTCCTGACTCTGTGGTCAGGTATCACTCCTGCTGGGGCTCTGGGGGCCAAATGGGGTGCCCAGTATAGAATCCTGATCTGTCGCAGGCGATGCAAATGCCCAAACAGTTGTGCTCCCCCAAATTCCTGGTTTGTCTAGATTCCCTGATGAGTGTATTCATTTGTTGTTTTGTTCCATTTTTATGAGTGGCTGAATTAAAAATATATGAATTTCAACGGCTAAAAAACCCAGAAAATCAATGTCTCACTACATCTACATCTGTCAGAAATTAATCCTGCTAATAAAACCTCCAAAATCAGGACTGTTCCCTGAGCAAAATAAATTTAGCCTACTTAGACAACAGATTTCAAATATCCGGGTAGGACAGAACAGGATATCACCATAAATTCAATGATATACATGAAAGGTATATCTGCTGATTACATGTCACCCTATGGTCACTGCTGTAAATATCCCATTGTTATTAATTAATATCTCAACTTGTAAAGAATGATCCTTGTGATTGGATCAAGGAGGAAGCAGATGCCTAGCTAAATAAAAAGCAAAACCCAACAACAAAACCAAAATCCCAGTCCCTTGGGAGTCTGCTCCAGGCCAATTGACTGCTTGGGCAGTCACTGTCTGTCTTTGTCATTATATCCAACTCTTTGGGACAGAGCTGACAGTATCTGTTCAACTAGTTTTACAGTGATGATACCCCACATTCATCAATAAAATACGATAATGGTAAGCAACACACATTTTGTCCTCTAGATGACGAAGAGGCTTGCTGAAGGGATCAATATTCCTTAATCTTGAAAAGCTATACATAATTTTCTAGTTTATTTCTAACAGTAAACATATGAGGTATACACATTATATGGATGAGTAAGTGGAGGCATGTAAACAATTTTATCATCAACTAATGGATATAAACAAGAGTTCTGTCAACACAATATATTCATACTTCTAAATAATTATCCAAAACACTTCCATTATAAAAGAGTAACAATCATCTGTAATAGCTTATTAATTTAGTCATTCATTTTTCCCAACCTTCTTGTTCTAGCTTAAAGGCACAAGTAGCTGGAGGCAATCCAGGAATCTCAGGGACTAAGGAGGCACCCTCAGCTCTGAGAAGGGTTGCCCCTCCATCAAGGGTGCTTTTTTTGGGATGCGGGCAAAACCAGAAAGGAGAAAGAAGGCCCCAATAAACATGGGGAAGATATGAAAACTCCACCGTGTTCCCGATCAGAAACTGATTTAGTCTTCTCCTCAATGTTACAGAAAGCATTTAAAGAAAAGATGCTATTCAACACCCTGTGTAGTAAGGAGCAAGGATTATATTTGTGAACCATACTGGAGGGTTTTGCAGCGCAATAGCGCAAACAACATTTTTTTCTTTTTTTTGCTTTTTTGGGTCACACCCGGCAATGCTCAGGGGTTTCTCCTGTCTCTGCACTCAGGAATTACTCCTGGCGGTGCTGGGGGTGACCATATGGGACGCCGAGGATCGAACCCAGGCCGGCACAGGTCGGCCGCGTGCAAGGCGTGCAAGGCAAATGCCCTACCGGCTGGGCTATCGCTCCAGCCCCAAACAACATTGCAAATTAGCTTAGCCACAGAGCTATTTCTTTTGGAGACATAATTTTGTCTCTCTCTTTTTTTTTTTTTGGATAATGACACAAACATTAAAAACAATTGAGTTCAGTGGAGCTGAAGAAAAATAACCAAGTTAATACCCAAATTCCCTATTCATTATAGGCTTTCTCATTCATTCTGATTTATTCATTCAAAATACTTTTTTAATTGGCTAGTTCCTCCCCTTTAACTTAGAAGGACAAAATTTTTCACATGTCCAGGTAAAGTTTTAAAAAGGATCTTCCCCTACCCATATTCTTGTTCTATTTTGATGTCAGCTAGGGATTGGGGTGCTGGGCCACACCTGTTGTTGCTCAAGGTCTACTCCTGGCTCTGTGCACAGAAGGCACACTTGGTTGTGCTCAGCAAACTGTATGCAATTCCTGAAGGTCAACAGAGAATGGTGACAGGCAAGTCAAATGCTATAACCCCTATGCTATCTCTTTGGCCCCTACAGAGTACCTTTGCATTCTTACTTCACAACAAAAAGTAGTTTGTCTATTGAGGGGGAGCACAAAGTAAACACTGACAAGTTATGCTACTTTCAAATGTTTCAAATGGTCTATGACAACATAATTACAATAAGAAATGTTGGGAGATGTGTCCACACATAAATTCTTCCTTTCCTGACATTTTATGGTATCTCTGAGTGTAAATTAAAAAATACTTAAGATTTCACAGAGTTCCCCTAATTACATGTTTAAGATGAAGAAGAATGTTTTCCATTTTTATTAATGCATACTATATTAATAAGAAATATTTTAATTTTCTCTGTTTCTACCTCTTCTAAGTACTAGCTAAAAATACTTTGATTTTCCTTTACTCAGATATGTGACTTTCAAAGTATTTCAGTGATATCCATCTTTAGCTCCTATGATTATTAATGAAAGTACTATTAGAAGGTTTATGCCAATTAAACTCAATATCTGTCATCTTATTCTTGTTCAAATTAAAGATGATATAATGTAATAAAGAATCAACTTGTTCTGAATATTCTAAGAATAATGCTTCCAAGAAGTGATAAAAAAACTCATCAAGTTAATTGATTTCCTTGGGTTTTCCTTCATAGAACACTTAAATATAGTAGATCATAAAATCCTAATTATTATACATAATCTATATACTACTCAAATTATTTTAGAAAAGTTATATAAGCACTCAGTATCAAAGTGTGTCTCCCCAAAGCATCTTAGTTTTCACAATATGCTTTCTGCTAAATAAAATAAAAGTTATAAAACACCTATCTCAGACTTGACAAGATTGAACATGTCTTTATGTTTATAATTGACACAATATTTCATAATCATTATTTCCACTTTTTATAATTTAAATGCTAAATAAAATACATGAGTGTTTAAGAAATTCAAATTTATAAGTTCTATATCTTTAACTACAAAGTTCAGCCATCTATACTGTCACACTGTTATTCACTTGGGACAGTGAATCAAAATGAGTTTTAAATATACTTAGTTCTTCTGAGCATTAAATAGAGGCAAAAAGATACACATGACAACCCTTTAATGTATGTTCTGTAATCCATAGTCTGGGGGGGAAGGAAAAGAGAAAGAGAGAGAAAGGGAAAGAAATAAAGAACCTGCCATGGAGGAGGGCTGGGGGATGGGGGAGGGAACCGGGAGCGTTGGTGGTGGGAGATGGGCACTGGTGGCGGGATGGGTGCTGGAAAACTGTATGACCAAAACCCAACTATGAACTTTTTAATTGTATATCTTTGTAATTGTAAAAATTAATATATATATATACTTAGTTCTTTACTATTTACAACAAATAAATGCAACAAATAAAAATACTTCTACCACAAATGAATAAGAGAATAGAAAAGGTGTTTCAGATGTATAGGTAGATATATTCATTTTAGTACTTTAGTGAATAGTTACTTAATACCCACCATTGGCGCTAGAATATTATAGCTGTAGTGAGAAATCACTTGTATCACTTGTCTTCCTGTTGTTCATAGAGTTGCTCGAGCACGCACCAGTAAAGTCTCCATTTGTCCCTGTGACGTGTTTGTGTAGCCCAAGGACATCTCCACACTCCAGGAACATGAAGAGCTTCAAACCATTCGTTAAGGTCATGGGAACGAGGTCTATAATTGTTACTGTTTTTAGCATATTGAATATGACACAGGTAGCTTGTCAGGCTCTTCTATGCCGGTGGGATACTCTCAGTAGTAGTTAGGCTCTCAGTTCTTGAATTTATTGATGTCCGGTTCAGGAGGTCCAGTGGACCTGCCCATGAACTGCTCCCAGGCTGTTGGCCGTGAACCAGAGAGACACAGATCAGACGAGATCAGGCACATTCAGGGTGGTATGGCCATATACCAGAGAGACACAGATACACGTGTATCTGTGTAATGAGAAATAAAATTATATAATATTGTCTGATGTAGAAAAAAGACTGGGACCCCGTGGGTGAACCCAGAGACAAGGCAGAGCCTGGCAAGCTATCCGTGGTGTATTGGATATGCCAAAAACAGTAACAATAATGGACCTCATTCCCAACAAATGGAGATGTTACTGGTGCCTGCTAGAACAAATCGATGAACAATGGGAAGACAAGTGACAAGTGACAATATTTAAAAAAATCATCCCTAAGATTTTTCAATATTATGAAATAGGCATTATATAGGCAGAAAATCCTATGGAGCTCCTTAATTAGTTCTTATCTGTAAAACTATAAGCATGTTGTTGAATCCCCAATAGTAATTTATGACATCACTTGATCACTTGATCACTTGAATCCCGTTATTCATCGATTTGCTCGAGCGGGCGCCAGTAACAGTTCCATTGGGACCCTATCATGTGCCAATGTAGCCCAATGGCATCTGGTTGATTCAGGAATATGAAGAGCCTCAAACCGTTCCTTCAGGATCTTAACAAGGAAGTCTGACCATCTTGTAGGTGGGCGGCCACGTGATCTTTTGACATCCCGTGGGATCCAGTCGGTAACGGCTCTAGTCCAGCGGTTGTCTCCAAATCGCATTACATGTCCAGCCCATCTGATTTTCGATGCCTTGGCAAACGAGACAGCGTCCCTGATTCTGGAATAGCGAAGGAGGTCAGAACTCCGGATTCCTTCACTCACTTGAGTGAGGCGTGATATTCCAAGCATAGCTCTTTCGATGCCTCTCTGGGAGACCCGAATAGCATTCTCATCCTGCTTTCGTAGGGCCCAGGTCTCTGAGGATTATGTTAATGCAGGGAGAACGGTGGAGTCGAAGAGATGTGCCCGGAGCCTGAGGTTCTTTGTCCTTTTAGCTATTTCTTTGATGCCTTTGAAGGCATTCCATGCCGCTCTCTTCCTCCTGCGCAGCTCAGGTTTTAGGTCGTTCATCATGTTGACTTCTCGACCTAGGTACACATAACTGCTGCATTCAGAGATGTTTGTTCCATTGAGAGTGAATGGGGCCTCAGGAACTAGTTCATTTCTCATGAACATAGTTTTCTTCAGATTCAGCTGTAGACCTATCTTTCCACATTCTCGGTCAAAGTCAGCCAGCATTTGAGCCGCTTGGCTAAGGTTTGGTGTTATTAGAACGATGTCATCAGCGAAGCGGAGGTGGTGTAGTTGCCGACCATCTATCTTCACTCCCATTCCTTCCCATTCATATGTCTCATGATGTTCTCAAGGGTGGCACTGAAGAGTTTTGGTGAGATGGTATCACCCTGTCGAACCCTTCTTTTGACATCAATGATCACTTCTTTGTAGAATGGTGAGATCCATTTATGACATAGCCCAAATATTTATCAATTAAATTTTTATTTATTAAATTTAATATCAGATAATCTACAATGAAATTATGGCTAGCTTTCCTGTGGTATCATTTATTGATATAATTATTGACTTTACCTATCATTGTTCTCTCCTATTTTGATTAAATTTATGGAGAATGGTGCCAGAGTGATAGTCCAGCGTCGAGGGCATTTGCCTTGAATGCAGATGATCAGGGTTTGATCCTTGGCATCCTATATGTTTCTCTGAGCAAAGCCAGAAATAATTCCTGAGTAACCCCTGAGCACTGCCGGGGTGACCCAAAAAGCAAAAAAAAAAACCCAAATAAATATTATTAGATTGATATATTTATATAAAATAATCAAAGCAAATTTACAACTTGAAAGCTGATCTTCTACAAGTAGAAGAACCTTGAACTCAAATTCAGTTAACTCCTTATTTGAAAGCTAACAAAGTTTCTGATTTTTGTCATGTCTTTGAGTCAGTTTTTTATATGTACAATTGTAAAAATCTCACAGTTTTTCAACTTCACTGAAAAACTGATGTAAATCAAGTATTTGTCTCTGACACAGAATAGATCCTCATAAAATGTTTACCTTAATATTTCCTTAATATTTCCACTCCATGAGAAGCCTTATGCCTCATTGGGGGCGGGCGATAGCCCAGGAGTAGGGCGTTTGCCTTGCATGCAGCCGGACTGTGCCGGCCAGGGTTCGATCCCCAGCATCCCATCTGGTCCCCCGAGCACCGCCAGGAGTAATTCCTGAGTGCAGAGCCAGGAGAAATCCCTGAGCACTGCCGGGTGTGACCCAAAAAACCAAAAAAAATTAAAAAGAAGCCTTATGCCTCGCATAGACACGTGGTGCAGTATTAGAGGCCATAACTCAAGCATGTGCATTATTTTTCTAATGGGAAGCAATAAAAACAACATCATGAAGGGATGATAGTGTCACAGTGTCACATAAGTGGTTTACGTAAAAGTTCTGTGACTTTTTTGTTTGTTTATTTTGGGGTTACACATGTTGGTGCTCAGGACTGAATTCTGGCTTTGTGCTAATGTATCATTCCTGGTAGACTCAAGGGACCATTTGGGTAGTGGGAATCCAGCCCAATTCAGCTACAAGCAGGATAAGAACCTACTAGCTGAAATATTGCTCTGGCCTATGTTCTCTGACTTTTACTTAGAAAGATGCAAAATGCTCTTATATATGGAAAAGGGTCATCTCTGACCTTTTCTATAGTCAGCTATCAAAATACCATAACAGAATTTATAACATAGCATATACATAGATAATTTATATAATGCCAGTAATTTAAGAACAATGGGAAGATTATGGAAATTTTTGATGTTATTAATCCTCTATTGCTGCAAAAAACATTTTATATATTATTTCATCCCTTCTCTGTCTACAAACACACTTTCTTTCATCCAGATTCTTAAGGACTTAGAAATTCTTAAACCCATGGTAGGATTAACATAACAAAATAATTATTACTGCTAAAACTAATATTTCCATTAAATGTGGAGTGCTTCCATACACTGTAAATAAGAGTCGCAGATTCAGTTCCAACATTTAAGCATGGGTTAGGCAGGGGTTGGGGGTAGGCAACAAAATACAAGTAAATATATATGTTGTTTCACTGTCACTGTATCACTGTCTTCCCGTTCATCATTGATTTGCTCGAGCGGGCACCTGTAACATCTCCATATGTCCTATCTCACGCTAGTAGAGCCCAAGGGCACCTGCTTGCTCCAGGAACATAAAGAGCCTCAAACTATTCCATCAGGTCATGGGAATGAGGTCTATAATTATTACTGGTATTTGGCATATCATATACAACATTGGTAGCTTGCCAGGCTCTGCAGTGTGGGTAGCATACTCTTGTAGTCATCTCTAAATCCAGCATTTATTGATGAACCGTGCAGCCACAAGTGGCCACACGAGCCGGGCTGTGATAGGCCGGTCTGCTGGGTGGAGTTATGACGAGAGGGAAGTCCGGATGTGGAAAATGAAGGCCCTCATGGAGTGTGTGTGTGTGTGGGGGGGCGTCTGGCTTGTTGCAAGGCTCTGCTGGGGTGGCCGGCCAGGGCTAGAACCCGCCTTCCCTCCTGGGCACCTCGTGAGTGGCTGGGCACAGGGAGAGCCGGTAGCAGCTCTGCCCCATGTCTGTGAATCTCTGAATCAGCATACCTGGGCCAGATTTAAAAAAGACTGCTGCAGGGTGGATCTCCATGAGCGGGGCTGTGATAGGCCGGTCTGCTGGGTGGAGTTCAACTTCTGCTGTTTAACATAACTTTACGTAAAAGTTTACATAAAGTAAAAGTTTAAAACATTAAACTTAAGTTTAACTTAAGTTGTTTATAAGTTATTCATTTGATGTTATTTACATAAAACATGCAATTTTAATTAAATGATTAAAAATAACAGAAGTTATCCATGGATATTCAAAATATAGCTATTATACAAGATACTGTTTTAAGTACATAACTTATGCCAGCTCACATAATGTTCATACTGTACTCTTAGTACTTCTGTTCCCAAATGAGCTAGCTGAGGTCAGAGTGTGAAGATTCAGTGGTGTGGCAGGAGAGAGAAGCAGACGAGGAATTCCACTCATGCTTCCTTTCTAGCTTCCACAAGAATTCTTAGCTAAATTATTTATTTCTCTGCTCTCCAGTTTGTCTTTTTTCTTCTCATCTGTCTAGTCTTTCAAATTATCCCCAAAAGGAGTCATTGCAATTTTTATGTTATGTTTGATGTGTACAAAAATAAATCCACCGTACTATAATTTCAAATAGTTGAAAAGGAATGACTATATATGCCTGTAGTATAAAAATTGTCACAAAATGATCCACTCCCAGTAGGTAACTATTTTTTTCTGCTTCCTTTCCACAATAAGCATGTAGTCTTCGACCAATCCTATACCACCTAATATGTCTGCCTCCATTACTCTACAGAAACCAATCAGGTTAAGATTTTTCTTTTCATATGGTGGCCCCAAGCATTGTCAGGAGTAAATTCTAACTACAGCTCTTAAATAACTGTAGATCACTCTATGGTATAGTCCCAACCAAAACAAAACAGAAAAATGGAACCAACTTTCAGAATCTGTTTTCAGAACAGATTGATAACATGCCTCAAGCAGTGAAAGGGGCAACTCCACATCTGTCCCAGAGCTACTACTTTCTATGTGCTTGTATGTCTATCATATCACTTCTTATTTTACCTGATGCTAGTGTTATTTTGGTGTGCAATTTGGTGGGATTGAATAGGTGCTTTGTAGGATGCCTCTGCAAATATTCAAATACACAGACCTATTTCATTAAATCAGTAATAATCATTCCCTGGCTTTTTTCATTTTGATTCATAAAAACTTCCACAATAATATTCTTCTTTTGGATTTTATCGTATAGTTCTGCTCACACTAAACATCATTCTCAGGGGCCTGAGCGATAGCACAGCAGGTAGGGCGTTTGCTTGCACGTGGCTGACTTGGATTCAATCCCTGGCAGGCCAAATGGTCCCCCGAGCACCACAAGGAATAATTCCTGATCTAAGGGCCAGGAGTAACCCCTAGGCATTGCCGGTTGTGACCCACAAAAAAACAAACAAAAAAAATCATTCTCAGCATTCTAAGTTAGGTGTGGAGTATAGGTCATTGGCTCTTTCCCTAATTATTCAGTGCACTGCAGGGAGCTAGTTAGCATATGTGTGTGCATGAGTGTGTGTGTGTGTGTTTGTGTTCTTGCATGTGCTCCATTGTTTTATTGCCTGGCAATAAAACAAAGACTTTCAGTGGGAAAAACATTACTATAGCACTCTTGTTCTCTCCAGTGTTAGCTCTCCTAGTTCTAAGACATTTTGAAGTACACATATACATATTTATAATTGATTTTACAATATATAATTAAAATGTATGTATAATTATGATAAAATAATTTATGAACTATTTATGATTGATTATATATAATCAATCATTTTCAAGTCTTTTGAAACACATCTATGTATGTATAAGTATATACATACATACATAGATGTGTGTATGTATAAGTATATATATATATATAGATTTAAAATATTTAGTCAATTATTTTTCTCATTGCTATAATTTGTATGACATTTCATATCATTAGTTTCTAAGAAGTAATATGAGGGCACCTTTTGTCCAGTATTATTAAGAAATTAGTATTTATATATTTGTCATGTTGATAGTGAGGGAATGATTTTATTATTTCTTTTCTTGATGAACTAGATGCTTTGGGATCTTTTTTGCATCACTTGTTTTGGCTAAGTAAGAGTGTGTTACATGGGTATTTGTTGTTGTCATCTAAGTAATTACGTTGTTAGATAGGCTCTACATGTGGCATTTAATGTGTTACATTAGTTCAATTGGAGCCCCATAGGCTTATGGGATCTGGCTGGTAATGGCAATTTCAGTTCCTGAACTCCATGAACCTAATCTTAAGGATATACTTCATTCACTGTGAGAAGGAATATTGCAATGAGTTATCATTGCAAGGGCATGTGTTGACTTTCTTAGAAAAACACTTATGGGTAAAGATATTCAATGTTTAGATTAGCACACTTGGATATGCTGGAATTTTTCCACAAGCCCCAGACATGCCAGTCAAAAATAACACAATGCAAGTACATCTGAGTGACAATTTAAGCTGCATTTATAAGCATCCAGCTTCTTTCAAAGTCAATAAAGAGACAGAACTTAACAGGCTATGCTGAAAAGTTATTGAAATTCGACAGACAACTTAAAAAATGGGTGTCACAGGGCTGCATGACCTGGTGCTGCATCACAGCAGGGTTAATCAAAGTTATGGCAGTTGAGTACCACAGATGTCTTCCTTAGGTCTATTTATTTTATTTAATTCATGTTATTCAGTAGGTTCATTACCATTCTCTATTTTATCACAGTATAGCATTCTGTGTGAATTACTCATTATAAATATTTCATTTGAATTTTATTAAGCTATGAAGACGTAGACTATGTGTCTTCTGTAGGTAAATATTGGTGCCACAACATCTTCCTTTGCTTAGATCTTCCTAGGAGATCACGTGATGCTCCAATGTGTTCCAATAACGGAGGACTCCAAAAAAAAAGATTGGTAGAGTGACTAATCTACAATACTTTTCAATGAATTCTTAACATTACTTGACTTCAATCAATTATTGGAAGTCTACCAAGTTTCAGAAAGTGTCAGACATATCAATTTACTTGTTGCCAGTATCAGACATATTCTAACTACTTGATTATTGGAAACTCCTCTTCATTTTTGTTTTCTCATGGTGCCACTAGAGAATAAAAGGCATCCTATGAGAAAAATTGTGTATAACCACAAACAACAGCTATCAGAAATTATGCAATATTTATGTTTTATGCCGAATGTTTTCATGAGTTTTCTTTAATATCATTGTACAATACAGAAGGTATCCCAGTAAGAGAGCTGATAACTCCGCCTAACAAAGAAAGGAATACAAGGAAAGCAAATTTATGTTTGTGGTTTAAAACAAAATAATTAATTATTCTTTCATATGTATCGACAGATAAGAACAAATGATATTAAGCAAAAATTATGTATGATTTCTGATCAATAAATCTGACATATTTCAATATAATACTGTGCTTATATAAAGCTTTTATTTGTTTGGGCTATACTTGGAAATGCTGTGATCTTCTCTAGATTGTTTAAGGGAGGGAGGGAGGGAGGAAGGAAGGAAGGGGAGGGAGGGAGGGAGGGAGGGAGGGAAGAAGGAAGGAAGGAAGGAAGGAAGGAAGGAAGGAAGGAAGGAAGGAAGGAAGGAAGGAAGGAAGGAAGGAAGGAAGGAAGGAAGGGAAGAACAGAAGGAAGGAAGGAAGGAAGGAAGGAAGGAAGGAAGGAAGGAAGGAAGGAAGGAAGGGAAGAACGAAGGAAGGAAGGGAGGGAGGAAGGAAGGGAAGAAAGAAGGAAGGAAGGAAGGAAGGAAGGACGGAAGGAAGGAAGGAAGGAAGGAAGGAAGGAAGGAAGGAAGGGAATAATGAAGGAAGGAAGGAAGGAAGGAAGGAAGGGAGGAAGGAAGGGAAGAAAGAAGAAAGGAAGGGAGGGAGGAAGAGAGGGAGGGAGGGAAGGAAGGAAGGAAGGAAGGAAGGAAGGAAGGAAGGAAGGAAGGAAGGAAGGAAGGAAGGAAGGAAGGAAGGAAGGAAGGAAGGAAAAAAGAAGATGGGGAGGGAGGAAATTTGTTTTAAGTTCTGTCAGTTTCCTTACAAATTAGGTATGAGGTCTGATAATATAATATCTATACTATTACATGCACAAAGGAAAATGATAATAAAATGATTATACTCCTTGCTATTAATTATTTTAAAACATTTTAAATGGAATGAGAGTTAGACTGGGGAAAGATCACCTTGGAAAGAAAGTATATCAAACATGACTAACAATGGGCTTTTCTTTTACAAAGAATAATGGTTTAATGTTTAATTAATCTTATCCATTTCTGCATTTATGGGAAGGCAGAGTAGAGTCTGCTTTATAATGTAGAAAATTAAATATTAAAGCTTTGGTGCCTACCAGACTTACATTTTCTTATTATGAATGAGCATTTTACTTTCTGCACACACAAAGAAAGAAACAGGAGATAGATTTAGCCACTTAGCTCTGAAGGAAAGGATTATTGCAATGTATCTCTGATATCATCTTGCTACTAGAAACAAAATACATCAAATATGAATAAACCTTTAAAACCCAAACAAAAATGTATAAGATTTTATCATACTTAATATAAATTTTTAACTCTAAGGATAGTGGTCTTTTTTAATCAATGAATTATCGAAAATACATAGATCTATATCTACAAATGGTAAATTTCTTAAATATTATAATATATATTTGGTGATTCCTCCTCCAATGAAGAAATTGTAGTAATGTATTAAATAAAACTAACAAATGGGTCCAGAGTGGTAGCACAGCAGGCAGAGCATTTGCCTTGCAAGCAGCTAACCTGGGTTCGATCCCTGGCTTCTGATATGGTCTGCCAAGCACCACTAGGAGTAATTCCTGTATGCAAAAGCCAGGAGCAACCCCTGAGCATCGCTGGGTATGACATCCACAAAAAAAAAAAAACACAATGCTTCCAGATTTTAAATAAAAATAAAAATGGAGGGAAAAAAGAATCACTGATTAGATGCTTAATTTAAATCCTTATATGTTTATATCATTTTTTATGGTCATATATATTTTATATTTAAAAGTGAAATTATGATGTAAACTAATATTATTTCATTTGGATCTCTGGACCTTAGTATACTGCTAGTGACAATGCAAGAATATAGGAGGAGTTAAAGAAAGGTTCATGTCACAGAGTTCTCAAATATTTGGACTTGAATGTGAAATAAAAAAAACTTTTCTATCACTAGTCATCTTCAGATATATACATTATTAAGTTACTACATTTTAAAGTATGAGTATGTTGACTATATAGGGAAAAATCTTTTTGTGGTACATCTATTTCTGAACTGGCAAAATCTATTGTATAAATTCTACAATTATTTATTTGCTTAAAAAGTTGAATTACAATAGAGAATATTGCCTTCATAATAATTTATTTTCATGAATTCACAAAATTTTAGCAGAGTGATTTTTTAGCGTTATCTATTAGAAAGTATTAACAGCAATTGTGGGGAAATACAGTGTAAACAGTGGGCAAGTTCAGCAGAAACTTGATGAATTAAATACAAAGGAAACTAAGTGCATTTCCTCACGTTTTTCCACATATCTTTCATGCCCTACTCTAGTAGTCATCTTCAACTACAGTTAGGTGGGGTCTTACGGTAAACCTTTCAGGCAAAGATTATGGCTTTTACAGGGAATTGGTCCCACTTGCAGCAAACTTTGTAATGGCCTGCATAACCACAGACATTCCCTTTTAACAGAATGAGACTTTTCTGTCAGAACTTAACCTCTGGGAACCTATTTATCTGTACATTTCAGTCTGTGGCTCCATACCAACTGAATCAAATTTTGTTGCTATTATCAGTAAAGAGATTTACTCGCTCTCTTTTTACAGGAATATGTAACCTAGAAAATATATTTATATATATATATATATATATATATATATATATATATATATGTCCTGAGTTTCAATTGCTAAGTTTAATGAAAGGATGAGGAAAAGGGGTTAGAAAATTAAAATTGATTTTCTCATTAGGAGAAATAAGGAAAAAATTGCTATTATTTTAGCTTCAATTTTCATTTTGTCCCTATTAGCAATCAGTGCTCCATTTTAAATAGTTCTCTCTTAGCTTTAGAAACATATTTATATTATTAGAAGCCTCTGGTCCTCTACGTTCTTCTAGTTTATAAAAGGAGAATTGCTTTATTCAAGAGACCATTGTTGGTGCATATGCTGCCTGAGCCCAGGCGCTGCTTGAGCCCATGTGGCCAATCACATGTGGTGCCAAGCACATGTGTAGTCCACATCTTCCCTCTCAAGATTTATAATCTCTCTCTTCTCTCTCTCACTTTCCCTCTTCCTCCCCCTCCTAAGAAAA
Organism: Cryptotis parvus; assembly: GCA_021461705.1. Lineage (NCBI taxonomy): Eukaryota > Metazoa > Chordata > Mammalia > Eulipotyphla > Soricidae > Cryptotis > Cryptotis parvus. Next base: position 161,374 of record JAJIBD010022218.1, on the reverse strand, counting down.
CCACCATAATAAAATCTGTTTTACTTTAAAAAATGAAACCATTCTTGATTTCTCTGGATAAAATGATCTTAGAAGTCTATAACTGAGTTTTTCTGGTATATGTGCAAACTGAAAATGAGTTCAAAAATATTTCACTTTTGCTATATTGAAATCAGTTATTTAGTCTAAGATAATGAACGATATGTGGAACAAAAGAGGTATCATTGTAATTACAAAAAGCAGAAAAAATAAAACAAAAATGATTTTTCAGGGGGCTGGAGTGATAACACAGCGGGTAGGGCATTTGCCTTGCATGCGGCCGACCGGGTTCAATCACCAGCATCCCATATGGTCCCCTGAGCACCACCAGGAGTAATTCCTGAGCAAATGAACCAGGAGTAACCCCTGAGCTTTGCTGGGTGTGACCCAAAAAAAAAAAAGCAATAAAAAATGATTTTCACAGGATGCAAGTCAAAAACAACAGAATACAAACTAACAATAATCCATTTAAGTATAGAGCATAACATTGAAAAATATGGGACTTTAAATTTTTGACCATAGGTATGATTGATAGTGTGTGTCAAAAGGATGAGCTTTTAAAATATCATTAAGTCAATATAATTTAATAATTAATTGTAATGTGTGTTACACAGAAGGGAAACTTTCTGATCCTTTACCTCTAAAGCATAATGCATTTTACATAGTTCTTCTTAGATATGATTTTAATCCTGGAAATCTACCCTGTCGACTCTGCTTCCAGAATTCCTACAAAGATCATTGAATTTAAGAGGGAATAAAAAATCCTTGTAATATATTTCAGTGACACCCAATAGAAGATAAATCTTCTGGCGATTATAAAATAACAAATAAGACTTCAAAATATTGCAAAAATAGAGTCAGATTACATATATTAAATCTTGCCTTGTGTAAAATATGGATGTCTGACTTTCAAATAGAAATTAAAATCAGAAACATAAGTAATACAAATGAAAGTTAGCATGAGATATCTGTCACTTCACTTATATAACTTGTCTTCCCGTTGTTCATCCATTTGCTCAAGCAGGCACCAGTAACATCTCTATAAGTCCTGTCATATGCTAGTGTACCCCAAGGTCAGCTGCTCGCTCCAGGAACGTGAAGAGCCTCAAACCATTCCTTCAAGTCATGGGAATGAGGTCTATAATTGTTACTGGTGTTTGGCATATCAAATACCCCAAGGGTAGCTTGCCAGGCTCTGCTGTGCCATTAATGTTACCACTAATAAATAACACTTATTACTATTAACCAAACCAAGACTCTGTGGTGCCAGGGACTAGATCCAGGGCTTCACCTATGCAAAACAAGAGTTCTACTGCTAAGCTCCACCACTGGTCAAGATTTTATTTTTGGGGATGCAAAACAGTTACTTCAAAAAATTAAATTGGGCCGGAGCAATAGTCCTGCGGGTAGGGCGTTTGCCTTGCATGCGCTGACCTGGGTTTGATCCCTGGCGCTCCATATGGTTCCCCACGAAGTACCAGGAGTAGTTTCTGAGTGCAGAGTCAGGATTAACCCTGACCATCACTGGGTGTGACCCAAAAAGCGAAAAAAAAAGAAATTAAATTGATGCAGGAAAGAGGGAAAATGATAGAGAGAGGGAGTGCGGGGTGTGAGAGAATATGAGCTTCTCCAAGGGGGAAGAGATGGGCTGGAGCGATGGTAAAGCAGGTCGGGCATTTACCTTGCATGGGACTGACCCAGGTTCAATACCCCCACCGCCAGGAGTAATTCCTGAGTGAAGAGTCAAGAGGAAATGGGGCACTGGTGGAGGGATGGGTGCTGGTATACTGTATTACCAAGAACCAATTATGAACACCTTTGTAATTGTATGTTTCACTGTGGTATAATAAAAAATTTAAAAAAGAGTAATCCTTGATCATTTTTGGGTGAGACCCAAAATGAAACACCCCAGAAAGGAAGAGGATGAAAGAAAACATCTCAGTTAAGAGATTAGAAGTAGGGCAAATATCCAAGGTGAAGAATGTACCAACAATACTTTAAAGTCAAAATTCTTGGGGCTGGAGTGATAGTCCAGCAGGTAGGGAGTTTGCCTTACATGCAGCCAACCCGGGTTCAATCCCCGACATCCCATATGGTCCTCAAGCACCGCCAGGAGTAGTTTCTGAGTCAGAGCCAGGAGTTACCCCTGAGCATCGCTGGGTGGACCCAAAAAGTAAAAAGAAAAGTCAAAATTCTTATTTTAAACATCTGATGGTTGGGCTGGAGCGATAGCCCAGCGGGTAGGGCGTTTGCCTTGCACGTGGCTGGCCCATGCCGGCCTAGGTTGGATCCCCCGCATCCCATATGGTCCCCTGAGCACTGCCAGGAGTAATTCCTGAGTGCAGAGCCAGGAGAAACCCATGAGCATTGCCGGATATGACCCAAAAAGCAAAAAAAAAAAAAAAAATCTGATGATTAATCAAATATTCTAAGCCATGAGGAAAATCTAAAACAATAAGTTAAAAATAGTGCGAATTGAATAACATAAACATGATGTGGTTAATATACTACACTTGGTCTTAGCCAAAAGGCCGAGAAATGACGTGGTTAATATAATACTGTAGTTTAACTGACCTATTTCAGCGAAGATGATTTTTTTTTGATTTTTTGTTTGTTTGTTTGCTTTTTGGGTCACAGCCGGTGACACTCAGGGGTTACTCCTGGCTCTGCTCTCAGGAATTACTCCTGGTGGAGCTCAGGGGACCATATGGGATTCCAGAGATGGAACCCAGGTTGGCTGCGTGCAAGGAAAACGCCCTCCCTGCTGTGCCATGGCTCCAGGCCTGGATAGTGATTATTAAAAGGTGATTATTAAAAGCTTCAACTCAGAAGACTGATGTCAGTTTTGAGCAATACGATGACACTAACATGGTAGATCTGCAAGTGTATTACTCTAAACTACACTTAACTGAGCTTTGTATATAAGGTTTCATTATTTCAAGTGCAAATATCAAGGCGTATAAGAAGAATTGGACCAAACATGCTTTCTGACTTCTAAAGCAAATAACGAACACACTTCTTAAAAGTAAACAGTCAAGGTTACAAGCTGACCAGCTCCTTCTTCCCTTTATGTGTGATGATCTTCATGGAGCATTAACTCCGGAGGTATATTTGTTTCTAGCCCATACAGCTTACAAGATCTTGCAAAGGCAGCCACCATCTGCTTTACAACTTTATCAAATAATAAGGTGGAAAGCTGAGAGTGTAGAAGAGAAAGGAATTTGAAAGATATATCTTCAAGTTCTGTGACCGCAAGTGATATCACGTAGCCAGCAAAACCTGTTGTCACTTCCACGTAAATTTCCTGGTCATAGTAACCTGTAGAATCAAGGTCCACTCCCTGAGGTTCATCAAGAGCTGCCTTCTTGTCCTGCCTCTATATTTGTTTTTAATAAAGGAGTATAATAGCTATTGTAAATTATGAAGGCTTTTATGTAAGTTAAAATTCTATGTATCCACTTTTATTTCAAATATTAGAAAGGAAAAACAACAAACAAAATATTAGTAAGCAAATTTCAGCTAGATTTCTTATTGAAATTCCACAATGAAGTTTCCTACATCTGGTGATATTTTAATGGAGGCTATATGAAACTGCTAGAGATTCAAATAATAATTATCATATTTGTCCAACAGTTGGATTATATGACGCCAAGGAATTCCTAATTTCTACTGTATGGTTAATTCTAAATCCTATGTCATATAATTAGAGTAAAATACAGTCACTTTTCATTAGAACCTGGACTCCATCAATAGCAGATAAAAGATTTGTCTAGAGGAGAACTGGAGCAAATCCAAGTTTCCTGACCAACAGATTACATTTAGTGAGTGACTGCAATATCTCTTCTTGCACTGCTTATCTAAAAATGAAATATTACAATAAGATATAGTAAATAAAATATCTTAATGGTCAAGAATAGATTCCATGAAATAAATTAGTGAAAACCAATTGTAGAAATATTGGTAATTTCATGGACTAATTTAGTTTAAGAATATGTGGAAGACTTATGAAATAATTTAAAAGCCCAACTATGGATGACTGGAGTGGGCACACAATGAAATACCAGTGTAGTTAGAAGAAAAGATGAAATAATTCAGTTTGCTGTGACAAGTAATACTTGTCATCCAACAGATGAGGAAGATATCATGGTATGTTAATAAGTCAGGAGGACAGATATAGCGTGTTCTCACTCATCTTTGAAACGTAAAACATGGACAATCACAAACCCTGGATTTTGCTTACTGAACAGATGAGCAAACAGCTTAGGGGTGAGGGATCGGAGAACAGACTATGAGAGATGTAGGGACAGTGGTGGAGGGTTGTGACTACTTTGTTGGTAATTATAATAGTCCATATTGATTCCATAAACTTTATCACTATTGTAATGATCTAAACTATGATTAAAAAATGCTACAGATATTTTAACGGAAAAAAGATCACTGTGAATGTAGTATGGGAAAGACATCAGAATAAAGATAACTGTGAAAATACATATGTCACCAAAAATCCAGGTAAGAAGTTTATTAAAACAAGTCAGGAAGCCTCCCACGCATGTAAGTATGCACTCTTGAAAATTTACATGAAAAACATTTTGATTGTTTCAAAAACATTTATATCCATAGTAGTATTTCCAGTTTTAGCATGTTAGCTTCCAATCACAGTGACAGGTTTTCATGAAATCTTATAAGATAGTTCCCAGTTGTTTTCAGCTATGAGAGTCAATGCAGAAAAAAAATATGCCACCAGAAAAACAAAAGCACTAATGGTTTTGCCCTCTTCTTTGTCCATTTTCAATATAACAGTGATCAGCACTCAGGAGAATTTAAAATTCAAAACATTCCCTGAGGTTCTCAGATATAGGTCATTTCATTTAGATAAAAACACAAACTTGTACTAAGTGATATAAATCACCCTTTATCACAGAATTAGCTGTTTAATAATCTAGAATAAGCTGTTCTTTTTGGCACTCTAATTCACCATGGTTCATATACATGGTCACCCTTAGGGGACCTGAAATCACCAGCCCTGCTGCTAGTGCAGCGTTAGATGACCCTAGAGTATCACAGTCACTGAATTTAGGTCTCATAGTCAATTCGCTCCTGCCGCATTTTCCCTCTAAAATATGTATATCTTCATTTAAAGCTTTTCTAAAAAAAAAAAAAAGTCCAAACCAAAAAAACAAAAAACCTAAAAGGTTGTTTTATGCTACAGTGCATCTAAAGTACTTCTAAACAAAAGCATATATAAACCTAGCAACGTGCAGAAGAGCAAACAAGTCAACTATAAAATACATTTCAGGAGCTGCTAAAACAATGTGAAAAGGCAACTGGCAGGGCTAAGATGACAATTGAAACTCCTTGACTCTTCATTCAAATTGGTGTTTAAGACACTTGAACCAAGTGATTAAAGATAGAGAAAAAGTTTGCCTTATGTTAGCTGATTTTTCTGCCACAGAAACAGGAAAAAGCTACGCTTCAGAGGTAGCAATGATGCTGAGATTAGCCAGGGGAGGGGGAGAGAGACTTAAAACTTTGGTGGGAAGCATACAATAGTGAAATAAGGGTGTTCAAACATTGTAAGACTGAAACCCAATCATAAACAACTTTGTAACTGTGTATCTCATGGGAATTCAATAAAAAAGTAAAAGAAAAAAACAGGAAAGAAAAGAAATGAGAAAATTTCTGCCATGCTACAATATATATATAGTTGATAATTATCCATCGGTAGGAGGATTACTATTATTTTTAGGAGTAATACATTTTATTGGTTTTAAAACTTTCAATCCACAATTATTTTACGGCATTGAAATTTTATCAATTAATTTTCAGTTTCTCTCCATTGAAGCAAGCAGCATAATTTCAAAATATTTGTTTCTTTTGTTAAAATATATTACTATCTTTCAGGCTTAGTTCTTATCTTTTCTGTATTGTTTTGCTATTATTTAGTGAAGGGAAGAATCACTTAAAGGTGTCCTAGCTTAGCCAGATGTTTTTGCTTCAGAGACTAGCTTTGAAAGCATATTCTAAACTCCTGCTGTGTGTATCCAATTTATATTTTCTATATCACCACGCATTTTCCCATAGATCTTATTTTATCAGGAGCGCTTCATTTTCTTCCTTTTTCAATTTTTCTAACTTCAAGTTATATAAAGTTTAATGTTTCCTAAAATTATGGGGTGGAACATCTTACCAAATACCAGTACTTTACTAGCCAAGGTAATTTCACAGTAAGAAAACCGGTAAGCAATGTTTAGGAGATAAGACAAATGGTTTATAAACAGCAGTTTTCTGATTGAAATATATATATAATAGGAATGGAAAGGAAAATTTGAAAATAATTGGTAAATTTGGCAAAAGTCATTTTTAAAAAGAAATCACTGAACCTTAAAGATTTTATTCTACCAAAAAAGTATCAGAAGCAAGTGTCGAATGGAGGTGTGTAGCAAAAGAAACTCTCATTATTCTGAGAACATAAATTGTTATACCTTAAAGAAAATGGTATAGGTACTTCTTAAAAGTAAACATGGTAATGCCCAATGATCCACTAATTCTAGTCCTAGTTCTATACCTCAAGAGCACAAATATACTGATTTGAAAGATATATACATATGTTTACTGCAGCACTCTGTAGAATAGCCTAGCTCTCTACATAACACAGATGCTGGAACAGATGAGTGGATGATAAAAACGTGCTGTATATGCACATGGAATACTACTCAATTAAAAGACAAAATCGTGCCTTTTGTATTATCTAGGGAACTGGAGGATGTTATGCTAAATAAAGTAAATCAGAAGGGAAAGAACAAAAACAGAATGATCTCACTTATATATGACATATAAGGGAATAAAACAAAAGAACAGAAATATTCACATGAGAACAATCCTGAGAGCTTGACTGTAAAATTGAGATTACCAGAGAGAATGGTAGAGGGACAGTCAAGAGAAGAAAGGGCCCCAACACCTGTGTTGGAAGAATATTGGTACTTTAGTTGTGGGAGCAAAATGGTAACATAGTTTGAATGAATGGCTATAGTTCTAATTGGTGATATGGTGAGCAGAGGTGTGTGAGTAACATTACAATTAGTGCATTTGTGTTCTCTGGTGAAACTTAAAAACATTCTTATAACCCATTGTCATCTTGATAATTTTCATTAATTAATAAAGAATAAATGTTGTAAAATTATAATCCCTCTTCAAGCGGAGAGGTGTGCTAACCTGTTTTCAAATCTCATATTTTCTCTTATATAATGCCTCTTGGACACTGGAAGAACAGGAATTCTGGTAGTGTTGATGGCAGTAAAACTAGCTTTTCATCATTTACATAAACATTTTCTTCTCCTAGAAAATAAAAAGACCCACTTTGACAACTACACTGTGTACCTCCTTAACTACTATTATGCCCTCTCACCTATGCAGAATATTCTTTTTCTTTCTTCCTTTTATTGGGTCGCACCCGGTGATGCTCAGGGGTTACTCCTGGCTATTCACTCAGGAAATACTCCTACTGGTACTCGCGGGGACCATATGGGATGCCGGAGATAGAACCCAGGTCGGAAGCATGCAAGGCAAACATGCCACCTGCTGTGCTATCACTTCAGCCCCTCTATGCAGAACATTCTTAAACTCTGTGTTTCAAACATAGAATCGTTGGCTCATTGTGCAGTGCCTGTTCCTTAAGAGTATCTGTATTGCTGATGGCATTAGAGATAGGTGGTTGAATTTGCAACATTAGATAAAGTGAAAATTAGAAAAGTTGGGAGGTGGGACTAAATTTGTACTTAAAGAATGTGATCTACTATATTTAATTTCATCACTAGCAATGAGACTATTCACTATCCTCATAAATAAGTGCAATTTCTGATAGAAATGGAGTTCTCTTAAGATGGAGATTCAGGTTGCAATCAGAATCAATAACTTGCACTGTAATTTGATGCATTACACAATTTAGGTAACAGTAGCGATATTAGTAGTAGAGTAGACACAAAGGAACATTTGTACTAATAGAAGAAAATAAAGTGAAATAGTTGTCACCCATTTCTCTGTCATCAACTTTTAAATAATTATGTTAAGACTATATAAAACTTGCTTATATTTCTTTTACAACATTATCATGTAGCACTTAAGAAGAAAAGACTTCTCATTCATTTTGTTTGTTAAAGATTTGATTGCTTCCTATGAAGAACCAGAGACTGGTAAATTAAGTCAAATCTTATTCAGTATTAGATGTAAGATACTATTGGTGGTAAAATATTTAAACTGTGTCTATGAAATATCCAACTATAAGTTTAATGAAAGCCCCTGAATATCTATCATTGTTTCTTCAGCCTGCTTTATCAAGTGCAATTTTGTAGGTCAAAACTTTGGGTTGATCCTTTTGCCTCCATCATGAGGTTAAAAATATAGTGTGAATTATCTTTGGTGATAAAGAACAGTTACCAAAATAGAGATGACTCAACTTGTGCACGGTGAAGCTATGTTGTAATGGAAATTGGCTTTCAGCTACTGTGACATGTAATTTTATAATACATTTTAGAACATTTAACCTATTCACATTTTTTTAAGTTCTGTCTGCAACGGTGAGAGGGAATGCAATTGTTACAGACTCTACTAAAGCTATTTTGTGCTATAAATAAGCAGAAATAAAAGGGAATTCTTTCTTCACTGTGGTCTCTTCCAAGTATTCAGAATGCTAGTTAGCCTAAAAATGTCATAGAACAGCAAGGGTGGTTTGATTTATGGTTCATAATCAATGACTTTGCTTTACTAAAATGAAAAACTTAAAATATTCAAAAAATGAGAGATAATCTTTGGGGATGAGAAAATTCAGAAAATTGAAAAAAAGCATTTTGAGATTGTGGATATGGTCAGTGGCAAAGCATACACAGAGCCGACGTGAGTGCCCAGGTTCTTTCCTTAGAGCCAACAATAGAAGTGTGTCTAAGGACTTTGGAAGCTGAAATCAATGCTCATGATCTGATTCCTAGGTTTGTACATCTAAAGGCATATTTCTATGAGAGACAGAGAAAGAAGAAAGGGTCGAGGAACAGGTCCATTTTAGCTGAATGGAAATTGTAGCATTTCATTTTGGTTATAAATGCCACCTTAAATACATATATTTGAGAGATTTGAGCGAAGTATTGTGTTTCCTGGAGTCTAGTGTCCTTGTTCGTGAAATGGAAAGAATGACACATGCTCTTTCCATTGAATTGAGAAGTACAAACAAGATAAAATATTTAGCACATTACCTGTTTATCACAGGCATTGATTACATCATTATGTGAATGATGCAAATTGCACGAAATTTAAAAATTATGATGCCTTTGCTTGTCTTCACTGTTGTCTGTGCCACCTATCTACAACAGTGAACTTAATAGTACCATGTTGATATATTATTGACAAAGCTGCACCCGGCAGAGTAACTGAATACTTTGATCAAACAAAAATTCTCCTGTGAAATACAATGAAACTGTTGTAGATTAAGTAAGGGAGTAGTAAGTTTATTTGTGTATCTGTAGGAAGGGTCTCCACCAGTGAGAATATAACACATTTAGATACCAGTGTCTGAAAAGGCAACTTGACCAAATTTCAAAGGCAAAACAAGTCGATGCTATCTCATGCACATTTTCCGCTTTGACATCTGCCATGGCCTATTTTGCATAAGCCACAGTGCTTCTGTCAAATCATCCAAGTAATAGCAGAACCATCTGAAACATTAATAGAATACTTTCTTTTGACATCCACTGTCACACTGTGTATGAATCAAATTTGCTCCATTAAAAAAAATTGGAGTTTGTTCTGACGGCTCAAAGTTGCCATCTGAATCTGTGAGCAGTTTTAGTGACTCTTCACTGCTATTAACAAGTTGTAATCGCGCAGAGTTTCGCACAGTTGGATATTGCAACGAGAGAAAATTCCCCATTTGATTCAGCACAGAAGTTACCAATGAATCTAGTAGTGTGATAAAATAAAATATTCTAACTTAATTTCTTTCTCTCCCTCCCAATACTTGGTGAATAGTATGGAACCATCTAGTGATATAATTTTAAGTAGCTACATCTTGAATTTTCAATGTAGATTAATATATCATGTTACCATATATTTGAACGCTCCCCAAATATGTTTTCATTACTTTAAAATTAAGAGAATTCAGACACTCAGAAACTTTGCTTTTCAGTGTATGGCTTGTACATCTGGTTACCTAATCCAGTTGAGAGGCAATCATTTTAATAGGTTCAGGCTGTTCCATAGAATAACATCTGCTCTACAGTACATATCTAACTCAGACACAAATTCTTTAAATAAAACAATTATGTTTCCATTAACTCCATAACAGTTACCACCAGTGGATATATTATTAAAAATTATAGACAGTTGATAATTGAACACTTGGAATTATTTGTGTATGGAATTATGCTTGTAATATGTTGAATATTTTATCTGGAATGCACTCTTAAGATAATTTCACTAGCTGATTCCTCTTACTGGAAATTCTATTTCCTACTTACTTCCCATTGCCTTAAAACAAACAAACAAACAAAAACAAAACCCAGTATGCCTGTCTTTAAAGAATAATTAAATCATAAAAAACATGCCTGTAAGCTTCAATAGTTTCCAACTTGTGTCAAGAGCACTTTTATCAATTAGTTAGTCTATCAAGTCTAAAAGACTAAATGTACCTCCCGGGGTCCAAGATCTAGTCATACACAGCATTTAACTCCCATTTCCAGAACTGACCATTAATTATTATGACCACAGGTAGTAAATCTGTGTATCTTCACATTTTCTTGAAAATATATAGCATGAAAATTATCAGAAGTCAAAGTCCAGGATTGGAAGAATGAGGTGCAAGGGAGAGACATAAAACAATTGACTAAACACTTCCAATTCCAACTCTGGTTTAGAAATCAGAATACTCAGCAGAATAATACCTACAACCACATCTGCTATTGAATCATCACCAATGTAGAAAAGAGTCCTTGTTACTTTGGATCAGGTGTTCCAGGTGTTCGCAAAACTGAGAGCATATCATAATTACCTCAATACTTTTATAAAATAGCATTTCTTATGGCCAAGGAGATAGAACAGGTGTTAATACATGAATTTTATTTGCTCCCCTGAGCACCAGCAAGAGTGAGGTGATCCCTTAGCACAGAAGCAGAAGAGTCTAAACACCTTTTCTGTGCCCCACTTCCTTCCCCTTAAAAAATAGTATTTATTATTTTCTATGCACATAGATACTGATATCATTCATCTTCCTTGGGGTTAATAACTGGTACTATTTAAAAGTCCCCAGTTAATTCCAATGGTTATTGATCTCTTTGTATTCAGAGAAAGGCTATTTTGCTCTTTAAATCAGAATCAATTTGTTATTATTTTGAAAAATGCATGTGCTGGATACTTCAGACTCTGTGTAGTGAAGCTTCTCTTGTGTGGCTGCTAGGAAGTCTATAGTCATGTATAGGAAGCACCATGCCTTTGACTATTACCTGCGTGACAGTTATCCCCAGAATAAATGCAAAGAGCAAAGCATTCTTGACCTTTGAAACCTTTGCATTGAACCAAAGGACCATTGTACAGGTATCAGTGGAGTCCCCAGAACTCCTGAGTACCACTTTGTTGGCCAAACACACATAAAATAAAAAGCACACATAAAATCAGTATAATAAGTTGGAAAATAAAATAAAGAATTTGAGACACAGAAAGATAATTAGAGGAAAGAAGAAGGGAGTGAGGCAGAGTGAGAGTGTCATTGTGGAACTGCAGTGGTAAAAACAACTGAGAGCCTTAACAGCACAGTAGCTGCAGCACCTACCTCTTCTTCCTCTCTGCCATCATCATACTGAGTAATGAAAAGTTGCAGTAATCCCAGTGGCTGTTAATGCTTAACTCTATCACTTATAAAAAATTATTTGACATTTTCTATTAAACTATACGGGAAATATGGTACAACTATTGGTTATTGCTATGACCATTGGAACCATATTCTTGATATAAACATTTGGGGAGATTTGATCATTTTCAAATCATATAAAGAAATTCGGATTTTCGACATCTGGTCTCCCCAACTTGTCCGTCAGAGCTCCACCCAGCAGAATAGCTGATCATAAGCCCAGCTGTGCGGCCGCAAAGTGGCCACATGGTTCATCAATACATGCACAAGATGAGAGGCAACTACAAGGGTATCTCAATGCACAGCAGAGCCTGGCAAGCTACCTGTGTTGTACCTGATATGCCAAATACTAGTAACAATTATAGACCTCATTCCCATGACGTGAAGGAATGGTTTGAGGCTCTTTATGTTCCTGGAGCGAGCAGATGTCCTTTGATACGCTAGCATGTGACAGGACATATGGAGATGTTACTGCCCACTCGAGCAAATCAACGAAAAATGGGAAGACAAGTGGTGCAAGTGACAGTGATAAGGAAATCAAACATATTTAGCTTTTTTTTATGGCCTGATACATTCCTAAGCTTTGATTATTTTTTGTTCAGTGCTATTTCCTGAAGTGCTAGGGATTGAAGCTGGTTTTTCAGCAAGCAGAGATTATTCTCAACCCACAGGGTGTCTCTCTTGCAGCAATACTTTTTTTTCTATTTTGTGCTCACATTCAGTGGTACACAGGAATTAATCCTGCTCTGTTCTTAGGTACCACTCCTGGTGAGACTCATTCTTGGTGGGGCTCAGGTAACCAGGCTCCCCGGATAGAACCATAGTCATTAGTATGCAGGCAAGCAACCTACATGTTGCACTATTCTTCTGGCCCTTGAACTTATTTCTAATTTGGAATACTTCCTGCTGGTGCTTTACGCTTGCGGGGCTACACGTGGAAGTACAGAAAGGACCATGCAGTGCTGGGAGTCAAACTCAAGGCCTTCTATTTTTCTAAGCTTGTTTTAATATTTGACTTCTCTCCCTAATTCATGCTTTGGAAGCTATTATCTTGTTCCATTTTTCAACAGTAATTGCCTCAGTAATAATTTGAAATTGATTCAATATTGCAATAAAATTTCCCTATGTCAATGACTTACAAAGGGATCAAACTGACTATTAAAAACTGGTATCTAAGCAATTACATTTTGATATAAGATTTTGTTAATAATTATTTTTTGGTTTCGACAATGGCTACCTTTTCAATATTAGCATTCGTACCATAAAATTAAAACTTTATTATTATTTTTTTGCATTTTTGGGTCACACCCGGTGATGCTCAGGGGTTTCTCTTGGCTCTGCACTCAGGAATTACTCCTGGTGGTGCTCGGGGATCATATGGGATGCCGGGATTGAACCCGGGCCAGCATGGGCTGTCCGCATGCAAGGAAAATGCCCTAACAGCTGGACTATTGCTCCGGCCCCTAAAATTAAAACTTTTAATAAAAGTAAATATGACAATCTAGTTCACTACTCCTTATCTAGCAGTTAAGTTTATTATCAGGAAAATATTATAAACAAAGGTGTTATTTTAAGTAAAGATTAATAATGAAAGTTAAAATTAATATGCTCAAAGAAAAATAAATTCTGGGACCTTTGAAATTTTGAAATTTATATCCTTGCATAACTGAGAAATGTCTATAAAATTTACAATAGTAAATTAAATGAGGAAACAGACTGAAGAATGTAATTTTTCTTAAAATAGATAATATACTGAAAGAATATTGCTTATCAAATACATCAATAGTATTGTAGGCACAAAAGGACATCATTTTAATTGTTTTAATATTCATTTTATGCAGTTTTACTCTGTACTTTCATCCAAATTCCAACTGACTGCACAACTACCTTATGAGATATACATTTTTTAGACTTAAGGAATCTGAAGTTTATAATCAAGAGGTCTGTAATTATTTTGTTCTGTTACAGGTTTGTGTACAGTTTTTCGAGGGGCCAGTGTACTTGTATTGTATTATTTTACTTAAGATTTCACATGATTCTAATCAAACTGAGTCTACTCTGTAGTGTTACTATACCAAGACATTCACATAATAAAGAAATACAGTGAATGTAAATACTGTAACATCAACCACACCTGGACTTTGAATTATAAAAGGACAGTTTTCTGAAGAGTTCCCTCTCAGTTAGACTTCCAGTCTTTCACAAATCACAAAAAGAGATAGTAATGAAGACTGTAAGAGATCCTTTACTGGCCATAATGATTACAAGTCATACACAGGGGAAGTCTAAAAACAGTGAGAATCAGGAAAAAACAAAAACAAATGCATTTTTCTCAGTAGCAAAGGCCTTGCACTGAAATTCTATTCAATTCAATCCCATTTAAAGATAATATGGTTCTTGCATACTTCAGGTAGGTTTTGAAAAGGAAACTGAAGAGAAAAGCATTCTTACAGATAATTAGGTGAGTCATAAGCACTATCCACCTGTATATTTTGGGAGAATAACATTGCCTAGGAACATATTTCCCATTTCTTCCCTGGAGGAAACAGGTCCTATATCTCCCTGAAGGGCAATAGCAACTATCACAGGGAACTTCCTCCAGTCCAAGAAAGGTAAACTGGTACATTTTAGGAGTTTTATAACATCAAAATGTATAAGGAGGAAATGCAAATAGGACTCTTTAGAGCAACAATTCCTATTCCTGGTTTTGCAACACTATTTCAAGAGATGGTTAATTTGTTCTAATGACAGTGGGTTTATTTGAGAGGGAGCAAATTGAGAAAGAAAACAATTTAAAATAAAGGACAAAGCGGGTGCAACAATTTTGTAAAATTTACAACTAACTGTCTCTTAGGAATAATGATTTTATTTTCCATTCTTGATTTTCATTCTAATTAATTGTGTTCATATAGAAGATCCTTGTTATATATAATATCATTTGTGTTATTACTAAGCTAAAGAATATGCAGCTCAAATAAAGGACCAGTGTTATTAATTTTAAACCACTTCAGTTAATTAGCAAACCATGCATATATTTTTTATAAAATATTCATATTATAAACAGCTATAGTTCTAGGAAAAAATACATGTACTAACTCTGTAAAACATTGGATACTTGCTATATACCAGACTGACATTGAGAGATTACAAATGTCAAGGATTCTAAATCCCTGTGTGAACAACTTCTATCATTGACTGTAAAAGAATGCTAATGGAGAGTTCCTAGACAATACTTCTGTGTCTCAGTTCCAATGTTCTTTTTGAGTCATTCATTCCCCTTTGATGTTTGAAACTGTTGATGGAATTTGAGTATAGGATACATTAGATTAAAAACATATAGAAAGAACAAATGGTGATCTACAATAGACTATGTCCCTTATTAAAAAAAGTAGCATGAACTGGGAAATGCTGCCACAGCAGTTGCTATTTCTCAGGTTGAAAACTTCTCTTGTTTGTCAATTATTTAAATCCCATTTATCCATTTTGACACCCTTAATTCCTTAAAAAATCTTTTAGACACTGCATCACATCAATTGTTCTACTTTTCAAATGCATGCACAAATTGAACTGGGAAAGAAAATTTTCACAGATTTTTATATCCTCCATCACCAATGGTGTTTGACATAAAACAAGAGAAAAATGAAAATTATTTTAAATGAAGCATTCTAAGTGGTTTTTACAAAACTTTATAACACACATCACAGTACAATGCAGTTAGGATAGTAAAAAAAGTTCACCTTAACATGTATTTAACATGATTACTGTCCAAATTTCTTTTTGGAAGTCTGTATAAATATTATTAGCAACTATTAACTAGTATTATTATACTTAAACTTATTAGTATTCGAATTTCAAGTACTCATGATGTGCACTGAACAAGGTACTTATAAATGAAGTATCTCTCTATTAATATTCTTAGGTTTCTTCCAAGTATTCTGAATTAATTATTTTTACCTTGTCAAATTTTTTGTTCTTCTTTTCTCATACATGATAGGAATGTTGAGGGATTTCAGGCACCTCATTTAATACCACAGAAGCCCAAGAGTCTTAATTAAGACAAAGTATGATTTCTTAATAACTAGAAGTGACTGTTCATGCTTAATAGTAAGACAATTCTTACATTTTTAAATTAATATCACATTATACTTTGTGTTATAGGTTTTATAGTATAAAATGTGCTACACAAAGAAATCCTTCTGGGCCATTCATTCATATATTCATCTCATAACTTTTCAAATCAAAAAATAAGTGAAAGTAATTCTTTATGGATAAAGACTAAGAGAGGCATTAATGCAAACTAGTCTAGCTCAAAATCAAATTACTACTTAATGGTTACAGTACTGTTTTTATTGGATATAAAATATACTAGGAAAGAGAATGAAAAGTCTTCCTGAAGTGTTTAGAAAGTCACTTCAATGACATTCCGAAAACTTTAGAGGAGATGATATATATGTCAATAAAAATGACACCAAAATCATATTTTATAAGGGTTTTATATTAACATGTACTTTTGAAGGGTGACATTATAAGGTCTTAATATCTATAATCAGAGAGTCTTTTGCTCCTAAATTGCAAGGCAATAAGTTTAAGAATTAATTTTGTCTGCTATAAAGCTGGCTTGCCTTTAATCTTCAAATTTAATAGATCTCTTTTTGCTGAGTGTTTTAGTCAGGTAATTGATGAAATAGTCCACATTCCATTTCAGTCAACATAAAATGACATTCAAATGTCTTCAAATATTTCTAGGAAATTCATGTTAAATAGTCTCTGCTATATCGACATAGAATAACTGCAAAAATACAGAAATTAAAGCTTTCACTAAGATTCTATGCAACAAATCTAGCCACTCATAACTTGTTTTACATATTAAGAAGTTACAAAACTAAGCATAAGAAAGCTCACATAAATCAATATGTAGCTGTGTGATGATTCCTATAGTGGACAATAACATACATCCCATATGTTCTTAATGGCAAAAATGTAATGTTGTTTTGAAGCCAAATTCCAGAAAACGAAACCGAGCCAAAATAAATAAACAGAACAGACTGATGGTCCTTGGTTTGCTGTGATGGACATTTTGATTCAGGCTTTCTGCCATTATTTATGTCAATGGAAATCTTGAAATCATCTGCTCAGTAAATTTTGTGAAGTGCATAAAAATAAGCATGGAACATCAGAAACCAGCAAATCACCCTCTCCAAAATAGATCCTTCCAGGAATCTTTGAGACTGTTCACATTTAGAAGCGGCAGTGGTTACATTAAGGACTGAAGAAGAGGTTCCAATTCTGAAATGCTTTCAGTGCTTGTGTATAACTGGCAACTTCTTTCTCTTTTATTAAAACTAACCTGCCAGAAAAGCCTACTTCAGTCAAAACAAACTTCCACTTAAGATTAAGGATTTTTTATTTTTTAATGAACATTTCCATAACGTGCACAGTGAAGCTTTCTCTCCTCTCTCTCTTTCCTCTTTCTCTTTTCTGAGAAGAAGCGAGATTCTGTTTCAGGAAAGAACAGCTCTGATTCTGGGTTTTCCTTCTTAAATTTAGTTATTCTTTCATGGTTTTGACTAGTTATATCAGTGCCCAGAGGCGAGAGAAGCATTTTTACACATACAAAGTAGATAAACAATGCAGGGAAGATGCTCTAATGGACCGCTTCCCTGCTCTCCTCATCTGGCCTACAGCATTTTATCTATTTTGCAAGTATTGCAGTTGATCTGAAAAGGCTTCTCATGCTATTGGTTTTCAGATTTTTCCATTCTGTTTTAATTCAATTTCTTTTTCTTCTATCGCTTTAAGGCCTAAGTTTTCTATAAAATCTTCATTTATTGAATGAGAAATGACGGTTTTGAAAAAGAGTGAACTGACTTTTTCTTTGCAACAGTTCTAATGTACTTATGGAACTTTAAAAAAAAGCATGGGGCGGAGCGATAGCCCAGCGGGTAGGGCGTTTGCCTTGCACGCAGCTGGCCTGTGCTGCCTTGGTTCAATCCCCGGCATTCCATATGGTCCCCCGAGCACCACCAGGAGTAATTCCTGAGCAAAGAGCCAGGAGTAGCCCCTGAGCATCGCCGGGTGTGACCCAAAAAAAAAAAAAAAGTATTGTAAGGATGGAACGAGAAGAAACAGGAAGTCTACATCGGACATATAAAATTTTGATGTGTATATAGTATATAGTGAGGTGTCATTAACATGTTGTTTGGGCACATCCAGCCTCAGCTGTTAGTGGACAGAAAGCATCCGCGGCTCCTAGGACCTCTTTGGGTAATGTTCACATTTGTTTCTGAGTTTGTTTTTATTAGGATGAATGATCACTGAGATAAAGTGTTTTTGAAAAAGATACTAGCATTTTTGAGGATTATTTCACAATTATCGCAATCTATAGCCGAAATAATTTGCTTATATTTTGGGTACAACAGTGATAAGCAGGGGCGGGAGCAATAGCAGAGCTGGTAGGGCATTTTCCTTGCACATGGTGGACCCGGGTTCGATCACCAGCATCCCATGTATGTTTCCCCGAGCACTGCCAGGAGTAATTCCTGAGTGCAGAGCCAGGAGTAACCACTAAGTGTCGCTGGGTGTGATCCAAAATTTAAAAATATTATATATATATATATATATATATATATATATATATATATATACATGTAATGCGATTTGGAGACAACAGCTGGACTAGAGCCAATACCGACTGGATCCCACGGGATGTCAAAAGATCACGTGGCCGCCCACCTACAAGATGGTCAGACTTCCTTGTTAAGACCCTGAAGGAACGGTTTGAGGCTCTTCATATTCCTGAATCAACCAGATGCCATTGGGCTACATTGGCACATGATAGGGTCCAATGGAAATGTTACTGGTGCCCGCTCGAGCAAATCCATGAATAACGGGATTCAAGTGATCAAGTGATATATATATATAAGCATTTTTCACGATTCATTGTCTTTCCTTATACATTAGAAAAGTGCCTTTGCAGGCAAATTACTAAGAAATGGCAAAGGTTTGGGTCTGTTCTCCCCTGCTTTTTGTCTGACCTCACTGTCAAAGGACTCCATCCTTTCCTTCCAAACTCCTCCACACCCCCAGTAAAGGAGTATGCATTACATTCAGGAGAAAATGATCATATCCTTAAACAAATGACTTTTTTTTCAAAAGTATAACATAAAGCAGACCGAGAGAGGTTGCTGCTATAACGATTTCATGTTTTGCTGATCCTGGTCTTTTCTTCTGAAAGGCTTTTTAGTGCTCCCCAGTGAGAAGTTGAGATCAGCATTTAAATGCAGGTCTATCTTTTTAACATACTTTAAGTCCTCAGAAGTCACTAAGTCTCAGTGGCATTGAGAATTTATAAGCAATTCTAGGATGTTAAAGATACCTTCTTTTTTTGTTTTCTGCAAAATTACATTAATTTGAATTTGTATTTTTCTTCTCCTTTGTGATTTGAAAGAAACATACTATAGAATAAAATGTGTTCAAGACCTACTACTTTGTGTGAAGTAGCTCTCCCTGGATACTTAGGGACCAATTACAGGAATTTCCTGTATTCTTTGGATTTTTACAGCTGATCATTCCTCTCCTAGGTAACAGCAGCAAGCACAAGTAAAAATGAGACTAATACAACGAGACACAGGAAAGAAAAAAATAGAAAATAAAAAATGTAATTATGTCGGTCTTTGTTATATACAATAACCAGAATTTGGTTACCGTGCCCTTGTGGGTTTTAATTTTAAATAAAATAAAAATAAGGAGACAACAAGTCAACATACTTTTTAAAATAACAATTTTCTGAATCAGTCAATTTATTCATCTGTATTTCAAACTAGGAATGGTTTTTTGGAACATTATATGACTGAAACCTAATCTTGAACAGATTTGTTTAAAAAATTAAGAACACAAAACTATTCAATTCTTGCATCTGTCTTACTTATTTTAACATACTCTGAAGTTCTTTTATATGTTCTTTACATTTGTCAAGACATCTTTACCATTATAAACTTCAGAAAAGTTTATCAATGCTTATGGGTGCCATGTTTTTAATGGTTTGTGCCAACATGCTAAATTGCAAAAAAAAAAATCATCCATATCTACTAAAAATTATTTAAGGAAAATATAGTAAACAAATATGTCATTTTTATTTAGTAGTATTTTATTTAAATCCTGGAAAATCATTGCTGGATTTTGTCAGTTATATTGAGCCTGATGATGAGGAAGAAATTATCCAAACTTTTTTTTAATTGAGTTTCTACTAAAGCATTGTAACTAAGTTAAAGAATCGAGGTATCTATGGGGAACTATATAAGCAATTTTCTCCTGAATGTATGTTCAGTCCTGGTCTAATAACATTTCGTTATATTTATTGAACAACTATGTGCCTCCCATACTAATATGGATTCAGAAGAAATATTAAAATAAGTACTGTACTGACAAAAGTTTTAAGAAAGATTTCTGATATTCTAGAGTTTGAGTCTACCTATCAAAGACCAGCATAACAAAGTATGAGTGCTATTCTTTACTGCCCTCGATGGAATTTATTTCATTCATTGTCATACTAAATAAGTTCTTTTTAATACTCCAAGTTGCATTGTATTTACTAAATATAAATAATAATAATCTCTTTTAAGAATTGATAAAATATCATGATCACTTGATCACTTGACATCCCATTATTCATTGACTTGCTCGAGTGGGCACCAGTAACATTTCCATTTGACCCTATCATGTGCCATGTGATAGGGTCAAATGTCATGATATCTTAATAAAAACATAGTAGCTAGTACATTGGACTGGTTAACATTTGGTATTGTAACAATATGCATTTTTATAAGAAAGCAGAGAAACCTGATTAAGCATCTACTTTCCTATAAAACAAAGGGACATTAAGGTGAAAGTCAACAGTGACTACTAATAGACATGATGTTTATTTATTTGATTTACTTGTTTATTTGATTTTTCTTGATTACTTATCCTTTAAAACTATAATAGTTCAATGCTGCTCACTCACTTACTAGAAATCCCAGAAGACTGTGCAGGTCACATCTTTTTGCAAGCAGATTTAGTAACTATTCCCATTCTATCCAGCCTTCCATAGTATCCTTCCTTTCTCACCATACTTAAAGTGACTGTCCCAAATCTGTTGACTGTTCCTTATTATGCACTGAATAATTAAAACACTATCAATGGAAAAAGAGAATTTAGCATCTATATGTGGCTCTATCCCACCCATACTACTTTATAATCTGAATTTACCTTTCTGTTTTTTTTTTTTTTTTTTTGGGGGCATAGCTGACAGTGTTCAGTGCTTAATCCTGTCTGTGCTAAGGCATTCCTCGTGGGCTCAGGGGACAATGTGAAATCCTAGAGATCAAACTTGGACCAGATGCACATAAGACAAATATTCTACCTGCTATACTAGCACTCAGGCTCCAGAACTTAACCTTTTTCACTCTAGAAAAAAATTCCCCATCTTTTTCATATCTGAAGGAAAAGATTATCTTCTTCCTGAGCTTTATTTCGCCATTTTATTCAAAATTCTTCTAACCACTATTACCAAAATTCCATTTGTATATCACATTTGTAGATTTTTATCTCATTATTGTCTGAAATTTAAACAATCCTTACTGAGACTATTATACACTAAAACCAACATTCTCTTAAATCAGCTTTTTTACAAGTACATCCCTGTTGCATATTAATATACATTTTATATACCAGGTGGCTAAAATCTATCTGAAGGAAAAAAAGCATGTGTTTCTCATTAGGGATCTTGGTACTTAGTACATTGAAGGAACACAATCATATTTCATACTTCTCTAGCTATATATCTTTCTGCTTTGTAGTTTGTGAATGCATGTATATTTGTCATACAAAGAACAGTTTGGTTCCTATGCCAAATCAAGAGCAATACCTTCTGTACTGAAAGCTTGAAGACAATGGCTGTAATTTAGACTTGGGTAGGTAATCGAGGAGAAAGTGCTGCATTCAAAATCTAGAATGTTATAACTGGAATACACCATCTGTTCAAAGTTCTGCCTGTTGCACAGAAACTCACAACGGAAAATTTCTCTAAGCTGGCAAATCTTTTGGTTTAATGCTTAGAGGAAAAGAACAATTTCTTTTCAATTGATCAAAAAATATAACAAAAATTAAAAGGGAAAAATGCTACTAATTTCATGATCTTTAGACATGACCTTGTAAAGATCTGAAGATATAACAAGCAGAGTAGTTCCTTAGGGAACATATCCACTCAACTAGGACTACACTCTTTTAGTCATCATGTTCAGATGCACTTAAGGTTTCTGCGTCATCACTGTGTTTGAAGAGATCTTTCTTTTGTCATAAAATGATACGACTGAATTAAATGACTTTTGGAGATTTTCCCATTTTTCAAATTACATGAGAATTTGGAGTATTTTAAAATACCACCAACTTTTATCTTTTGAGGTTATACTCATTTTAAAATCCCAAGTTTTACATTAAATAAAAAGAATTATAAGCTAACTTTTGGAAGCCCCAAAATTCCATATCTCAAAACAAACCGGTATGTTTCAGTGTTGATAGGAAAGACGTTCTACCAAGCAAAACCTGATACAAGATGTTCTACCAAGCGATGCCTGATACAATTTAGCTCACATTTATGAAATCTACTGCTTTTAGAAATATATTTATCCTTAAGGCATCTGCATGCTTTTTCTAAGTAAAAGCTATGACATTTCTAAACTTGTGATTTTACCTATACTGATGATAAAGGGAAAAAAATTATGAGCAGCTTATTCTGAATACTCCTCCAATTTTTAACAAGAAAGTTGAAATCAGTGTCTCTTTGGGTAGATAACAGACAATTTCTCAATCTGATTTAATCCCTTTGATGTGACAACACTGAGCATCTCAAGAAAATGCTGCTTAAAATGACTGATATCCTTTAGAAACGTAGCAATAGCATCTTGGTTCAAAGGCATGTTTTCTTATTTTTAGAGTCTTAAAACAGAAACACGCCTTTTTATCCTAAAATAAGATTTAAAAAATACAGCCTTTTATCAGTCAAATTGAAGAACGCATAATTGTATTGCTACTTAAAACTCAGTTTAGGGAAAACCACAATCATAATCAACCAATGATACTGAGGATGATGAAGATACTTATATTTTATATAACAGGGTTAAACACAGGATGTTAAATAGTATTTGGAACTCAGATCTCAAGGAAGTACATGCCTTTTAATCTAAATGGACGCTTCTCTCTTGATAGATGAGATTAGCCATTGCTTCATTCTCCACCCCTGGGTGAGCTTTTTGAAAATTTCCCCAGCTTACTCAAATCACTTTGCCTGGGATCTCACTGTTAAACTCTTTCTCAGAGTTGCCCTTTGCGGACAGAGTGATCCATCCTCTCAGTCTGTGGTTCTTGGGAGCCTGCATGGTGTTGCATGCTAGCCCATGCTCCCATTGACCCTCCTTTCTTAACAGACACCAAGTCATACTTTTAACAATATTTTTAAATTTTATTTTATGGCATTCCTCATAACTTTTAGCAATTGGTTAAACATGTACATTTTTAAAGTTGTGACCCTCTCATTGACAAAAGGTGCTGACTCATTCATTCTTCATGCTTCAAAATAACATACAGTCATTATATTCCATATATGTTAGAAGTCATATATTAAGTGGTTATAGTGAAAAAAGATAATAGTCTTATTATCTATTCACTTTGGTTTTTGTTTGTTTATTTTGGTTTTACCTACATGTACTCAGGGATTCCTACTAGCCTTCCGCTGCTCAGGAAACTTTTGCATTGCCACGGATAAACACCAGGCAAGGCCCCAACCCCTGTGTATTATCTCACTGACCCCTAGATGCTTTTAACTTGTGTTACTAGGTATTACCATGTACTTGGGGAAAAAAAGTAAATTTATAGTATAATAGGCACTGATGAAAAATGTAGTTCACCTCTAAATAACTAAGTTGCTAAAGGAAATCATTTTGTATGAATGACAAAAACAATACCCGTTTCATTTGGCCTTGCTGTGACCTCAGAATTAGAAAGACAAATAATGATTACACAACTACACAGTGTGGTCTTTGGAATCTTGCTTCAGGCATATACTGTTTTATGTGACTCATTTAAAAAGAATGGGTGAATTAAATTAAAAAAATACAAGAGACAAATAAAAATAAAATGAACTTAAAATGACCAAATATTCTCAATATAAAATCTAGAGTGAACATAAAATGACTTAGTGCTGGTTTAAACTAGGCAAGAAAGAAACACTTTCTTATTTGGGTATCTTTTATACCATGTTAAGAAATAAATAATAATTTTCTGCCTAGCCTACTGTTTATTAGCATCTTTGACTATATGTATTTTGTCAAAGTATTTATTTTTATGCATTTGACTGTCAATTTTAAATTTAAACATTCAGTCCCAGCAAGACAATTGTTATCAGGATTTTCACTGACTTGCTCTTTCAAATTCCCATCAGTCATTTTTAGAAGCAAACTAAAACTCCTAACAAAATTAACCAGTTGGGCCGAGCGATAGCACAGCAGGTAGGACGTTTGCCTTGCACACAGCTGACCTGGGTTCGTATTCATAGCATCACATATGGTCCCCTGAGCACCACCAGGAGTAATTCCTGAGTGAAGAGCCGAGAGTAACCCCTGAGCATGATCCAGTGTGACCCAAAAAAGGAAAAAAAATAAATGAATAAAAATAAATAAATAAACCAGTAGGCTTAAGATCTTTAGTGCCACTGCTATACTTTCAAGCTTTTCTAAGATAATTTTGTTTTCCTTTTTGTTTGTTCTTGTTTTAGGCCACAGGAAATTGGGCTCAGAGTTTCCTTCTGGCTCTGTCATCAGGGATTAATCCTGGCAGTCTCATGCGTTCTGAGTTTCTGAAGACTGAACCAGGATCAGCAGCATGCAAGGCAAGTGCCTTCTCAGTGTTATTACTCCACGTCCTTCTAAGATTGTTTAAGACTTTAGGCTTTGCAAGCATTATAATTCTGTTACAAACATTGATTCAGTGATTAATTGATATTAGTGTATCAGAGGCTAGAACATTAAATAGCATGAGAAAATTTCCAGTAGAAAAAAGGATAGAAACCAAAGCTATTCATGTTGAAACCTAATCATAGTTTTAGTAACAATTATTAAATATTATTGTATTTTTGTTACAATGGAGTATGTGCATGATGTGCTCCATTAAGTAATTTTATATTGTCTTTTCTTAAAGCCAAAATCCAGTTTACTTTTCTCCACCTTATTTGCTGAGTAATTATTGCTGACAGAAGCTAGATACACTAAAGCAAAGCAATTATGCAAAACACTAAGAACACTACAAAGAGAAGTAAAACATTGACCTTACTCTGAAATTTTAAAAATTCTCATTTTATGAAATGTTTTAAAAGACTATATATATTATATATACATATATGTTTACATTGCTGAGGTCTGTTATGCTATTCATATCTTAAATCAAGTTGAAATATTAACACAACTAGGGTCAGTAGAGCCTTTTGATTTGTTTTTCATATTTGAAACAGTAATATCTCTTAATGCGACATAATTAGCTAATTGTATCCTCAAATCTTAGAACAAATATTATGTTTTTATAGGGACTACCTGTATAATACATCTCCCCATGCCACTTAGTCTCTAAAACATTTATTGAGAATATTTGCCATCATCTAATGTTATTTTAGCTTTCTTTACAAAATAATCTATTCTATATAATTGCTTGTATTTTAGGTGATTATATATAAAATTGAGGGAACTGGAGCCATACTACAGTTGAGAGGGCGATTGCCTCACACATGGCCGACCCAGGTTCAATCCATCTCATTCCACATCTCATTCCCTGAGCACTACCAGGAGTAATTCCTAAGTGCAGAGCTAGGAGTAACACCCAAGCATTGCTGGGTGTGACCCAAAGAGACAAAATTAAAAAAAAAGAAAGAAAATAATTGAATAGAGAAACATGTATTCCTGTGTATTAATACTTATTTGCATCTTTTTTGCATCATATCTCATCTTTATAATCATGGTTACTCACAAATGTTCTGCATCTCATCTATACCACTTACAGGTCTTGAGATTTATGTAATTTTAAAAATCCTTTATTATATTACAATTATATTACAATTTTTTGTAATATAATTTATTATATTACAATTTTTTGGTAGC
Source organism: Cryptotis parvus (assembly GCA_021461705.1). Taxonomy (NCBI): domain Eukaryota; kingdom Metazoa; phylum Chordata; class Mammalia; order Eulipotyphla; family Soricidae; genus Cryptotis; species Cryptotis parvus. Next base: position 135,289 of record JAJIBD010022218.1, on the reverse strand, counting down.
TAGTTTCTGTTTTTATTCATATTGGAAGCTTCTTGCCTTTATGCCATGCATATGCCAAGGGCTAAAATAATAATTTAAGTGAATAGACACAATTTGTGTTAACAGAAAGTTTAAGAGTAGTTTACTTTATCCCTAAATTTTAAAACATTTTTAAAATTCCTAATTTTCTGAGATGGTACCCAGAATAACACTGTATGACCAGATTTGATAATAACACTTGCCTGAACTGAATAAATGGTACTGCCTTTCAGTCCAGACATGTCATGCATATGTGTCTACCCAAAGAATTTATCTTGATGACCAGGAACTAGATTGAAAATAAAAAAAATATCTTGAAAGCTTAAAATACTGATATCTTTTGAAAGTACTCATTTTCTTAGGCAGAATATTAATTAAAGCTATCTATCTAGTGATCATAAGAGATTTTAGAAGATTTTAATCTGAAACCTAATGCAAGGCCAGACACAGATGATGTTTGAAACTTTAGTTTGAACCTTAACAAGCATCATTATTTCTTCATTGCCAGCATAATTCTCTCAGTCTGGGCTCTGGAAATGATATCAGACAACTCTCACTGCAACCTAGGGGTTGACATTAATTAAAAACATAAAATCATAAAGCATCTGTGGTACATTCACATGCCAAATGATATGATGCGATTTTAGAAGAAAACTTTTTTGCAAAGGTGACTGAATGTCAGAATCTTGAATTTGTTTTCCAAGAGAATAATAAACACCATATCATTCTTTAGTTACTGGACTAACTAAAGTAACTAAAGATGCACTGCCCGCCTGTCCTTCGCCAACTATAAGACCAAGATGACTGCCCTCCGACGCCCTGATGGATCTATCACATCTTCCAGAAAGGCAATGGAGAAGATTATCCAGGACTTCTACTCAAATCTCTTTGATAGCCACATCCACCTGCCCACATACCAAATTCCACAGGATGGATACGTCATTCCAAACGTTCTCCCTTCTGAAATAAGACATGCCATCTCATCGGTAAAGAAGGGAACAGCACCAGGCCCAGACAAAGTCAGACCCGAACATCTGAAGAATCTACCGTCGGTGCTCATCAATACACTAGCTCGGCTCTTCACACGCTACCTGTCCGAATGCAAGGTGCCCTCCCAATGGAAAACCAGCAGGACAGTTCTACTGTTCAAGAAGGGAGACATTCATGACATCAGCAACTATCGCCCCATCTGCCTGTTGTCTGTCATCTACAAGCTGTTTACACGAGTTATCCTGAACAGGATTAGCAGAACACTAGATGAAGGTCAACCATGCGAGCAAGCAGGTTTCCGGAAAGGATTCAGCACAATTGACCATATCCACACAGTAACCAAGCTCATTGAGGTTTGTAGGGAATACAAGATGCCACTCTGTCTCACATTCATTGATTTACAGAAAGCCTTTGATTCTGTGGAAACTGAAGCAGTCATTGAAGCCCTAGTCAAACAGGGTGTTCAAACCCAATACATCAAGATCCTTCGTGAGCTGTATTACGGATTCACCACCAGGATCTCACCATTCTACAAAGAAGTGATCATTGATGTCAAAAGAGGGGTTCGACAGGGTGATACCATCTCACCAAAACTCTTCAGTGCCACCCTCGAGAACATCATGAGACAATTAGAATGGGAAGGAATGGGAGTGAAGATAGATGGTCGGCAACTACAGCACCTCCGCTTCGCTGATGACATCGTTCTAATAACACCAAACATTAGCCAAGCGGCACAAATGCTGGCTGACTTTGACCGAGAATGTGGAAAGGTAGGTCTACAGCTGAATCTGAAGAAAACTATGTTCATGAGAAATGATCTCATTCCAGAGGCCCCATTCTCTCTCAATGGAACAAACATCTCTGAATGCAGCAGTTATGTGTACCTAGGTCGAGAAGTCAACATGATGAATGACCTAAAACCTGAGCTGCGCAGGAGGAAGAGAGCGGCATGGAATGCCTTCAAAGGCATCGAAGAAATAGCTAAAAGGACAAAGAACCTCCGGCTCCGGGCACATCTCTTCGACTCCACCGTTCTCCCGGCATTAACATACGCCTCAGAGACCTGGGCCCTACGAAAGCAGGATGAGAATGCTATTCGGGTCTCCCAGAGAGGCATCGAAAGAGCTATGCTTGGAATATCACGCCTCACTCAAGTGAGTGAAGGAATCCGGAGTTCTGACCTCCGTCGCTATTCCAGAATCAGGGACGCTGTCTCGTTTGCCAAGGCATCGAAAATCAGGTGGGCTGGACATGTAATGCGATTTGGAGACAACCGCTGGACTAGAGCCGTTACCGACTGGATCCCATGGGATGTCAAAAGATCACGTGGCCGCCCACCTACAAGATGGTCAGACTTCCTTGTTAAGACCCTGAAGGAACAGTTTGAGGCTCTTCATATTCCTGAATCAACCAGATGCCATTGGGCTACATTGGCACGTGATAGGGTCCAATGGAAATATTACTGGCGCCCGCTTGAGCAAATCGATGAGTAACGGGATTCAAGTGATCAAGTGATCATTCTTTAGTATATCATAGAAACTTTTGTAATTGAAATAGCTGATAACACTAGTCCTTTGATGATCCTTAGAAGACCAGTTACCAGGTTATAGCATTAGAACTTATTTTAGGCCCTGAACATATAAATATATATGCAGCTACATTTTGTTTTACACAATATAAGCTAATGAAACAAATTTTTCTTTAGCTTCCACTTTTTTGGCACAATTTTTATGTAGCTCAGAAAATGAGAGAAGAAATTTGAAGTATTAAATTTATTTTTTGTATTTTCCAATTTCACTAGATGAAAGGCATTAAAGTACAGATACAAAAGAACAACAGCATGTTCTTGTTATAAGATAGTATAATTGGCACATGCTTTTTCTTGTATTTTTATAGCATGGATGCCCTTATGTAATTTTAGAAACACTGAATGAATGACTTAGGCAAAAGATATACATAAGTTATCATGTTGAAATGACACTAGCTTTTCTTCTCTTAGCAAGGAGGAATAAAACTATCTCTGTAGCTGAAGACAACACAAATCTTTGGAATAGGAAATAATCCTCTCTACTCATGGGAAAAATGACTGATATGAGCCCAGTATCTTCTTTAATCTTCAACACTAGAAATGGAAATTCCAATATTGTCCTTATTTTACAAATGAATAAATTCAGCATCATCAATATAAAGAAGGTATTTGTTCAAGAAAAATAATTGGAATTTGTTGAAACAAAGGGTAGGCCTTAAATAGGCCTATGGTAGAAAGGAAGATTACTCTACTAGGAATAAAATGTCCTGATTGACTGCACTACAGAATTTAACACTGAACATTTTTAGAAGACTTTTTTTTATCAGAATTTACCAGATCTGAGCAAAAGAGAGTGCCACACCCTATGTAGAGACCTATCATCTATTCTAAAGAAAAATATTTAATACTGAAGTATTCTGTAAAAGGAAATGTGACTTCACTTGACGTCAGTGTGGAGCCTCACATCAAACATTACCTTGGCACAAATGTTTCTATTTTACTTCTTGAAATGGAATCAAAACTACTAAAATAATAGGTATTGAAGTAGAAAATACTGCAGATCAGATAACCTGTACTGAGCCCCAAAGAATGAAAATAAATTGAAGGGGAAAAGTTGAATATGTCATAAATTTAAATATTTGATTTAAAAAACTCTTTTAGTTAACTGAAAAAATGACTCTGGTACATAAAGTGAATAACCTCTGGCCTATCAAATAGCAACTACATTCTTAGAGAATTGACATATTCAATAAAATTCTTTAAAATCAGTTAATTCTGAAAAAATAAAATCGTCCTGACATAAAATAACATTATAATTAGTGGAAAACCCCCTTAAAATGCCTACTACTATTATAAAAACAATAAATAAGCTACACTACAAAGTTATTTTTCTTTTTATAAGAACTTTTATTCATTTCCTCTTTTTCTTATTATATTTTTGTGCAGTGACTAGAACATTGAGGCCTTCTTTGTAACCATGCCAATGAATCAGTTTCTGATATGAACTCCTTTTCTATTTCTTTTACTGTCAAAGACTCTAGCTCAGAGACATTTTGAAGCATTTTCCTAAGATGAGCAGAACTACCATCTGGGAAATCCTGACTCTTCTGACATCCCGTGATTCATATCCCATCAGCTTTGTAGATTTCAAACAAATAAATCAACATCCACAACAATAAAATGCAACAAACCGGATACTTAGAAAGTTTCATGAGTTCTCTTTCCTGCAATAGGAAATGATCTTCATATTTCCATTTTGATTTAAAACTCAATCTTATGCTCTCTAATTTTATTCTTATCTTAGAGTTTGTGTTTTTACTACAATGATCGGGTCACCAGGCTGTGGCACTCATCCTTCCATCTTCCTATTATAATTTAAAACTGGCATCTCATTGAACAGCCACTGAACAATCACAAGCCAGGAGCAACATTTAGGATCTTCCTTAAAACTAGGCTACCCTGCTATCAGGCGCCTAAGGAAACCATTTGTCTTACCCAGTCAGAGTCAGGACTCCTTCTGAGCACTCAGGCAGCGCTGAATACAATTGAACTCTCACAATATTAAATTAAGGTGGTTAGGAAGTAGTTTGTGAAACAAACATTTTTTTCTAGTCACTTAGATATTTTAAGCATCTCCGAAATCCAGGTACCAGGGGAAACTTTATCTGAAATAATGGTTAATCTGTTTGAACAGTCGTGAATGGGATAGGTAGAGGGATTCTAGCAAAGTGTAGTATTCTTGGGTGTTTTTCATCACCCTTTCCTATCACAGTCTAATTAATAGAATAAAAATGATTTAACAATCTGGGTATCTAGAGAAACCATTCCAAATTCCCTCTCTGATTGCAGAATGAGGCAGAATTGTTAGACAATTCTCTTTAATTTTGCTTCAGCAATAAATTTCTGTTCAAATACAGCGAACTCTCAGGGAAACAAAGCTTATGCAAACAGACAAACCTCCTAGTTAATGAAATGCCTCTGTGAGAATTGCAATCAATAACAGTATAATCTATGTTCATAAATAAGAGTCCAGCCGTGGGAAGAGTATAGGGCAGTAATGAATTATTCAGGATGTCTGCTTTGTTGCTATATTGCTACTTTCATACTTAAAAACTCTTCAGTGGCAGAAACACCTGGTTTAGTGTCCAGTGACTCTAGCCTTCTCGGAATAGCTAAATCTCTCTTCTCTCACTCTAAGGGAAGTTTATCCACAGAAACAAGGCTCTTATAGTTTGTCTGAGGGTAAGCTGGAAAGCAAGAGGTCACAGACCCACATTACCTGGGAATTATTTATGGCAGAGAACTGTTGAGGATAGAAAATACTGGTATTGTATAGAAGACGAGGAACAAATAAACACTTTAATTTCTAGGGACTCTCAGGCAGGGTTAATGTGTGCATAGAGATGGAATTAGTAGTTATTAAGGGAGAATAATAGAAAATGCTGCTACTTCCCCTTGCCAAATGCCTGTAATTTGTGCGTTTTCCCATTAGCTTCACAACTAGGGAAGATGTTTTAATAATAGCAACAAGACAATTCCTCCCAGGATTGCAAAGGATTCTGTCCTTCTCTGGACTTACTAAAGTGGTAACTGTATTCTTTCTGTGTGAAATCTGCAATGTTTGGGAATTAAAGACCCGAAACTTATTAGCTGGCTTAGTCCACATTCTAAGCATTTTGTTCAAGTCAGCCTTCTTAAAAGACCCCAGGAGTAGATATTTTGCCACATCTTCTGGGAAGCAATTATAAAGCCAATAATTTTAGTCTTATTAATTTTTCATATTCAGGATAAATTTCACTTGGCTTTATTCCTTCCATTTGTTACAAATTATTGGTCTAGACAGCTATCCTAAATAGTGTGCATTTGCACAAAACTAATCTTTTGATTAAATAAAAAAGTTAGAATTTCTCAAATTTTATTATAGTTCAAGTTTCTTCTATAGTATAAGTATTTGAAAACACATGTTAACTTATAAAGAATTAAATCTTGGAAAAGTTCTAGAATGTCAGTTTTAAAATTAAAATGGATTAGATATGTTTTCTTTGGACTACTGGTATACAATATTTTTTTGTTAAAGTTCACACTCAAAATGCCACAAGCAGTGTTGACTTCCACCTGTTGGATCCTTAACTTATAGAGCAGCCATCAAAAAGCCTTTCCTATCAGATCACCAGAAGAAATTGTTCGCAAAAGGTCAGTAGTTTTTGCCCTGGTTCCAGGCCTGCAGGAGGCTGTGTCAGAACATAAAATTGGCCATACTTCAATGCCCTCTTTTAAATCTCCTGTGTGAGTGAAAAAGATAAGGTGCTTCATAATCTTAAAAAATTTTTCTTCATATCAGAGAGAAAAGAAAACCTGATCAAGAACCCCTAGATATTTCTGCTTAAGTCAATAATATGTCCTGAAAAATAGATAATAAGAAACTGACTATATATTTTTAAACTGATAAAAAGAACACTCTGGTTTGAGGCAACCAAGAAATAAAATCTTTCTTAAGTTTATCACTAAATTTTGTAATGATATTTTTGTAAAGTTAATAAGAACATATGGGCAAACTCATATATATATAAATAAACTAATATATATGTATGTGTGAGTATATATACATATATGTGGAAAAACCTAACAGACAATGAAAGTATACATATACATATATATGTATATACATATATATACATATATATGTATATGTATACTTTTAGGCTTTTCCATTCTCCCATGTTCCAATTCTGATATACAGTAGCCAAGAAAATCTATATAAAAATAGTAACACTTTTTAAATATAGCACATACAATCAGAGACAAAAACCATTCTAGGCTTTAAATTCTTGGTTACTATAGAAATTTACATGCTTGAATGAGAAGCAAAAGAATCAACTATAAAGAAGTGTACACTGATCATATTTAGTCCTAGAAAGTAAAAAATATTATAATAATAAATTAAATTCGCACTATTTATCTGTTGGAAATAAATGTATTTTATTATTTTAATTTATGCTATTATAGATATATTTCAACCAGATGCCATTGGGCTACACTGGCACGTGATAGGGTCAAATGGAAATATTACTGGCGCCCGCTCGAGCAAATCGATGAATAATGGGATGTCAAGTGATCAAGTGAAGTGATAGAAATATTTATATATATATATTTATATATATTTATATATATATATATATCATGACACAATTGTCTATAAGTGATACTGTATGCTATAATAATCATTGTAGATTTATTAGTCCTTAGCAGAAAGGAATTAATATGCCCTCAAGTAAAAGAGTAATTAAAAATGTCCTTGCAACGTACCTGCCAATTTGACATGCGGGGTGGGAAGGATTGGAATCAAGTGTCAAGCTGGAAACACCGGTGGAGGAAAGTTGACACCAGTGGAATGATTGATCTTGAATTATCATTTGCCTAAAATGTAATTCTCAGTAACTTTGTAAATTATGGCTCTTTCATAAAACTTTTAAAACATTAAAAAAAATACATAACCTGATATGCTTGCTATTTTACCATCCCAGGTGCGGTATCCCTGTCCAAATTCACAGAGCCTGTTCCATACAGGAGCCAGAGCTCCATATAGAAGAAGACCCATTCTCTCTTGCACGGGTTCCATTAGCTTCCACACCTGACCTGCATCATATTAAGGACCCAAACCCCAGGTCCTTCCTGACTTTCTGCTTCCTGCACCATCATTCCAAGTAATCCTTGGCTCTGGATGAAATCACAGGGTCTGTTCCAATGGGTGGAAGAGCTCCTCGCACCAGGAGTCCATGGCAGCCTCTGAACCTGGCCTGCATCATATTAATGCCCCACACCTAGCTCCTTCCTATCTTTATGCTTGCTGCTCTATTATTCCAAGCAGAGAAGACAGAACAAATGTTAGCTAATTCCTTATGACCTTCCGGGGTCGGGTGATTACTACAAAAAAATCATCCCCTGCACAAAAACAATAGAAAAACCTATGGGGGAAAGTATATAAAACCTACCAAACTCATTGAGTGAAGACAATAATACCGGAGATATAACCAGTAAATCCTTGGACAGTTTAATGACACTATGATGAGGGTGTTTAATGAGTTCAAAGAAATGACAGCGCAGGTAATCAGCAAAGCATAAGTAAGTATGAGAGTCAAAATGAAAAAGTCATTACAGTAAAAAATGATATAAATGAAGCACATGGTAGGTGATATAAAAATGTCAATAAAAGCTCTGAAGAGCCTAATATGAGAAGTTCAGCAAAAATTGAGGAGCACCTAGATGAGAAGGTGTATACTCTCAAGAAACAGCAGAAAGCAGAAAATAGTATGAAAATAGTAAGGGAACAGTATACCTGAGAACTATGGATTTCAGGAGGAACAATATAAGAATTATTTGTAGTATAATATAAGAATTAATTGTAGTCAGTGTATCTATTGCAAGCCACAACGTGTAGAGGAGGGAGAGATAAGAGAGACAGAGATTGAGAGATAGAGAGACAAAGACAGAGACAGAAAGACACACAGACAGACAGACAGAGAAAGAGAGACAGAAGTAGGCTGAGGAAGAAGGGAGGGAATAATCTGGGGACATTGGTGGTGGGAAATGTGCACCGGTGGAGGAATGATGTGTGCTGGAAAACTGAATGACTGAAATCCAGTTATGAACAGTTTTGTAATTGTATATCTCATGGGGGTATAATATTAAAAATTAAAGAAAACAATTATTGGAGTATCTGAACAACAGAAAGGCAACTACAAAAAAAAAGTTAAAGAAATTATTGATAAGAATTCCCCCAGAGGGGCGGAGAGATAGCCCAGCGGGTAGGGCGTTTGCCTTGCACGAGGCCGGCCTATGCCAGCCTGGGTTCGATCCCCGGCATCCCATATGGTCCCCGAGCACGGCCAGGAGTAATTCCTGAGTGCAGAGCCAGGAGTAACCCCTGAGCATTGCTGGGTGTGACCCAAAAAAAGCAAAAAAAAAAAAAAAAGAATTCCCCAGAGTTTAAGATTGAGGCACCCAGGTCTAAGAGGACCAAAAGGGACCCAATGAAAATAGATCTAATTACAAAAACTCAAATACACATTCTACTGAAAATGAAAAAAATATTAAGTTAGATACTGAATATTACAAGCAGCAAGATCAGAAAAAATTAACTTATATACAGTGTCCATGAGTACAGCAGATCTATCAAATAACATCAGATCTAACAAATACTCTACAAGTCAGAAGAATATAGAAATAAATAGTAGGAAAACTCATTTAAGTTGAAAAAAATTTGGTAAGGAATTAATGAACACATTTAAAAAAACATGGGCCATAGAAATTAAATAAGGGTAAGGTAATTTCCTTAAATTCACCCAACTCCAGTTTAGTCTCAACATTACACATGGTCCCTCAGCACTACCAGGGAATAAGCCCTGAGCACAGAGCCAGGAGTAGTCCCAAAAGACCTGGGTATGACTCAATCAGCCTCCTTAAAATATGTGTATAAAAATATCACTAAAAATATTTGAGTTGATTTCTTCCCAATTTTTTCATTAGTGAGCTGTGATGTGAAAGAAAAAAAATCTAATCCAGTTAAATAAGTATAAAGATGATAACACATGATCAAATATACATTACTTCTACAAAGTGAAATATGATTACATTGTTTAAAAATCTATAATTTATTTATATATTAGTAAAATATTCAGCATGCATGAATTCTAAAGCTAAATTTTATAGCAGTATAACATACTATAGCATATATTAGAATGATAACCTATATTGTGTTGGCCCTTTCTATAATATATTCTGCTTAAAAAAAACTTGCATTAACTTCCTCATTTTTTTTTCAGAAATTCTGTTATGGTTCTATCTTATGAATTTTCAAAACTGCCTTAGGATTAACTGGAAGAACTGAAACTAAACTAAAATCAAACTTAATACTTTCATTCCTTCTCTGCCTGTCTATCATTGATCAGTTTCCTCTCTATATATTCAGCCATACTTTTCGTATATATTTTAAATATATGTACAACAGATATATCAAATTGTAATCTATAATGCCTTCTTTACAAGATTCATGAAGTTTGGAAATTAAGTCTACTTAAGTATTTTATTTTAATTTTTTTACAATAAGATAATGTTTAGTATTATCTTTTGGTATAAAGATTTATAAACTAAGTATTTTTATTTTCTTAGGATTTTTTTTGGGGGGTCACAGCCAGCAATGTTCGGGGGTTACTCCTGGCTCTGCACTCACTCAGGAATTACTCCTGGCAGTGCTCAGGAGACCATATGGAATGCCGGGGATCAAACCTGGATCAGCCACTTGCAAGGCAAACACCCTACCCGTTGTGCTATCACTCGGGTCCAGTTTTATTGTGATTTAAATAATTATTCAAGAGATGCCTGCAGTTTTATTTTTCATTAGTGTCACCAATCATATATTGATGACTTATTTTTTAGACTTACGATTATTTTTTAACAACACAATAAGCTTTATCAAATGAGAGCTACTAACTCTACCCATTTTATAGATGAGTTACATTTACATTACACTTAAGGGTTGATTCACATTATAAAAAAGTTATTGATTAGAATATTCCGGAATGGATTGTGGCTCTTTATGTTCCTGGAGCAAGCAGATGCCCTTGGGCTCTACTTGCATGAGACAAGGACATATGGAGATGTTACTGGGGCCCGCTTGAGCAAATCAATGAACAACGGGAAGACAGTGATTAGAATATTTCTCTTTGTTTTGTGGCTACCCTTGACTGTGTTCAGGGCTAACTCCTGATTCTTTTGTGATTGATCATTTCTGAAGGGTATAGGGGACCCTAAGGGGTTTCAGGAATCGAACAAGGGTCAGAAGTATCAAGGCAAGCACCCATATGCTGAGATATCTCTCAAAAACCTAATTATATTTCCTCAATTGTTTTTCTCGAGTCACAAACAATTCCTTGAAGGGCCAGCTGGTCTGATTTGCTAAAACCAGGAGTTTTGCACCAAATTCCTTTGGCCTCTGCTCTCAGCAGCAGCTCAACAGACCATCCTAGATAGAATAATTTCCACATCTGTCACAATTCCCTGACTAATCACCTTTAACACATGAATATAAAACATTACATACTTCATGTTGTTTTTCCCTGTTCTGTTGTATTTGAAAAATAGAATGTGGACAGAGTCCATCTTCAATTTAATGCTTATCCGCAATCACTGAGAAATAAGCTAGAACAGGCATTCAAAAGGATATCCCTTTAGGTTGGATGCTATTGGCACAATACTTACCCTGAACAAGTAATCCAACCCAATCTCTGAAAATCCACTTTAATAACATAAAGACTATATCACTGTATCAGTGTCTTCCTGTGTATCATCGATTTGCTGGAGGCGGGCACCAGTAACATCTCAATACATCCTGTCACATGCTAAATAGCCGAAGGGCATCAGCCCGCTCCAGGAACATAAAGAGCCTCAAACCATTCCATCAGGTCATGGGAATGAGGTCCATAATTGTTCCTCGTATTTGGCATGTCAAATATGACATGGGTAGCGTGCCAGGCTCTGCTGTGTGGGTGGGTTACTCTAGTAGTCACCTCAAAACCCGAGCAATGATTGATTAAGGCTATGCAACTATAAAGTAGCAGTTTAGAAGTCCGAGTGATAGTACAGAAAGTAGGGGGGCTTGCCTCACAGGCAGTCAAACTGGCTTTAATCCCTGCATAAAGACATAAATATTTAATGGGGCGGAGCGATACCCCAGCGGGTAGGGTGTTTGCCTTGCGCGCCGCCGGCCCATACCGCCCCGGGTTTGATCCCGGCATCCCATATGGTTCCCCGAGCACCGCCAGGAGTGATTCCTGAGTGCAGAGCCAGGAGAAACCCTGAGCATTGCAGGGTGTGACCCAAAAAGCAAAAAAAAAAAAAAAAATCTTAAAAAAAGGACATAAATATTTAATCATGTGTCTCAGCCCTGAATATACACAATGAGTTAATGCTAATTGAGTGCTGAGTGTATACTTAGAACATTCTGTGAGATAAAATTGTCTACATATTTTATCATATGTAAAGACAAATATCTTATAAAAAGGCATGATCGGGACAGAGATATAGTACAGTAGGGAAAGCACTTGCCTTGCATGTGGCCCACCCAGGATTGATCTCCGGCATCCCAAATGAGCATGGCCAGGAGTAATTCCTGAGTACACAGCCAGGAGTAACCCCTGAGTATTGCCAGTTGAGACCCAAAAAAAAAAAAAAAAAAAAAGGCATGATCAGTAAGCGTTTTAAGAATTTTGATGCTTTGTTTTGATGTTGTATAATTGGTGGGTTATATTTTTTGTGGGAGGGTGATTATTTTTTTGTTTTGGAGCATGCCTGGAAGTACTCAGGCTTACTTCTGACTCTATGCTCAATGATCACTTCTGGTGATGCTTAGGACCATGTTTAGTGCAGAGGATCAAACCAGAGTTAGCTGTGTGCAAAGCAAATGTCTTAACCCAGAACTATCACTGGTCATGTTTTATATTCTATCCTATATCATTATAAAAAATAAAAAATTAAAATTAAGTTTTCTTTATTAGGATAAAAAAGTTACCGTTAGAATAAACTTATCTAGCAGAGAAGGTCAAATCCACATTTATGATTGATTGCATTTCTGCTTTTAAAAGGTATAGTCACATACTAATTTTTTTATTTAAAAATGTCTTTAATAAACTCATCAAAGGCCTCTATATTACATTGATAATCACATAAGTTTACAAAAATATTTGCAAAGAAGCAAGGATCTAACCCACTGTCATAAATGATTAAATATATTCTTATATTCTTGCCACACAACATAATACTTTTTCAAATGTTACTTGAAATAACAATAATATATAATAAGTATTTATAATTCTTCATGTATCTATGAGGTTACTTAAATATGGAATTCAACCAAATATAAATTTTTAGACTGTTTGGCTTTGAAGAGGGTTATATTTGTCATTAGACAGCAAAATTAAATGTTTAAGAGCAGAGAGAATGAGGCCAGACCATATAGATTTTAATTTGTTTCTATTGCTTAATAATTGCATAACTGTCAGCAAATTGTTTAAACCCTTTAGGTCCTGTTCTGCTTTATTTTAAGAGAGGATGTGGTGATTATATTCACTTTATAATGTTACTATGATTTAAGATGTTAATATAAAAAATAACAAGGTCTGTACCAGATTTTTCTAAGAACTGCATCACATAATTCTCTAAAGCATCTAGTCAAACTACTTCCCTAAGGAGAAAAGCCACTCTTCATCAAGCTTTCACTTAACCATAGAAAGCTTTTGATGTAGCCTTCTAACTCATTTGCCTTATGTCAATATCTTTTTCTTTACAAGTGTTGACATTCCCCTGTGGCAGGAAAATCAACATTTTGAGTCACTTGCTTTAAGTAATGGGCTCTGACCAAACTTTGCATCTATCCACTTCCAATTTGTTTCCAAAAAATCTTCAGGATACTGAAGCAATATGCTCCTTTACATCTAAATGTTGTGTTTCTTTTGCCTATGACTATCACTATCACTATTTTCCGTTAATCATCTATTTGCTAGAGCGGGCACCAGTAATATCTCCATATGTCCTGTCTCATGCTAGTAGAACCCAAAGGCATCCGCTTGATCCAGGAATATAAAGAGCCTCAAACCATTACATTAGGCCACAGGAATGACCTAATATAAATGTTACTGGTATTTGGTATATCAAATAGTACAAGAGCAGCTTGCCAGGCTTGCCGTGCGGGTGGCATACTGTTGTAATCATCTCTAAATAAAGCATTTATTGATGAACCGCGAGAACTTTAGCCTAATGGTGATTATATAGCAGTATTATTGCGCTATTATGAAAGTTAAAAAAAATCAACTGCTTGGAATTATATTCCTAATCTACGATCTCATGTATTAAAATTGGTGAATGGGGAATGTAGTTTTCATGAAATAGTCAAAAATCAGGTTCTTTCTAATACATTCAAGTAAGAAAACAGAGTTATCTTCTGAAGTTTGAAGTTGTATCCTTACTAATTTATGCATAAATAGTTTTTTTATAACAATAATTAACGAAAGCTTGTATTATAATGATAAATATAATGCTGGGAAAGAAGAAAACACCCTAATACAGACAGCCACATTATACAATCTTGTCCAAAAAGTCTCTTATTCAACGCACATGGAAATCCATGTTCATTTTTGTCACAAATTTTGACAAAATCTTTACTCCTAAAGTCTTTTTTCTAGTGCAACATATCTTATTTGGATTTTTTTTTTTTTTTTTGCTTTTTTGGGTCACACCCGGCAATGCTCAGGGTTTCTCCTGGCTCCGCACTCAGGAATTACTCCTAGCAGTGCTCAGGGGACCATATGGGATGCTGGGGATCAAACCCGGGCTGGCATGGGCTGGCGCGTGCAAGGCAAATGCCCTACCCCCTGGGCTATCACTCCGGCCCTGTGGAAATTATTTTAATACACAATATCTCTGCTTAGCTGGCATCCTATCAATATCTTATATTGCTAGAGTTCAAGAAATTGATTCTAAAGACTGATATTGAATGTTCATAGCCATGGGGAAATAAACAGGGAAGAAAAGGAAATATGGGAAGAGAAAAGATCCATACAAAGAATGCTGAGAAAGGACACCAGTGACTCTAAAATATGCTATTAAAGATATAGAAGAAAATATAAAGCAAAAAAAAATACTACCAATTGCTAGCCATTCAGGGCTCATTAAAAATACCATCTCAGTTTTTAAAATCGTGTTATCTGCAATTTGATAGACTTTGAATTCCTCTAAATGTCCAAAACATTTTTAAATGCTTTTATAGGGCACCCTTTATGAATAAATATAGATAATTTTAATTTTCTTCAGAACAAACATTTCCAGTCAATATTTAATAAACATATCTTGAACAAGTAGTTTTTTTTAGAGTAAGTTTGATTTGTGCTGTTTACTCCTCACACTCAGAAAATAATTCTAACTCTTCCTACTGGCATTTGTGTTTCTGGCAGTTAATAGCATAGTAGTAAAAAACCAGTGCTCATTTATTAGTGTAAAAAGTTATATTTGTTGTGCTATTGACTATATTTTACTTGAAAACCCAGAGGTCAAATATGAGGTAAAATCTTTGTAATTACCTAAAAATTCACATTTTAAGGGGAAAAACAATGCTACGGTCATCTGTTCAGATTTTTATGAGTATTTGCCAATGCTCTGTACTAAAGCTTAATCATTCATCAAGAAAATTTAGAGTGTTTCTTACACTCTACTATAGAAGTTCCTTCTTTTCTATATGCAGAAATGCTTTGACGTATATTTAACTCATAAAATTATTGCTGTTTATCCTTTCTCAGCTTCTTTTAGCAGAATCCTTTAATAGTTTCTGAAGTTTTCATTTTTAATTATTATCATCTAAATGCTCCACAATGAACTAAAGAGATTATTTTGTAAATTAAATAATATTTTAAAATCCTCTGTAGCTATTGAAACGGTTATATCAATGTTGCTCATATAGAATGCTAACAATTTTATGTAACAGAATAAGCCAATACCCAACAAAGTAGCTACTTATTTTCTTAACAAGATATTTAAGCTGATACTTTTTATTACTAAGCAATAAAAGATCCTGCATATCACACTTAAGAGATATTGAGCAAGTGACTTAATATTTAAAATCTATATTTTCCTCTCTCACATTTTTATGCTATAAGCTTATTGCTAAGAGCTTCACACAAGTTTCTGATTCCTTTTTGGCTGTTCTTTCAACATCTAGGAAAAATTACAATACACACACAAGTTTTCAAAACCTCAAAAAATACCTTTTGTATAATAATAAAGAAACCAACAGCAATCATTCCCATGTTTATGTAGTATTTTTACAGATAGAAATCAGACTACCTTCGGTTGGGGTGCCCTTCTAGCTAATATATTAGTTGAGCATTACTCACTCTGGAGCAACATGAAAACCATTTGCTTTTCCTGCTTGCATTTGATACTTATATTCAAAATATTTTATTTCTATTAAAAGGTTTAGTAACAAGCTACAGAGAATGACTAGAAAAGATGACTAAAGAGAAACGCAGATGAAGAAATGCCATTAGTCCAAGAGGACAAAGGCGATGGGAGACTCTCCTTAATAACAAAACTTTGGGCCTCAAAAAATATTGCAGTGGTATGAAACACACTTTGTGTTTCCAACCCAATTTGATTCCCAGTTCCTATGAATGCCTTGAGCGCCAACAGTAGTAACCTAGAAACCTTATTACTCTAGAGTGAGGATGCACAGGGCTAAACATCACCATTGCCTCAGATCCTATATAGAATTGATTGTGGGCTTAGTATTTTGGGGAATGGTCTCCAAATCTCCTGAACACTACTTGATCACTTGATCACCTGAATCCCGTTATTCATCGATTTGCTCGAGGGGGCGCCAGTAACATTTCCATTGGACCCAGTGTGCAATGGAACACTACTTAAACTAGCTCAAAAAAGTGAATCAAACTTTTTTAACTTTTAATTGTATGTCTCACGGTGGTATAATAAAGAATAAAAAAATTAAAAAAAAACTTTTTAACTTTTTAGAACATTAAGTTTTTATTCCTAGGATTGGATGCTATGCTTTGCATACAAGAATCATGAAAACATGGTCTTGTGAACCTTGCTGGCATGATCTCAACCCAATGCCCCCACATTAATGAAACAAAAGTATCACATATTTTTAATACAGCATTAGTTTACACAATAATGAGGATAACTATTAGAACATAAATTCCAAAACCAAGAAATTTAATCCATGGCAATAATTTAAAAGTCACATGCAGAGCCCGAGAGATCGTACAGTGGGTTGGATGAGATCCCTGGTCTCCATTATAGTCCCCAGAACCTGCGGAGTGATCCCTGAGTAAGGTGCCAGGAACAAACTGACACTGTTGTGTATAGTCACAAACAAAAACAAATAACAAAAAGTCACATGGATCATGACTAAGAGATAAATACGGTCACTAAGGGAGACAGTATACGACAACTTCTGGCTCAAATGATTCATTTTCTCTATGATAAATCTGGCATACTAAAATCTATATGCGGTCAAATACTTTGATATTCTGAGTAATTTTTTGTCACTTGTATTAACCTCACTTTATTTTTCTACAATGAATGATTTTTGGTAATTAATTTTAAGCTATTAACCTCAAACAATCTTTCAAAGGCTGAGTAAAGACATCACGGAGTGTAATTGGGAGCTCCTAATGTTAAGTGAAGGCAGAATAAATATTCATTAACTGGGTTGACTTATTTTTTTATACAAAGAGGCATCAGTTCAGTTAACTTGTTCAGCTTAGAGTAGATCTTTGTGTTCTACATTTAATGAGATGTTTTTGTGGGCTTGAGGTTGTCAGCAGTCATTAAAAACCCCAGTTTCATTTACTTAATTTTGACTGATATTGATATATTATTTTCATATGTAACATAAGTGAAACCAGAAGTCTTTGGGGTCAAGACATTTGAAGCATCTAGGCTTTCATACAAAATGTCATCAACTATATCTAAGAGAAATAGTGATAGCAATGATTTTCCTTCTGTGATATGATTGTTGCCCCTTTTATGCACATTTTAGAAGAATGCTGCCTAGAAACTACACATTGAAGAAATTAACTCTTGAGAATTAAAAGCCTGCTTCTGTGACTTATTAGCATGGTAACCTTAGATATATTACTTGAGGCCACTGAACCTCAGTTCCTCTTATATCCAGTATTAATGTAATACTTGCCTACAAACTGGGAAGTTGTAGCAGTTAATGGAATAAACTGTGTAAAGTGCCTGGTCTTGTAATGGTATACCTTAAACCCATAACAAATGAGAAAAGAGAAATTGATTTCCTCAATAGGGTTTACTCTTAGCCACTAAATTCCTGCTAAAGTATCTTGATTTCATTGGCTGAACATATAACAGGTAAGAGATTCAGTTTCAAAATTTAACTAGTTAAAACAAGCAAAATTAGTAAAGACCATTCTACTAGTTTTCCGCGAACCCAAGCGAGAGCAACTCGGGAAGAGAGTCACTCCAGACCCACAGCTCCATCAGCAACATCGGAAGAGAGATACTCCAGACCCAACCACGCCAGACCCACAGCTGCGCTGCTCGACCCCACGTGGAAGCATCCAATGGAGCTCAGGAGGGCCAGCCCTTTACTGTCTGCGTTCAACATAACTCCAAGGGTTCACTCACACATGTGTGGGAGGGGGCCACACTGGCGGACTTGGAGCAGGGATTTGGGCTCCTCCTTCCATTCCTCCACCTCCATGCCAGCAACCCCGGAAGAGAGGTACTCCAGACCCACAGCTTGGTCCGTGCATGACCACTCTGCAGTCATACGACAGTCTTTGTACTGGATATTAGGATCAGGTCCTTCCCAGGATCCCTCACATTATATACTCTATACAG
The DNA here is from genome assembly GCA_021461705.1 of Cryptotis parvus. Classification (NCBI taxonomy): domain Eukaryota; kingdom Metazoa; phylum Chordata; class Mammalia; order Eulipotyphla; family Soricidae; genus Cryptotis; species Cryptotis parvus. Next base: position 116,820 of record JAJIBD010022218.1, on the reverse strand, counting down.
TTCTAGGCAGGTTCTCACTGAGGCCCGTCATCCCAGTGAGCCTAGCAAGAAACCAGAGGAAACCCCATACAATGAGGTAAGTCATTCTCAATATCGAGACTCCACGGCTCCTCAGAGCTCCACCCAAGAGAAAAGCTGATCTTTCCCCATTGAGTTTCATCAGTAAATGCTCAAAATGAGAGCCTTCTACTGAGATTATACCGCCTACATGGCAGAGCCTGGCAAGATACCTATGTTTTATTTGATACACCAAAAACAGTAGCAATTATGGACCTCATTCCCATGACCTAAAGGAATGGTTTGAGGCTCTTCCTGTTCCTAGAGCAAACAGATGCCCTTGGGCTACTCTTGCTTGTGACAGGATGTATGGAGATGTTACTGGTGCCTGCTCCAGCAAATCAATGAAAAATGGGAAGACAAGTGACAAGTGAAGTGAATGTTTCTTAATTCTGAAAAACTGGCATCTAATTCAAATGTGCTGCACTGCAACAACAAATGCAATAGAGTTATATGTTTTATTTAGCTCTCAGGTGACTGTCATGCCTTTGAAGTCATCTTAATAAAAAATCTTTTTAAAAAGTCTTTTTTTGCCCTCTGTTCCTCCTTTTCTTAGAGCTCATGAAGTTGAAAATAATAATCATCTATATCCTTTTTTTGAAATAAAACAAAGAGAGAAAAATTTAAATGCTTTGTACAGATATATATATATATATATATATATATATATATATAAGGTGGGGAATGAGAGGATTAGAAACTATCCACATAAAATATTTTACCCAACTGATGTCTGTGAAAAAAATAGAATTTGCAATATGTTTTATAGAAATAATTGAGAACAGGAGTCGACAGTAGGGAAATACACATCAGAAGCACATAGGTGTCAAATCAACATTCCTCTGAAGAATATTAAATCAGAAAATGTAGGAGTGAATAGTTTAGCCTCTTGAGAGATGTATCCTTTAAGATCAGCAAATTATATATATTTTGTCTAACTGCAACCCTGATTCACAGTATAGAGACTTGTGATGCATCCGTCAGTACTTAGCTCTATTTTCCTCTCTGCAGTTTCACAGCAGGAGTTTCACAAGATGGAAAATTCACTTAGGCTACCTGCTCTAGATAAAAGTCTGGAATGGTGAACTCAAATCCCGAGAGTCTCCGGAACATACTTCAGTTCGATAGAGAAAAAATTTTAACTGTACTTGAAAGAAAATGACCCTGGAAAATAGGTTAGCAAGGCAGCAGGAAGTGTGCCTTGATATATTTTGAATTTCAAATTTTAAATACTCTTCACAGGCCAAAAATACTGTTTTATGCCTCCAGTTATAAGACAAAAGTAAAGCCAGCCCACCATCCTCTTATCAAACCACAGACTTCTCCAAGGGACCTGATACATAGTATTGCATATGTGAAATATTTGTACTTTATAATACGTATATGGTACCGAACCAAACATCTCTGCCAACAATCAAAATGCCAGTCTTTCCTTATCAAACAAACTACCCATTTAAGTTACAAACACATATGAATAGTTCATACTTGCTGATGACATTGAATTTTATAGCTAATTCACTGTTCTTCTATTTTGGAGGAAATTATGATCAAAATCATCTTTAATATCCTATAGACACCTGGTCTATATAAAGATAATCAATTAGCAATAATATTCATGGGAAAATTAATATTTGCCTCAAGCACACACGTAGTCTCTTCCTCCCCCCTCTGTTCCTTTCTTCATCTCTTTTTCTCTTTTTGTACAAGCAACATGGTCTTATGAACTTAAATTAATGATAATATGTATCAGTGTTTGTGAGGGAGGAGAGGAAGTAACACAAAGTAGATTAATACATTGTTCTATATATAGATCTAGCTAGAAATACTACATTCTTTTTATAATAGTTTATAGACATAGCTAATTAGATATATTGTGGTTTGTTTTAAAAAGGCTTTCTTTTTTGAGCCAATAACGAAAGCTATATTCTTTAAACTGTGATAAGGTGGTTTAGGCTAATAAGATATCATTATTAAATATGAGGACAGTGACTCTATACTAACTTTATTTATAGCTTAATCTGATCATGTTTGTATTTAATGTTTGTGCCAAATTAATGTTCAAAACATTGCAAATTTGAAACTCAACATTTTTCAGAGAAATGTTAACTTTTACATAAATAATTATAGATTATAAAAGCATATTTCCACCAATTGAAATATTGTAAAAAATTTGCTTTGAACATTTTTTTCTATGTTTTTCAGAGCTAGGGATTGAGCCCAGGGTGTTTGAAAAATGAACAATAAATTTAATATTGTTTGGAGTTAAATTCTTTTGTTATTTCACTCAGTGTAACCGTATAATTCTCTATCCTGGAACAATATGTTAGTTGCACATTAGATATTTCTAATGTTCTTCACATAATTTAGCCTTTAAATGACTTGAAGTAATTATCACTCTCAGAAAAAAGGGATTTTTCAGTCTGACAAATAAAGGAATCATAGATTGTTCATGATTATATGTATATTTACTACGTATTCTCTTTTTCCCATAAGGATTTTGATTGAGATTTTGCCACATAAATTGTTTCTGCAAGGCAGAAAATTACAAAAACTTAAAAAATATCACTAAGAATTTGGTATTTGAAGATAAATATGTTATTATAATAGAAAAATAAATTTGCTATGCTTCTTCTCCCAAAATAAACAAATGAGGGGGCCAAAAAATATAGTCTAGTGAATAAAGAGCTTGTCCTGGAGTTGATCTACTCATCAGAGCTACTCATCAGAGCTACCATACAGGGTCCCCAAACATCAATAGAGTGATCCCTAAGCACACAGAGTCAAAAGTGAGATCTGAGCACAGCCAGCTATGAAAATCAAGAAAACAAAAATGACGGGCATATTATTTTTTATCACTGACTTAAGCACATTACTGGAGCATAAATGTACATTGCTACTATCTCTATGAACAACCTTAAGTGTCCATTAATAACATATTTCTATCCTTACATACATTTTGACCATTTTCAAAAAACTTGCATTCATCAAGAACTACAGAATATTCCTTTTCTGGGAGTAGGAAAAGTTTGGTCATCTTTTGCCTCTATTTCTGTTATTGCAATACATTATAAGTTATTGTAAGGTTTCCTGAAATATTTCATTATACCACTGAGGTATGCAAATAGCTGCATTAAAAATGGTTAGTGCAAAAAACTTAAACAAGAAATCCACTGGCCATGAACCACTACAACTGATGATTCATAACAGGTAAATTATCTTGATGGGATAAACTACCTATTGAAGTTCACACATGAACCACCCTAATCATCTATGTGAACACAGAAGAGGCGCCTGTAGCAAACAGGGATTGCATAACTAAGAAAAGATTAACAAGTTAAGGCTGGAAATCTACTACAACGTCTAGGACACTAGCCTGGCACACAGTTGATCTGGGTTTAATCTCCAACACTGCATATGGTTCGTAAGCACTACCTGGTGTGGCTTCTCCCCCAAAGAAAAGAATAACAAGTAGGGCCAGAGGTAGTATGGAACTTAAAGCTTTTGCTTTGTAGGCTTCAGATGCAGGTTCAATCCAACTCTTTTTCCACTAGTCACTGCCAAGAGTGATCCCTGAGCACAGAGCCAGGAGTAAGCCTTGAGAACCTCTGAGTGTGGCAAAACAAACAAAAAAAAATTAAAAGAATAACAGAGTACTTTAAAAACAATAAGCATTAGGCAAATACGTGAATAAAAATATTCTGTCAGCGTGGAGTGATACTTGCTTCCTAATTCTGCACCAATTTCCACTGATGACTTCACCTGACATGTTGTCATAGACTAATAAAAATAGCCTCAAAAGCACACCGGTTCTTTTTATATAACAAATACATGTAGTAGTTGTTGGGAAGTGTCTATTCAAAATGGTTATAAAATACTAAGTTCTGTTACTTTAAAAAAAACTTGCATATAACTTCTCTCACTAATCTCATGATTAAATAAATGATATAGATAATTATGATACTTTAACTACTTGCTTCTATTAACCCATAAGCCCACTATGTCGGGGTGGTGTGGGTGCTACACCTAGTTCTATATACAGTGGTTGCTTCTGACGAGGGTTCAACATCCCCTTCTGCATGCAAAGCATAAGCTACTTCACCCATAAACCCACTACATTCCAGAAACTCAGAAAGTGAATTCAAGTACACAAATGGGCCACAATTGCACACAACAACCCAGAAAAAAATCATGACTTCATAAATACCATTCCCATAGATGGGCTGTAATGGTCAATGTAATTAGTGCCAGTAGGGGAGTGGGCGTGGACACATGGTGTGGGTAGGAAATGAGGGACCGTGGTGGTAGTGAGGAGCAAACTGGTGGGGATTGGTGTTGAACATTGAATATTTAAAATAGGGGACCAGAGAGATAGCCCAGCGGGTAAGGCGTTTGCCTTGCACGCAACTGGCCTGTGCTGGCCCGGGTTCAATCCCCGGCATCCCATATGGTCCCCCAAGCACTGCAAGGAGTAATTCCTGAGTGGAGAGCCAGGAGTAACCCCCTGAGCATCGCCAGGTGTGACCCAAAAAGCAAAAAAAAAAAAAAAAAGAATATTTAAAACAATTGTATTGGGAAAAACTTTGTACTTTGTAAGTCACAATGTTTAAATCAAATTAAAAAAACAAGCTTACCCATAATTCTTATTTTATGAGTTTAATTTTGTTAGCAGTCAAATCCAGCAATGTATGGGTGCTACACCTAGTTCTGTATATAGTGGTTGCTTCCGACCAGGGATCAATCTCCACCTTCTGCATGCAAAGCATAAGTCCTTGAGCCACCATTGGATTTTTAGAAAGGAACAGATATTCAGACAAAGAAACTTTGCTTAATGTTCCTTAACAAATTCCAAACTGGTCTAACAACAAAATCTAGGGAAATCTTTTTCTTTCTTACTTGCTTTTTTTTTTTAACTGGTCTGTTCATTCACAGCAAGAAGATGCTTCCAGCTGATGTGTTTGATTGAGCTAGCTGATAAGTTTTATTGCTCTCATGTAGACAATGAAACACACTCCTAATGGGGGAAATTGCAGAGAGTCTTACTTGTAAGCAAAGTTGGCCTCTGGCTAGTGAGTATGTCCAGCTGAGAAAACTAGTTTCAATCTCCTATAAGGTCTAAAATGTAAAGCAAGAAAAGAGACAGAAGATGGATATTTCATTAAGATAGATGAACTCAAAAAGAGCGATGGTGCAGAGAAAGTTAATAAGGGAAGTAGGGAATAAGTGGTGTTGCAATTATTACCAACATAAAGCAAATTGCTTAGAGACTCATAAATCATTTCAGGTTCAGTCCCCCGTGCTTAACCAGATGAACTGCCAGGATCTTTGCACTAGCATCTTGCCCCACGCTCTTCATTTATTTCCTCCTCAACTAAAAAGTGTTTTGGGTTCAATCTTAAAGTTTTTCAAAAACGTCATTCCACTATCAAAGCAATGTTTTTAAAACATATTTGATTGGCTTCCAGTAATAAAAATAAGCAAAATAAGAATAAATTTCCCATTAGGACAGAAAAAGCCCATTTAGAGAAGTTGCAATATAGCCTCCATTCCTGAAATCCTCCTAAGTCTGATGAAACTGAATATACACTCAACACCAAATAATAAGAATAGAATCCATTCATCATTTAGTCTTGCCTATTCTAACACACATCCATTTTTATAGGAACCGTATCCTACCTACCGCTCCTCTCCTCCCTTCCCTCCCTTTCCCTTTCACCTTTTCCCTTTCCCTTTCCTTCCCTTCCAGTTACCTTTTCCCACTCCCTTCATCTTCCCTTTTCTCTTTCCCTTATTTCCCCTTCCTTTCATTTTCTTTTGCACTAACAATGCAATCACTTTCATTTTCTGTTTATTTTATGGTTTGAAGTAAAACAGCAGTTTTATTCAAAAAAAATAATTTAGAAAGATGAGCAGATGGAGAAAGAATGAAAGGCACTTGTTAGAGAAAATGAAGGCTTTTAGGAGAGAAGAAAACTGGCGGCGTACCAGTTTCCAGGCTGGAGAATACATATGGGCCTGCATCATTCCTCTCCAAAGACCCTGTTAGTCTACTTTAATTTGCCCGCAGAAGGTAATTTTCCCTTGACCTTAAAAAATATGCTCAATTTATTTACTGAAGAGTAAAGATAGTACAGATATTTTTGCCTAGGGTATTAACTGTGTAAATCTCTCAGACAAAATAAATTAATCTGTGAATATGAACAATAGTTATAATTTCTTCGTAGATTGCTATCAACACTAAAGTAGCTATTGTTAATTAGGAAAATTGTATCAGGCCACAGTCCATTAAGTGCTTTATGATTGTAAATAATATTATTTTATCATTGTATCAAGTATAACGGTATTGCTCAAGTCACACAAAGTTTCAGATATTGTTACATACATTCTGAAGTGAGATTTACTTTCCCACTAGAATTTAGATTGCTTTATTGACTTTTCATAGTTAAATGTTCTTCCTTTAAATAAAATCCCTGGAATGAGATTTTACCACAGCTCAGTGGTAGAGCAGTGCTCGATGCCCAGCCTTACACTTAAACAACTATTTAAATAAAATCCTCTACCCTATTACCCACACAAGTTTTGATACATTATGCTCTCTTTCAGAATATGTCTTCTTGAAGAAATTTTCTCATTCACTCTCTCCAATCTTTTGATACTATTTTCGGCTCAATAGCCCAAATGTACAGCGTACACAGTCCTACTGATAATTGTCTCACAGAAAGGAGCCTTTTCACCAAGTCAAGTTGATTTTCAAACCCTTACCTTATTTAGTGTCTTGCTGCATCCAGATCCTTGACCCTGTTTCCCTTGTTGACCTCTATAATTCACTTTTAGCCCATTTCTCAGTCCCTCCCTTGACAAAACTGGACTGACATCCCTGTGAACAAACTGTATGTGCTGGTTTTGGTTCATCTTTGTCAGTGCTTCATCATCTGTCATCACTCTTCTAAGTTCTTGTAGGACAAGAATCTAATTACTGTTTATTAGCATTTGCCACTGATAGTCCCTCCCATTTATTTCAGACAGGAAGACACAATTTACCGTGTCTCTCACTTGCATAAAACACTGATATCTCAACCTCAACACTTCCCAAACTGAATTCAATGTCTGACCTCCACTGCTAAAATCAATCCTCTTCTTGCATGCCTTAATCAATAAAAAACCAACACTTACCCAATAGCCCAAGCAGGTTTGGAGGTTATCTTGTATCACGCCTCACATTCAAACAAAATGTGCAATCAAATATAAAATGCTTTTTGACTCTAAATTTCTCATGAGACGGCTCTTTTCTCTTCACCTCATTGCCATTATCTTTGCCCATGTGATATTATTGAATTCTTATTGCTGCCAACTCCTATCTTATCTCCCTGTACATTGAAAGAGGACTAAAGCTCACTGAGATGGGGAAATGATATTGTAGAATTTGAAGGTCATACTAAAACAGATTAGAGTTGCATCATCCACATTATAGTTGCATGATCTTTGGAAACACTTTTTATTTTTTGCCTCAATATGTTCAGTTGTAAAATAAGGACATACTTTGCTTTTGGAAAATTAAAAGAGATAGTTCATGTGATTTTTTAGGTTTTAGGTCGTTCATTTAAAAAAAAATCACATGATGAACGAACTAAAACCTGAGCTGCGCAGGAGGAAGAGAGTGACATGAAATGCCTTCAAAAACATCGAAGAAATAGCTAAAAAGAAAAAAGAACCTCCAACTATGGCCAGTCTCTTTGACTCCACTATTCTCCCTGCATTAACATACGCTTCAGAGACCTGGGCTCTACGAAACAGGATGAGAATGCTATTCGGGTCTCCCAAAGAGGAATCGAAAGAGCTATGCTTGGAATATCACGCCTCACTCAAGTGAAAGAAGGAATCCGGAGCTCTGACCTCCATCACTGTTCCAGAGTCAGGGACGCTGTCTCGTTTGCCAAGGCATCGAAAACAGATGGGCTGGACATGTAATACGATTTGGAGACGACCACTGGACTAGAGCCATTACCGACTGGATCCCACGGGATGTCAAAAGATCACGTGGCCACCCACCTACAAGATGGTCAGACTTCTTTGTCAAGACCCTGAAGGAACGGTTTGAGGCTCTTCATCTTCCTGAATCAACCAGATGCCATTGGGCTACAATGGCACATGATAGGGTCAAATGGAAATGTTACTGGCACCCATTCGAGCAAATTGATGAATAACGGGATGTCAAGTGAAGTGATCAAGTGAAGTTCATGTGAATTTCTAAGCAACAATGGCGTCATGCTACAAATCAATAAATATCCTTTAATTTTGTATTTTGATCTACATTATATATTAACTCCTCACATTAAAATTTGCACTGAGTTATGAGTACAATTTAGAGTAAATCACATATTCTAACATAATTTATAATTGGCTATTGCATAACTTAAGCCTAAAATAACACTCTTCCGTTATGTTCTGTCACTATATGAAGCAGCCATAACCATTATGTTTTGCTCACAGTAATTTCTTCCTTCATCTACTCCAGATCTTTATGCATGTTGTTATAGTATCAGCCTTCATTACCCTCCATGTCTAACCATAAAATTCCACTAAGTTTAAGTAATTTAAATCTAAACTTAAAAGCAATAATGATTGGTCAGAGTTCCCGAAAGCTCACATCCTGAAAGATCACATGCCACAATCTGAGGAAAATTTATACAAGTGGTTTTATTTTCACTTTCTTTAAATCAATCCAAGAGGAAGATATACTTTTCTGAACTTCAGCACATGTCAAAAATAAATAAAAAACTAAAAATAACAAAGCAAAACAGACACCTGGTTCTGTGATTACGGGGGACGTATACTTAACAAAAATATCACAATGCAAAGCATGGTTAATTTTCTTACAAGTTCTAATGTGACTTCCAGGAGTAAAGAGACTTGAAGGAAGCCTGCTTGTTAATGTATCCAACACCAATTTAACATAATTGTTACACATTGGAATTATACCATAAATCCGTAGGTCCTGAAAACATAAGGGAAGGTAGTAGTGTGTGCCAGGTAGCGAGTGTCTTCTTTAACTACTATAAATTTTATAAGTTGAATAGTAAGATACCTATTGACAGAAGAAAACAGGTTGAAAAATACTTACTTTCAGGGATCACAGAAATTTTCAGGGGCAGTATTCACTATCAGAAATGTCAGACACAAGGAATTACTCAGAAATGTAAGTTTCCTTATTTCAACAACTGCATAGCTAACTCCTATTAGCTATGATACTTTTGTAGAAGAAAATGCTTGCAACAAGAATCAGTGACTGTGATTGATACATAACAATCTATCCACAGGCTAAGAACCAAAGCCGGTTCAGTACACAAATGCTAAGTGGCTATGAAGTGATTTGTGACAGAAACCAGATTACAGGTCAAATATAAACTATAGGATTATAGCCTAACAAGCCAGGTTAAGCAAAACTGATTTTTAGTGTTAACTACCCTTTATTTAATTTATAATAATTATAAAAATTACTAGAATTAAATCTATTTTATGCTGGTGAAATTCAATTAAAATTAAAGTTAAAAACACCAGAAGCTATTTTCAAGTCATTTATCAAGCAATTGCTCCAGTGGTCTTTTGTAACCGAGAATTCTTTTGGAGAAATCACTTATCACTTGTCTTCCCATTGATCATCGATTTCCTGGAGGGGCACTAGTAATGTTCCCATTTGTTGGGAATGAGCTCCATTATTGTTACTGTTTTTGGCATATCAAATACACCACGGGTAGCTTGCCAGGCTCTGCCTTGGCTCTGGCTTCATCCCAGGGGGCCCAGTCTTTTTTTATGAAAAAAAAATTGATCTAGAGAATGATATTTCTAACCTGCTTTTTGGCATGTCTAATTAAATCTGCTCTCTTTATAATCTTTTCGAAACCTATTTTAAAGGCAGACTTAGGAGGAAGGGGAGAGAAAAGTAAATAGTAAAGCAAATACTGATGGCAAAACAGACAGAAAACTACAGTTCCCTTTACTAATGGATACATTGTTCATATTTCAAGAACCCAAAGAACTATAGGTCATAATGTGTCTATTATTGCTTATGATCAGTTACCTAGATTTGAATTCCATTTGTATCTCAAAAGTAACAGTTCTTCTTACATGTTTTTTTCCACAAAATTGCTTGGACAAGGTTCAGATGAATTAAACAATGGCCATTTCATTTAAATGTGTCATATAGAAATTTTCCTTGTTTATTTAACAAAGTACTATATTCTAAGATATGTTATAATCCTTAATTATAGATATTTCATTATTTCAATTGGAGAATAAAAGAATAAACAGTGTATAGGGTTAAAACCTACAAACTTTAGCTTATTCTTATGTATAACAACTGGAACTGCTTGTCAAGAACACGTGGGATACTCAACATTACCACTGTGTAATATGACTCAAAGTTTTTATTATCTCTAAATAACCCTGTGAAGCATATTATTGAGTTCCAATGTAGTTCCCTGAAAGATATGTTACTGCTGTCATTATAGGATGCCTCCAACTCCAAGCATCACTTCTGTTAAATCAAGCCATCACATTATTTATGTCTTCAAGTTCCGTAATTCACTTTTGCTATTGATTTTTAGATTTTTCTTTTGACCTGTAAGACTCCACATGGCCTATGCACATTAAAAATAACTATTCAAAATCCCTGGTTGATCTTCAGAAGCAGCACTGGCTCTGTGAGCTGATCCCAAGTCTTGTGTCATTATGATTACCCCCTGGGCTTTTCTATCTATTGCTTCTGCTACCTTCAGAATTAATAGATTGGGAAGATTAGGTCAATTGGCATTTCTGAGGCAAGTCTGAATTAATTTTCTTTGGCTTGTCTTGTTGAATTTCACACTCCCTGAACATTTCTCACTGATAAGCAGATTATGATGCTGGCTCATGTTCAGGGATAGCAACTCCAAATGTGTTTACAGAGTTGTATTGTTACCTTTTAGCACCATCAACTGCAATAAGCATTATCGTTTATAATGTTAAAGCTCTTCATTTTAAATTTGTGTCAAGAGGCTAATATAACTGTGATTTTAATTACTAAAAATCAATTTCAGATTAATGTGAAATTTAACAGTGGGAGATGTGTAGAAACCCAGAGACAATCAGCTTGGCCTTTACCTTAGGTGCTGTCCTCTGTAAAAGACATTAACATAATGCTTGTTTTCTAGATCAGTGGCTTTCAACCTAAGATCTATGAAAAGCTTAAGTCAAAAGAGGAGTTCCTGTGGTTTATTATTGAAATTTAAGTCACGGTAAATCAAACCTGCAAGCAATGCAGATTTTTTTTCAGCTTCCTATTTAAAATAGCTGCATGGAAAGAATAATCATAAAAAGACATTAGTTTCAGACTTTCAGGGAATCATTATTGTCACTATGCAGAGAAATTCGTATCAATAACGGATGGAAGTAGAGGCCAGAGCAATAGTACAATGGGTAGGGCACTTGCCCTACCCACATTCAACTGGAGTTTGATCCGTGGCATTCCATATAGTCCCCTAAGCACCTCCAGGACTAAATCCTGAGTGCAGAGCCAGAAGTAACCCTTGCACATAGCCAGATATGATCCAAAAAAAAAAATCAAAAAGAAATAGGATGGAAAATATTGCTAGAAATAAGATGCAAACAATTTCAATATATGTTTGTGAAACACATATAACAACAACTGGAAAACATTGGAAGTTAAAATAATTTAATAATGCAGATGGGATGGCCTTTTAACCATTGACTTAAAGTTAAAATTGACACAGTATGATGTGAATAGTCTAAATCAAATCATGTGAATAATGGTGAGAAAACAGGTCTTAGATATACAAATTAAAAGCAGAGCATTGTGAGTTAATTTTGTAGAAAAGGGAAATGGAACACTGAAATCAAGTTCTTTTTAAGTCAGCAAGGATGCATAAGAAATAGAAAGTCCAGAACATGGAAAATCTGTACGTTATACTATTGAATTGCTCTCTTCTCAAGGCCTCAAACAGTATCTTCCAAAAGGATAGCACAGTGTCTTTCAATGTTTTCAAGAGATCTCTTACAGTTAATCAATAGCTCTTCCATATAGACCTTCTTCATTGGCTTCTATAACTTTGCTATCTCCAATTTGCCCCTCACCCTATTAACAGTTTTTTGGAGTTCTTTGGTGTCTCCCCTTCTCTACCTAGAAATGTGAGCATGTCTGTGTTGCTATCCTTGAACCACTTCTCATACATGCTTCCCTGATATTTGTTCATGGTAATGTATTATACAATGATGAACCCCAAATATTTATCTCTAGGTATGAATCCCTTCCTTTTCAGAACTCTGAAAGAATCACACTGATAATATTCTATTTAGATGTACCAGAAGCATTGAAAAACTTCTACTGCCTAAAAAAGGAATATTAGTTTCATTGTAAATCTATTTCAATTTGAATGTTCTCTTTAGACTTTTGTTCAGGCCAGAAACAAAGGATTGATGAGATTAGCTACAAGTGAATCTCTTTTCCTCAATATTCCTATAACTAATCTGTCAAGTTACCATATCAGTTCAAATACATCCCTAGTAAATATCAAGGCTGCCACGATTATTTACCACGTCCTCAGCTAAATCCTGATACAAATTACCATTATTTTATTTTCATTTTTACCTTTTTTCTCACATAACTCAGTCTCCACAAGATAACTTATTTTTAAAAATACCTATCTCTCTGTTAAACATTGTTTGTCACACCGCCCTTCACTTACTCTGCATGCCAAACCTTCACAGACTAGACCCTAGATGAATCATCTTTGTTGACTTCTGATTTCAGCAATATCTCTCAATACGTGAAAGCAAAAGTTTTACCTCCCGAATTAAGGAGCTATCGGTTGATAGAAGGTTAATGACATCTTCCTAGAATTTCTAAGGAATGTTAGCAGGTAGATAAAGTTTATTTGCTGGCCACATCTTTCCTTATTTGTCCCAGTCCTCAATTATTTTCTTTATACCCAGGCTTCTTTGTTATTATTTACATTAAATGGGGTGTTTGGAAGATTTCATGGCAAGAAGGAAACAAAATTTAAAATTACTTATCAAAGTCTTAAAAAATGCACCAACAATGTCATTTTTCAATGCCTACTTCTTAACTACTAGGATAGATTCATCATATTCAGTTAACTCATATAGAGATTGGAATATTTCTACAATCACTTCTAGTATCATATTGATCGATATTAGTCCAACAAAATGAGAACTACTACATGTTCAGTGCCTTGTCCCTTATATACATGAGATATTTACTGCTATATTCTTTAAAAGGTAAGAATCAGAGGAGATAAATTTTTACTCAAACCAATGATTAAGCAATTGACAGGAATAAAATCCAGTTACACTGTATAAATCTAAATGCCTAACAGCTGGGGAAAAATAGCCTTTCAAATGACAGAGGAAATAAGAACAATGAGAAGCATGCAGTTCCTTTCATAGCAAAATCCGTGCGGATAAAAATTGCAGAGGAAAAGGGAATCAGTATCTTCATTCTGTGGATTCCAGTCTAATTGTAAACTAGTGATATTTCTATGGATGAGATAGTATACACTGCTATCTGATAATATCCCCTACATGGAATTCTGGATTCATGAAGGGCAGGATTGTAAAAGAGTAGAGTGAAGCATATTGACAAACAGTAAATGATAACTCTCTCCTGTAAAATTTCCCTCTTTTACAGTAGGCTGGGGAAATGAAATAATTAGTTACTGTTTTATGAATATTAAATATTCATACATATTTTCACTAAATAATTAGTTTTATCCTTATAGTTTTATTTTCATAAATGATTAGTTTTATTTTAAAATTATCATTGGGGGGAAATATGAATTCTAGAAATGTGTTACTGCTTTTTGCTTTTTTTCCCCCACTGTCATTGGAGGAATACTAGTCAATTAAAATAAAAATACCTGACCTTTGTAAAGCTGATTCAGGGGCAGAGGAGATTGTCCAAAGAACTGGAGCACCTAATTGGTGTTGATGACACCTTGGGCCCCCAAACATGCTCAGTGTATACTGGTGGCCCTCCCCACCGTTCTTCCTGAAGGTCCCACATTGCTAACCAGAGCATTGAATTATCAGGCTTACACAGTTGGGCAGTGTTCCAGAGAGTAGACCCCAGGTCCCCTGCACACTAAAGAGGAGCCCCACAGAAAGGTAATTCATATTTTACACTTGAATGTATTTTTGAATGTATTTTTTCCTCTTTTCAGCTGATTGTACAATTTCTTCAACAGAGATGTCTCCAGACTGAAGACATCTCTTATGGCATTGTCAAATACTACCTCCAAGAATTGCTACTAGACTTAGCCCTTGTGTCTCATCTACTCAGTATCCTAGAGGGCATTGACTGACTGTTACACTTAATCCATTACTTCTTGATCCATTACAGAGATGAACAAATAAAATAGATATATTTTTTGCAGCTTATTTTTAAAAGCAGGTAATTATTGCACATGAAAAGGTAAAATAAGATGGTGAACCCCCAGATAAGTGTTTCTGGCACACAGACAATCAGACAAATATTGCCCCTTCATCCTACACTACCAAAAACAACATATGTTACATTTTCTTTAAAATTATTTCTGAAAATATACTTTTTTTCTCATTGTTTATCTATTTTTTGCTTTATGAGTCACACCTGGCAATGCTGAGGGATTACTCCTAGCTATACACACAGGAATTACTCCAACTGTGCTCAGGGGACCAGATGGGATGCCAGGGACACAACCTGGGTCTGCGGAGTGCAAGGAAAGCACCCTACCCGCTGTGCTGTTGCTCTAGCTCCATTTTATTCATTGTGTAATTTCATGAATATTCCCATATTTTATTCATTTAAGTGTGGCATAGTAAAAAATCTATGCCCAAACCATTGCCTGTGTGAGCAGAGTAAAATAACTTTAAAAATAAATTAGGTCTTTTCTCCCCAAACCTCTTTTTTGCTCTTGAAACATAATTCTCCCTTTTTCTCCCCATATACTGAAGTAAATTCATTTAAATAAAAGCCTTTCACTTCAATTAAATATAAGTAATATTGCGACCAGAGTGATAGTCCAGCAGATAGAGTGTTTGCCTTTCACGCAGCCAACCCGGTTTCAATCCCCAGCATCCCAAATGGTTCCCGAGCACCGCCAGGAGTAATTCCTGAGTGCAGAGTCAGGAGTTACCCCTGAGCATTGCTGAGTAAAGCCAAAAACGAAAAAAAAAGGAAAAGTAAAATTTAATAAGTTTGTCACTTTATTTGTATGAAACGAAATAAAATTCATTCATATTTAAAGTTATAAACATCTTAAAGTTATAAGCATCCATCATACAAAGGTGCCACTTTGTATGATAGAAAAATATATAATAGATTTTAAGAATATAACATAAGGATTCAAGTGCAATTCTGTAGTAGTCTGAAATTAAATGAATCTCAGGCATATATCCTATAATGTAGTCCAAATTCCACCAGAAGTGATTCTCGAGCACATAGGCAATAGTAAGTCCTGGGTCCTGATAAGTGTGGCCGCAAAGCAAACAAACAAACAAATATATATATACATATATATATATATAATTAAATATATATATAAAATTCTCAATTAAATGATATGAACTAGTCAAAAATTAGAGTTAGTAGAACTCTAATAAGGGTTAAAAGATATTACTATGAGAGCCTTTATGCCACAAAACAAGAGAACCTAGAAGAAATGGACAAATTCCTGAATTCCTATAGCCTCCCAAGTCTGCAACAAGAAGATTTGGAATACCTCAACAAATCTATCTCCATCAAGGAGATGGAATCGGTAATCAAAAATCTCCCCAAACACAAAATCCCAGGTCCAGATGGATTCACCAGTGAATTCTACAAAACCTTTAAAGAGGACCTACTCCCAATTCTTTTTCAAGCTCTTTCAGCAAATTGAAGAAACAGAAACACTCCCAAATAGCTTCTACGAGGCACATATCTCCCTAATACCCAAAGCAGACAGAGATGTCACAAAAAAAGGAAAACTACAGACCAATCTCCCTGTTGAATACAGATGCTAAGATCTTCAACACAGTACTAGCAAATAGAATCCAAAGAGTCATCAAAAGATTATACACCATTACCAAGTGGGATTCATCCTGGGAATGCAAGGATGGTTCAACATCCACAAGTCAGTCAACATAATACATCATATCAACAAGAAGAAAAATAAAAACCATATGATCATATCAATAATGCAGAGAAGGCATTTGACAAGATTCAACACCCATTCATGATAAAAGCTCTCAGTAAAATGGAGATTGAAGGAACCTTCCTCAATATAATCCAGGCCTTCTACTACAAGCCCACAGCAAGCATCATTCACAATGGGGAAAAACTAAAAGCCTTCTCCTTAAGATCAGGGACAAGACAAGGCTGCCCACTCTCACCACTTCTATTCAATATAGTACTGGAAGTACTTACAATAGCAATCAGGGAAGAAAAAAGACATTAAGGGCATCCGGATAGGAAGGAAAGAAGCCAAGTTATCACTATTTGCAGATGACATGATATTATACCTGGAAAACCCGAAACTCTCTACCAAGAGACTCCTAGAAATTATACATTCCTATAGTAGACTGGCAGGGTACAAAATCAATACCCAAAAGTCAATGGCCTTCCTACATGCAAACAGTGAAAGAGAATAAAGAGACATTAAAGAAACTATCAATTCACAATTGCGCTGCAGAAAATCAAATACCTAGGAATCAGTTTGACAAAGAATGTAAAGGATCTCTACAAAGAAAACTACAAAACTTTACTTCAGGAAATAAAACAAGACCTGAGGAAATGGAGACACATTCCCTGCTCATGGATTGGAAGGATTAACATTATCAAAATGGTAATACTCCCTAGAGCTTTATACAGATTCAATGCGGTCCCTATAAAGATACCCATGATGTTCTTCAAAGAAATTGAACAAACACTCCTAAAATTTGTATGGAATAATAAAGCCCCACGAATAGCTAAAGCAATCCTTGGGAAAAAGAAGATGGGAGGTATCACTTTCCCCAACCTCAAGCTCTACTACAGAGCAGTTGTAATTAAGACAGTGTGGTATTGGTATAGAGACAGACCCGTAGTCCTATAGAATAGAACTGAATATCCTGAAAAACACTCCAAATATACAACCACTTAATCTTTGATAAAGGAGCAAAAAATATTAAGTGGAGCAAAGAAAGCCTCTTCAACAAATGGTGCTGGGAAAACTGGGCAGATACGTGTAAAAAATTTGAACTTAGACCTCCTTCTAATGCCATGCACAAAATTCAGATCAAAATGGATTATAGATCTCAACATCAGACATGAATCTATAAGGTACATCGAAGAAAACATAGGAGAAACACTCTACGGCATTGAAACTAAAAGTATCTTTAAAGACGACACACCACTGACCAAGCAAATGGAAGCAAAGATAAACAAATGGGATTATATAAAATTGAAAATCTTCTGCACCTCAAAAGAAACCAAGATACAAACCAAGATACAAAGACAATCCACAGAGTGGGAAAGGATATTCACCCAATACCCATCTATCTAACAAGGGGTTAATATCCAGGATATATCAGGCACTGGTAGCACTTCATAAGAAAAAAAACAGCCAGCCCCATCAAAAAATGGGGAGAAGAAATGAACAGAAACTTCCAAAAAAGAAGAAATTAGAATGGCCAAAAGGCATATTAAAAAGTGCTCTTCATCTTTAATCATCAGGGAGATGCAAATCAAAACAACAACAATGAGGTACCATCTCACCCCACAGAGACTGGCACACATCCAAAATAGGAAGAACAACCGGTGCTGGCGTGGATGTGAGGAAAAAGGGACTCTCATCCACTGTTAGTGGGAGTGCTGACTGGTCCATCCCTTTTGGAAAACAATATGGGCATTCCTCCGAAAACTAGACATTGAGCTCCCATTTGATCCAGCAATAGCACTCCTGGGAATATACCCGAGAGACGAAAAACACATAGCAGAAACACTATCTGTACTTCTTTATTCATCTCTGCGCTATTCACTATAGCTAGAATCTGGAAACAACCTAAATGCCCGAGAACAGAGGACTGGCTAAAGAAACTGTGGTTCATCTACACTATAGAATACTATGCAGCTGTCAGAAAAGACGGGGTTATGAAATTTACCTGCAAATGGATGGACATGGTGACTATCATGCTGAGTGAAATTAGTCAGAAGGAAAAGGACAGATATAGAATGACTGCATTCATTAATAGGGTATAAATAGATACCAGATGCCATTGGGCTACATTGGCACGTGATAGGGTCCAATGGAAATGTTACTGGCACTCGCCCAAGCAAATCGATGAATAATGGGATTCAAGTGATCAAATAGATACCAGTGTTTTACAAAGTGTGGGAAATGGTAATGGCAGATTAAAACTCACCATTGAATATACACAAAGAGACTTAAATGATAAACTATAAATATCTGCAGGGCTAGCCACAATGTGTAAAAAGAGGGAGAGAGATGCAGAGACAGAGAGAGAGAGACAGAGAGAGAAAGAGAGGAAAGCGAGGGTACCTGCTATTGAGGCAGCCTGGGGGTGGGCGGGAGGGGTGTGGGTACACTGGTGGTGGAAATGGGGCACTGGTGAGGGAGGGGTGCTGGAATACTGTATTACCAAGAACCAATTATGAACACCTTTGTAATTGCATGTCTCACGGTGGTATAATTAAATTTTTTTTAAATTTAAAAAAAAGATATTGTGGGTGTGAAGGTCAGATGTGATATGAATCGACATGCTCTATTACTGACTCTATTAATTTTTTTTTTTTTGCTTTTTGGGTCCTACCCAACAATGCTCAGAGGTTATTACAGGTGCTGCAATAAGGAATTATTCCTAGTTTGATCCTAGGTTGGCGCATACAAGGAAAAGACCCTACCCACAGTGCTATCACCACAGCCCTTTGAGTGACAATATTTAAATATGCAGCACTGATAGCAATTATCATGTTTATATGAAATAATTACATAATTAAACAATTAAACAATGTGTTTTATCATGCGAAGAAATATTTACACATGAAGCTAGTATAACCTATTTAAAAAAAAGAAATCCAAATATTCTGTTTTCTCAGGTACCTGATCTATTGCATCTTTCTTGGGAGGAGGGGGTCATTCCCAGAAAGCGCTCTCATCCAGAAGTTTTTGAAGCTCAATATTCTGTGGCATATTGTGCGGTATATAATGAAGGGGAATAGGACCTCACACATGCAAGGCATATATTCTACCACTTTAGTTAATTCCTCAACTCTCACCTACTGTAAGGGTTTATAAATTAATATTCCTTGAATACACAACTTATCACTTGAATTGAAGCCCACGCATAGTAACAACACCCAGGTGAAAAAACCCTTTAACCATCTTTGAAAGATAATCAAGGAACATTCTCCATTATTGTCATTCTCCAACTTGGCGATTTGTCCCCAACTCCACTTGAGATGATAAATACTGTCAACTATTCTCTCTCTCTCTTTCTCTCTCTCTCTCTCTCTCTCTCTCTCTCTCCTATTTCTCTAAATAAAGTTACTTTGTTTCACTGAAGAAAAAAAAAGCATTGTATCTTATACTTAAATGAGTTATACCAATCTTCTGGAAAAAACTCTTTAATCAGTATCATGAGCATACTTTATCATTGATGCACTTCAGTGTGTCAGTATTTACTTACTCCTGAATACAGAGTTAGGAGTCTGGGTGTGACAGAAAAGAAAAAAAATTCTTAGAGTTTAGAAGATACTTTACAATAATGTGGCATTTATAATGTTGGTCTGTGCTGTGACCTCACCTCTATATCACCATAGTGTCCAAGGTCCATAGTGTCCTAATGAATGTCCCTATTTACCAACTGTCTGTTTCTCCATCCACTCTACCACCTCCCCTTTCCCTTTTCCTTGGCACTTTCATTTCTGTCGTCCAGGAATAAGGATTTGACAAAAGTGATACCTTCCAATTCTTAGTCTTGGAACTCTATATATCAAAGATAATAGAGAACATACAGCATCTGTCCCTCCACTGACTTACTTCACTTAATGTGACATCTTTTAGTTCCACCAAGGTTGCAGCAATGACAGTATTTCATCCTTCCATGTGCTGTATGGTATTTTATCATGCGTCAAGACTACATTTGAGTCACAAGATATAAACATAGTTATTAATTTCTGATGATTCACCACAAGTGAAAATTGAATGGGTAACAAGTATAACTAATGTATGATAATAATTCAAAACACATTATTTATTTTTAACATAGTAGTTCATTTAAAACTCAAATTCAACACACAAAGTAGATCCACATTAATCTTCATACACAGAACATTGATGGTCATGGCAAAAATCACAGGTCAATATTTTTATACATGTACAAAGGTACACAAAATGAGCCAATGAATTAGTGTAGCAGGTAAGTGTTAACCTTTCATGTTGCTTACTTACTGGTGTTTGATCCCTGGCACCCCATCTCATTCCCTGAGCCTTCCAAGAGTGATCCCTGAGCAAAGAGCTAGGAGTAAGCCTTGAGCACAATAAGGTGTGACACAAAATCATATATGTGTATATGTACATATATACATATACATACATATATACACATATACATACAAGCATATGTGTGTACACATATACACATATATATGTACAGACACATATGCATATATATGTACGAATATGTACATATACATATGTATGTACGTACATACATATGTGTATGTACAACATACACACATATCACATACAAATCATGTATGCATATGCACATGTATATACATATACATGCGTATATAGTTATACATACACATATCTGGTTATATATTATATATACATATATAATATATATTATATATGTGCATAAAAGTAAAAAATGAAATATGAAAGCTATTTTCATTCTGGCTTTTTGGGTTACACCTGGAGATACTCAGGGGTTACTCCTGGCTCTGCACTCTAGAATTACTCCTAGAAGTTCATGGAAGACCATATGGAATGCCAGGGATCGAACCCGGGTCAGTCTTATGAAGAGCAAACACCCTACCCTCTGTGCTATTGTTCTGGTCCTACGAAGATTATTTTTGTAGTAGATTTTATAATCAAAGAGGGGGACACCATGGATAATGTAAAATGGAATTTAAAATACATTTTTATTAGTTTGTTTACTTCAATGTAGGTAGACCAAGAGCCTTTCATGTGTTTTTCCTGTGCAGTTTTCTATATAAATGCAGAAAGCATCTGTCATCTTCCTCTGTATTGTGTTTTACATCTAACCTATCCCCCACAGGCATCAAAGCTGAACATGATGGCCATGGTGTTCCATGCAGCCCTGAAAGACAAGCAAAAGAACAAACACACCCCAACAACTTAAAACCTGGAGCCAAGGGAAGTCTCCAGGTTGCTCTGTGGCTCTCTGATCCTCCCAGTAAATATAAAAGCGGCTTTCTTCCATAACTGAAAACAATCACAACTGTCTTTCCTCCAGTCTTGTTGAACCTCTGGGGAGAGAGGAAAGGCAGCGTGTAGAAATGTGCACCAAAGTGTCCACAGACGGATTTGATTTACAGTGTAGTTTGCTATAACCTGTGAGTATTAGATAACAGGTTTACTGATGTAGTTTCTGTTTCAAGCAGAAGGTATAAAAATCACCAAATAATATATCTATGAAATTTCTTTTAAGTCCAACTGATGAAAAAGTTCACTTTTTAACTGACTTAAACTTTTCCTATAATTTTAGATAAAATTTCTCATAATTCATAACACATTTTTATGCATGGAAGTTAATTATATTGAACTTTTTTAAAATTAATATCTGTTTTATTGATATAAGGTAAGATCAAATGAAAATGTATCTAAAATAAATGAGTTTTATGTGGTATGTCCTTCAGATGAGTAAGTCAATTCCAAGAACTAACTCTAATTATAAAAGTTTTATAAGAATATTCAGTAATAAAACTAATACAGCAGTTTGCATATTACAGTTTATTAATTAAGCTAAATTTTAATCAGAACTAAAAAAAATCTTGCCTTAATTTATCTCAGCAAGTTCTGTGCATGAGATTTCTGGCTACATGATAATTTATTGATTGTAATTAACTTCAGATAGTCACATACTTAATTTTGTCACTGAAACTATACTAACATTACAAAAGAGGATGTTCTGATAAATTTAATCCTCTCAATTCCTATCTTCTATTTTTATCTAAATTTTTATTGAGACAAAAATGTGAAATTCATGTAAATTCAATGAATGTTTAGAAAAGTTAATTCTACAATACATCATTTATAAAATTGCAAGATACAATTTTATTCAGTTTTATTTTTAAATTGCAAAGAGAGGTATTGTAATTCCTCATGAGATCATGTATAGGAACAAATTTAGTAAAAAATTCTATTTTACTAAAGTTAATTTTTCTTCAAGTTGCATCTGTTACTTATCTTAATTCAAAACTCTGACTTTTGTTTAAGATACTGGAATTGCTCAGTTCTCATTTGTTGAAAACCTCTGCAATGTCAATAACTGTAGTTTTTACTTTGAACTTTCTATGATGATGGAAATGTTTCAATCTGCTGAGCTTCAGACCACAGTTCACAATAAAAAAACTAAAACATAACTGGGTGGGGTGACTAAGAAGATGTTTTTTCATATTACTTATGTTAAATTGCCATATGTGACTACTCTCCATTGTATTAGCCCACAACATATTGGATGCAGATATTCTGTACATAAATAAGCCTGCTTCAGAAAGGTTATTTCATTATTATTAACAAAAATTAGATATATGCCTGAGAAAAACTACAGTGGCTAAGGTATTTGATTGCATGAGGCTAACTTGGCCACCTGTGTGGGTCTCCAAACACTGCCATGCATGATCCCTAAACAGTGCCCAGGTTAAGCCCTGAGTATTCTCAGTATGGTCCAATGTTCCCATCTCAAAAAGAATTAAGAGGAAAATTTTCACTGTAAATACTGATAGTGATAGGTGTTATAAAAGACAATACTTGGCAATTTTGTTGAAGTAGTGACTTGAGTGAGGTGAGAAAGTCACATGACAATTTGAACAATTTTCCAGGTAAAAATACAAGACTTAGGAAGAGGAAAGAGCTTACTAACCTGTCGTTTCAAGGTAAATCCTACAGCTTTATGAAGAAAGCAGGCTTTAACTCTTTCATATTAATATCTTTAGCTGTAATTCTCTGCAGCAATTATTCTTAAATTCGAATGAAATGAAACAAATATTCTTAATTTGATCAAATGTAGCACAAATTTAGATATTGTTACAGAGACACATTAAATGTTTATGTCACTATTTAGTTAAAAGCTAATCTGCTGATCTCTTTTTATAAAGCTCATGATATGAAAAACTTTTGGGAAAGATGCTCATTATAGATTTATATAGAGGGTTTTATAAATTCTACTCAGAATTCCTGATTCTAAAAAATAAAGACGAAGGAACATAAATATTTGAGCAGATTCTTGTCAATAGTTGCTTTGATATCCAGTCCATTTACTAAATAACTGTGCTTTATCTAGTATTTCTAACACATCAACACTTAAAATAGAAAATAAGGTCTGTAAAAATCTCATTTACAATCAGAATCCCACTTCTTAAATTTATGAGCAAATGGATAGATAGTAATTGGTAAATTCTAATGTCCAGAATTAGAAATTACTAAATTTTTTAATGATGAATTCATCTAGATGTTGATGCCTTAAACTAGAAGAAATGAGTTACATTCTGGTGCTTATAAGTAATCAATATCAAGAGAAATACAATCAACAAATTCTTATGAGAAAGTATAACTACAAAAAAGTGGCTCTGCAATGAACATAGGCAAAAGGATATACATAATATCCCCTAAATGAATGCATTGTACCACAATGTGTAAGAGAAGGGATATATATGGATATATACACACAATAGAGGGAGAGAGCAAAGGGGAGAGAGAGAATAAGAAAAGTGCCAGCAATAGAGTTAGGCTGGGGGAAAGGGTGAGGGAATCTGGGGACATTGGTGGTGGGAAATGGGCACTGGTGGACGGATGGGAGCTGAAACACTGTATGACTGAAACCAAATCACAAACAGATCTTTAATTGTATGTCTCATGGTAGTATAATAAAATTAAAAAAAAAGTGTTTCTGTACTCTGGAGTCACTCCTGAAGGGACTAAATACGATTTTCATATACAGTACACAGGTTCACATCTAGGTATGTTGCTTGAAAGTCAGAGCCTTAGTATCTCTTTGGCCTAGCATATCTTTAGGGATAATAATTCATTCTTTTTTATCTTTTGCTTTCCATGTGACCCCAGATAGGTTACTTCACTGTCTTAATTATTTTACAGAATTTGGAACAACTTAATCTTTAACTCAGAAAATAGCTAAAATACTTTTATGATATTCACTGTATCACTGTTTTCCCATTCATCATCGATTTGCTCAAGCGGGCAACAGTAACATCTCCATATGACCTGTCTCATGCAAATAGAGCCCAAGGGCACCTGCTTGCTCCAGGAACATAAAGAGCCTCAAACCATTCCATCAGGTCATGGGAATGAGGTCTATAACTGTTACTGGTATTTGGCATATCAAATCTGACATGGGTAGCTTGCCAGGCTCTGCCGTGTGGGTAGCATACTCTTGTAGTCATCACAAAATCCAGCATTTATTGATGAGCTGCAGGCCGCTTGCAGCCACGCGAGCCGGGCTGTGATAGGCTGGTCTGCTGAGACTTACAGACATGGGGCAGAGCTGCTACTGGCTCTCCCTGTGCCCAGCCGCTCATGAGGTGCCCGGGAGGGATGGCGGGTTCTAGCCCTTGCCCGCCACCCCAGCAGAGCCTCACAACAAGCCAGACGAACCCCCACTCCATGAGGGGCCTCCATTTTCCACATCCGGACTTCCCCCTCATCAGAACACACCCAGCAGACCATCCTTTATGATATTAACAGTTTTTATACACGAAAATAATACATTGCTCTCTTTCACAGTGCAGTCAATTCTTCAGTCTGAATTTTATCAAAGATGAAGTATAGAGAACATAACATATTTTCCTAAACAATATAATTGATAGAGTAAAATGTAAAGGGGTATTAGAAGGTTTAAAACAATATATATTTCATTGACTTAACCTTTGAAACCAAGAACCCCAGGTAATACCTGAAACCTACAGATAGTAATAAGTATGTAAGCTACTTGTCTTATATATCCATATCTATCATAGTTTCATTTATAATGTAGGCATCACAGGAGATAAATAGTAATACTCAGAACAACTATATACTGCAAGCAAATTAATGTGAATAATTTTTCAAGATATCTTATTATACTGTACTTACTCTTTGATGATTTGATGACAATTCATTGTCTATGATTAGGTGAATTTTGGTGACTAAAGAAGGCAGTGTAAAAGTATTCAGGTACTACACTCTGTATATGGAGAAGATATATGAGGAGGAAAAATTCCTCTTCCATAAAGGACAGAGAAGAAGAGTAGGAACCTCTTCCACATTATTCAAAACAGGTGAACTTTAAAATTTATGAATGTTTATTTTGGGAATCTTCAAGTCAATATATTCTGATCACTGTTGAGTACAGGTAAATGAAATCAGAAAAAGTAATAAGGGAAGAAAAATTGTAGAAGAGCAGGTTTGGAAATCATTTTAGTAGGATTATGAGCTAGTTCATGGAACTGAAGGAATGTTGAATAGTGTTGTGGTTAAACTATAAAAAATTCTTTGTGAAACAGATTCTAAGAAGTTTTTAATATAATACAGATCATCTATAAATGGGATAGTCCTTCCGTAACTGTTGTGTAGAACACTGCAATATCTAAAGTCAATCCATTTTAAAATGCTAGCAATTGAATTTTATGGGAATCATATAGACCTAACATATGTACCTAAGAAAGGTATACATAAAATGCAAAATCTTTTAACAAGTAGCAAGAAAGCAATTGTATAACCAGAACTATCCTCTATATTACCCATCATCTCCTTTTTCCTGTTTTTTAGCTTATTATGACCGGCCTGTGCAGGCCCTGGTTCGATCCCCAGCAACCCATATGGTCCCCCGAGCACTGCCAGGAGTAATTTCTGAGTGCAAAGCCAGGAGTAACCCCTGAGCGTCGCCGGGTGTGACCCCCAAAAAAAAAAAACAAAACAAAAAAAAATGAATTGGGAACAGCATTTCAGTCTATATGATGAATATTATTAAATTTTAAAAAAATATATATTTTTTTTTACTTATTTTCAGTTACTTCTGGAAAACATGTATGCTTCTGAGGTACTCTTTTGCAGTACCTTAAAGGTCATATTTATGTCTCTCTTTAAGTCAATTCTAGGGCCAGAAAGACAGTCCAGTGGGTAAGGAGCTTGTCTTGCATGGCCGACCCTCATAGCTGCTTAGCAGCACATAGGGTCCCTGAATACAACCAGGAAGGGCCTATGAACACAGGGTCAGGAGTCAGCCATGAGCACCACGGTGTGGTCACCAAACAGTAAATGATAGAGAAACAAATCTTGAATCCTAGGCTAAAAGTTAAGAGTTAGGAAAAAGATGAAATTAAGAAATTTACCTGTAAATGGATGGACATGGAGTCTATCATGCTGAGTGAAATTAGTCAGAAGGAAAAGGACAGATATAGAATGACTGCTTTCATTAATAGGAAATAAATAGATACCAGTGTTTTACTAAATATGGGAAATGGTAATGGCAGATTAAAACTCACCATTGAATATACACAAAGAGACTTAAGTGATAAACTCTAAATATCTGCAGGGCTAGCCACAATGTGTAAAATAAGAGGGAGAGAGATGCAGAGACAGAGAGAGAGAGAGAGAGGAAACTGGGGTACCTGCTATTAAGGCAGCCGAGGGGGTGGAGGGGAGGGGGTACATTGGTGGTGGAAATGGGGCACTGGTGGAGGGATGGGAGCTGGAATACTGTATTACCAAGAACCAATTATGAACACCTTTGTAATTGTATGTCTCACGGTGGTATAATAAAAAATTAAAAAAAAAGAGTTAGGAAAACCAATTTATGGAGACACATACAAGTTGTGTGATGCTGAGTAAGTCTCAAAAAATAATTTTCAAAAAAGTCTCAAAAAATAATAAACAGTAAATCCTAGCTTTGGTATGAGACTCTATGGGAAGTATGTAAAAATACAATGGACAAAATCAAGTATAATAGAGGAACTGTATAGATCAAAAAGAGTTTAAATGGAAAACTTTCCTATTCTATGTGAGTCGACTCCTTCTGCTTATTTGTATGATTCCCATCAGCAACAATTATTATGCAAAAAAGAACATTTTGTGAAGGTTTTCAATGCATTAGTCATTGAATTGTATGTTTTTTTTTTCTTTTGGGTCACACCCAGCGATGCTCATGGGTTACTGCTGGGGGATGTGGGGCCAGCATAGGCCAGCTGCGTGCAAGGCAAACGTCCTATCCACTGAGCTATCGCTCTGGCCCTGAATTGCATGTTTTAAATGTGTTATCTAATTTTTCATTACAAGTTGGGGATGCAAAACTATTTCTAATTTTTAGTTAAATACTGTTATAATTTATTATTAATATTCTTTATTTCAAATATTATGTGAAAGTAGCTTGGAGGTTTTTAAATAAATTTAGTATTTTTCTCCTTTACAAACATTTTAGACAATAAACTCCTCTTGTAACCTCCTTTTTCTATAATATTTAACAGAATTTGCATAGAGCTATAATTACAAACATATATTATCCAGTTTCTATTATATCTTAGATAGGATACATATGTGTGTATATATACATATATATAAAGGAAGAGAGAGAGGGAGAGAGAGAGAGAGAGAGAGAGAGAGAGAGAGAGAGAGAGAGAGAGAGAGAGAGAGAGAGAGAGAGCTATTTCCTGGGCCCCAAGTCCCTGGAATACTTTCCTAGGTAAACCTCCTAGTATTTATGGAAATTTTGAGTGATTTACAATCGAGAAATTAAATGTGTTTGCATCAAGGGTTTTGTACAGTTCAAGTTTTACAAGTTTAAGTTTTACATGTTACGCAAAATGGCCTGGAACAAAAAAAAAAAAGTGTAAAGCACTGCTGGTTTAACCATGAAATATTTAAAGTAACAAATACATTTCTGTGATATTAAAAAGCATTTTTATGCTTAAGGATATTGCATATTTCTGTAATGATTAATGTAATTGCCAAGAGGCACAATATCACTTTCATGCATTTAATGCATATATTTAAGAATAGCCTTTTAAATAGTAATTATCGTTATTATTAATAGATGAATTCATTTTAAGAGCTTAATCTTCTGTATATCTTGAGGTTATAATGTGAAATGGTGAGACACGATTATAAAAACAGTATGAGTTGGTCAGTATTTATTGTTTTCAATATATGTTTTTAATTGCCATTAAATTAATGCTCAACATGACAAACAGAAGATGATTTAAGGACTGGCAATACAATAAACCTTAGTTTTAAAATCAAGTATCTATTTGTGTTATCAGTCATTTTCTCACTTCAAAAGGAACACACTTGGTAGTATCTTGCACTTATGTAGTTTTAATATGCATCTTATTTATGACAAACATTTTATTTGAAAAATAATTTATAATTGGCAGCACACATTTGAAAACAACACTTTTTTTTTTCCTTTTTGGGTCACACCGGGCAATGCTCAGGGGCTACTCCTGGCTCTGCACTCAGGAATTACTCCTGGCGGTGCTGGGGGGACCATATGGGATGCCGGGATCGAACCCAGGCCGGTGCCGGCCACGCGCGGCAAACGCCCTACCTGCTGGGCTATCGCCGGCCCCTGAAAACAACACTTTTACTGGGATTCTTCAATCACTCATTTAACTAAAAAATAACTCAAAGTATTTATCAGTGACTAGTCTGTATGAGGCATTATTTCAGATTTCTTTTGAATTAGCACCAGTTTTTCAAAAAAAATATTTGATACATAAACTTCTAAATTTTTCTCTGAGCACACCACAAAAACTCAATCAACTTTGAGATCTTCTATTCAAAAAAGGTGTGGCCTGGGGGAATGGGGGAGGGGCTGTAGTGATAGCACAGCAGTTAGGGCATTTGCCTTGCATATGGACTGACCCAGGTTTGTTTCTTTCTTTCTTTTTTTTTTTTTTTTACTTATTTGGGTCACACTTGGCGATGCTCAGGGATTACTCTTCGCTCTTTGCTCAGGGAATTACTCCTGGCGGTGCTCAGGGGACCATATGGGATGCCAGGGGATCAAACCTGGGTCGGCCACTTGCAAAGCAAATGGGCTATGGCTCTGGCCCCTGGCTGACCCGGTTTGATTCCTAATATATCATATGGTCCCCTGAGCACTGCCAGGAGTATATCCCTGAGTGCAGAGCCAGTAGCAACCACTGAGTATTGCCGGGTGTGAATCAAAAAAGCAAATAAATAGATAGATGAATGAATGAATGAATGAATGAATGAATGAATGAATGAACGAACAAACAAATGGACGGATGGACAGGACGGACAGTCGGACAGATGGGCAGACGAACAGACGGAAAGACGGACAGATGGACAGACAGACAGACAGACAGACAGACAGACAGACAGACAGACAGACAGACAGACAGACAGACAGACAGACAGACAGACAGACAGACAGACAGACAGACAGACAGATAGATAGATAGATAGATAGATAGATAGATAGATAGATAGATAGATAGATAGAAAGGTGTAGGGCCAGGAGCAATAGTACAATACCTAGGGCACTTGCCTTGGAAGCAGCTAACTGAATTGTGACATCAGCACCCCATATAGACAGAACCCACCAAGTGACGCTGATAACAAAGTCAGGAATAAACTCTGACAACAGGTGTGGCTCTAATCCTCCTACCTCCATATAAAGATAAGTTAAATTAAAAGAAAAAATGTTCTTAAATAGACTAAAAAAAACATACTAAACAACGAGTAATGTTTCAACTGACTAAAACGTACTATAATATAGGTGATCCAAAAATGTCTCCTAACTAAAATGTCTAGTCATCCCTTTTGCTTAACAGTGATTTAAACAGTGACACAAATCTAAGTTTCAACATTGTATAATTTATGCTAACTGGTAATTTCAGTGTTCTATACTCATAATTATTTTGTATTTCAAAAATATTAGGTCCACTATCTATTTTTAAAGTTATTTCTATATCAAATGCACCTATTTTGAGAATGACCTCAGCCCATAATATTGGCTAGTGAAAAATAGTGATAGTCCCAAAATAAATAATTTATTGATCACTTGATCACTTGAATCCCAGTATTCATCGATTTGCTCGAGCGGGCGCCAGTAACATTTCCATCG
Organism: Cryptotis parvus; assembly: GCA_021461705.1. NCBI lineage: Eukaryota > Metazoa > Chordata > Mammalia > Eulipotyphla > Soricidae > Cryptotis > Cryptotis parvus. The sequence continues at coordinate 86,406 of JAJIBD010022218.1, read as the reverse complement.
GCATTAACAAGCGTGTTAAAATTGTTGTAAGTGATAATACCAGCCTAGAACTGAGTGTTGAATACAGTCAAAAAAAATACACATGATAACCTCTAAATGTATGTATCACAATCCACTCCACAGTGTGTAAGAGAAGGAAGAGAAAAAGAGAGAGAGAAAGAGAAAGAGAAAAGAGATTAAGAACTCTCCAGAGAGGCAGGCTAAGGGAGAGGGGGAATTGGGGACATTGGTGGTGGGAAATGGGCACTGGTGGAGGGATTGGTGCTGAAACAATGTATGACAGAAACCCGGACATGAACATCTTTGTAATTGTATATCTCATGGTGGTATAATAAAATATTTTTTTAAAAAATGTGTTAAATTCTAATCACAAATATATAACTGATTATATTTTAGGAAGTAAAAATTAGATTTTTATTATATAATATTGTTTCATTCTTTTTATAAAACATGTACATGTGTACCAACTATAAATTATATTTATGCACATAAACATATTACTATCTCACCATATATATTTTTCTAAAATTAAGTATTGAGAGACTGAAGAGATAATACAGTGTGTAAATTGTTTGCCTTGCCCATGATTGACTGCAGTTCCATCCCTGGCATTCCATATTGTCCCCCAGCTCTCCAATAGTAATTCCTCATTGCAGTCAGGAGTGAATTATCCCTGAGCACTTCTGAGTGCGTCCTCCTCCCTCAAAAATAATTTTATCCAGGAAAAATTAAAATTTGTTGACATCTCTTTAGAATATGTTGGTAGGTATGATTATCCTTCATATTGTCTTGATCTTCTCATTAAAAATTTTGCCAATTATAACTTAGCGGTTAATGGTAATTCAAGAATGCATTTGGGGATGGTGGTGAAAAAATTTACTGCACTATGTTAACATTGCAATGTGTAAAAATGTGTTCTAATGTAAATTAAAATGGTTAAAATGTTTATGTGCAAAATAGTTTACTTAAAGTGAAAAATAGAGTGGAGATCAAATAAGAAATTATTTTCTATAACTAAATTACATTCTGTATTATGTAATCACTTTCCTTGAATAAAAGAAAATATTTTTTTCATTTCAAAAACTGAAATATTTTTAAAAACTGAGTATTTTCATTCAATAAGATCTGATGAAGGTCCTGACCTGTCCCAGTCACTTTTCTAAAGTAAAAACAAACAAAAGAAAACATGACATATAGGTCAGAGTGGTTAAGCCTTTTTGGAATAAAATAAAGATAATTTCAAAATTAAGGATATTTTTAAATGTAGATCACATTTATAATTAGCAGGTTTTTATTGCTATTTTAAATGGATATAATTTTAAATAAAATCCTTTTACATGAATAATGGAAAAGAATTTCTAGTAAAATTAATATTTGGGGCTTATTTTTGACAAGTTTATAAATACAATAATTAACCCATATTTAAAGGGTGGACATGAAATTTTAATTCAACTATGTACAATTTGAGTGCTCCACTGTGGAAATAAACAACTGATTGTTTTCCATATTGCTTCAAAGTTACATAAAAATCTCTGCTAAGATTGTATTGATAAGGTGCTTCTCCTTAATAATAAATGTGCTTTTTATACATCAGTTAACCTGAACCAAATGAAAATATTTTATTTACTATATTTAGTCTACCCCTATTTTATTTTATTTTATTTTATTATTATTTTTTTTTTTTTTTTGCTTTTTTGGGTCACACCTGGCGATGCTCAGGGGTTAGTCCTGGCTCTGCACTCAGGAATAACTCCTGGCGGTGCTCAGGGGACCATATGGGATGCCGGGGATCGAACCCGGGCCGGCATAGGCCGGCGTGCAAGGCAAACGCCCTACCCGCTGGGCTATCACTCCGGCCCCTCTACCCCTATTTTAATATGTGAAAAATAATATATATGAAACTTTTAAATATTTATTTAATTTTTGTAAATAAGGCATGTTTTTTAACAGAACACAACTACTTTTCCACATTTCCTCGGCGAAACTGCTTCTTTGCAGTCTAAAATACTCGAAGTGCTAATGGCTTAATAATCCAGTGTTGAAAAGAGTATATAAAAATTAATTTAGGATTTAAAGGCAAAACCCATTAGCTGCTTTTTTAGCCATAGTTCCACAGGTACAAGGAATTCATAACTTAGAGATAAACCTTCATATTAAATAAGGTGATCTAAATAGCTATTTACTGTAGCATGGTTTAACTAATATTTTGATTAATAAGATTACTTTCTGGACATCCTTATTGAAAACCAGAGAACAATTTCAAAACAAAATAGTCACAAACAAAATCAACACAAAATCTCAACATTGTACAAAACAATTTCTGAAACTTTATTGTAAATTTTAGGTTACATTTAGTAAAGGCTGTTGTCCTTAATAATTAATTAAAATAAACTGGAAAGAAATGTACATAACTACTTTTTTAAAGCAAGGATAAGTACAGACTTTTGAAGCCACAATATATACAATTATATGAGTGCAATAAGCTTCCAAATACATTAAGTATATATCTGCTTAAATAAATAGAATAGTTGACTTGACACATGTAAGAGTCATAGTGATTACACCAAAAATGTTGTACAAAATATAGCCAGAAATGAAACATCATACATTTTGAGATACAACTTTTTAAATACCTTATATATCCATTGTTTAATTCAATTCTGGTATACAAAAGCCCACTTTAATGAGTACACGTCTAGTGTTTTAACACTGTTCAGCAAATATAGATATTAAGATGCATCCCTATACATGGGGTACTAATTTCCCATTCAAATTATATTAATAGCACAGGGTAGAAAAAAACTATCACTCATTAACAGCAATTATTTCATTAATATATTGATATAACACACTGAAACATTATTTTGGGATATTTTAATTATTCTAAAATATATCAGCTAATTTTAAGCCAAATTTTGCATGTATAGTAAATTTAATTTGAAATAAAAGTAGAAAGAGATTGTATTTTCAACTACTCTGCAAATACTTTTAAATAATCATGAGTTTTCAATTTGGAACATTTTTCCTGATTCTTGAATAATTATACTTTCCATAGTGCCTTACTATTGCATTGTAAGAATCAACTTCACAAAGTAGCAATAGAATATACTGTATTGTGAATGTTAACTACTGCATAATGGCATTACAAGAAAATATGATGTTAAGTGCTTACATGTATAATTATCTGCATATTGTAGCACAACAAGGGAAATTATTTTCAGACACATTTAATCACTTTTAGCATATAGTTACACATGGCAATTCATTTGGTATAAGTAAAAGCATGGGTAGTTTGCAGGATTAAAACTAAATATAAATTACTAGCATTGCTTTTTAATTGAAAACAACTGTTTTATTTTCTATAGGAGTCTTTTGATAATAAAAGAATTGAGAGCAAGTCAATAATATTCAACTATATAGAGTGGCATAGTGCGAAGAGTGACCACTTAATGATCATTCTCTAAGAATTACTTGAGAAATCATAACGGAAAAAAAATCAAATTTGCCTGAAAAATAAAGAAAACATGCTTAACTATGTCCATAAAAAAACACTCTGTGTCAGAAAACAATAGAATGGCTTGGTCACATTATGTTTAAATCATTTTGGACTATGAAACAATTTAAGGGAAACTAGTGTGTAAACTGAATTGCATTTCATGTTTCCGAATATTAGGGAATCTCCTTATCTAAAAAGCAAATCTAAAACACAGCAAGGTAAATTCTCCTAAACCTTCTTGGCCCATTTACCCACTGTTCAACAGAGCAGCACCACATTTCAAGCGCCCAGTCAATCTCTATAACTCACCAAGTTGCCTTTTATTGGTCAGAATGAAAAGCATAAACAGTTTCTGCAATAACTACAGGGCTATGAGCGAGGCTACAGAGAGGATACAAACAAACACAAACTTTATTTTTTTTTCAGTTTAGTCCTTAATACTAGGGAATAGTTCAGCCTTACTAACTATGGCACTTCATTTTTAGCGAGCAAAGTCATTAGAAATAGTAATACTAAACTTATGTTAGAAAGAAATACACACAATTATGAAGAGATTTCTTCTCTGTTCATATGTGCAGCATAGTATGGCAGGATAGCAAGGGGGTGGTTAGTTGTACATATGTGTATGCATGTACTCAAAGCAAAAAATTTTGTTTAATATAATTCAAGCAATATTTATTTGCAAGAGTAATCTGGTTTCTTAGGCAGTTGAACAAATAAGGATAAATTAGGCATATTATTGCATTTGCATTCTCTTATTAAAGACCTTGACAGTAGCAAAGCAGTGATTTTTTTTCTAGTATAGTATATGAACACAGTCACACAAGATTTCCAGTTTCTTGACTCATTATGCTAGAAACCAAATAAAAAGAACTTTAAATATATAACTAATGATTTTGGGTAATAAAATATTTGAAAGTTTAAAAACAATAAAATAATTTAAACTGAAAATCCTTTAATTATGGTTAATAGATTTTGTCTTTTAATATCTTTGATATATCAAAGACTTAACTATCTAATCACCTCTAAACAGTGTGCTTAACAAACATTTTATTTCTCTTTACAGATGACTATGTTAAATAAAGTGTGTTCTGTTTCTTTTGCTTTTAATATTAGAGTATGAGAAGGTGAAATACAAATTTTCAAGAATACTGTGAGTAATTTGAATGAATTACCTATGAGAGAGGTGTCTAAGTGAGAGGTAATACCATGTAAATCATTTCCATATTGTTGTAGTAAACCTGCTAATTAAAGCACATTATTAGACATACTTGGGTTTAAATAATACAAAGTTAATGTAAAATTAACTTCTTCTGAAGTACTTATCTATGATATTAATAATTCTTTTAACAGAAACAATTTAGAAAACCTCAGTCTACTGAAGTTAAATTATGTTCATTAAAACTTGTTAAAATGTGATGTACTAGAGAAATAATAAAATGGATAGGTCACTTGCCTTGCAAGCAGTCAACCTGAGATCAATCCTGGTATCTCAAATGGTACCCTGAGCACTGCCAAGAGTAATCCCTGAATTCAGAGTCAGGAGTAACCCCTCGCCATGCCAGGTGTGCCTCTCTCCAAGAAAAACAAACAAAAATACCTTCAAAATCTGGAAAATTCTTATCACCTTAGAGACAAATCACACAGCAGTATGTAAATGATTTTATGTTTGGTATGCATGTCGATGGATCTAGTTTCTTTACTGTGATAATAGACTAAGCTTACCTTTGTGAATATGCTTAAAGGAATATAGTGTTCGCATTAAGTAGATAAAAATCATACATTGCACACAACTCGGTCATTACAGTAAAAAAAAATCTTAATATTTCTAAAAGGTGATTAATATATTTATCTGTAAGAAAACTGTTTGAGCTACATAGTCATTCTTTATTTCCTTTTGTTGTCTACTTTCTTGACATAGTGAAAGTTTCTAAGCTTAGTGTTCACTTGCCTTATCTACCTCAACACTGAAGAAAAAAATCATTATAGAAATTTCACTCCATGAGTGTAATATTGTCCAGTTCCATTTATCTGCTCATGTTATGTCTTTACAGCCTAAAATTGATATATATTAATTCATAATGTGGGAGATAGAAAGCAAAGTACATGCAAGAAACTTCTGCTCTCTTCAAAGCAGAAATTACCAGCACGAAGGCTATTAAATTTGTCTCTTGTAATGTCCATTTTGGATCAAGTCTGCCTGTCACAATTATAACCAATATGCATAATGTCACTGTAAATTATCACCAACACCCAGAATGTCAATGCAAAATTAATTTAGCTTTTCACAAAGCCTGGTGGCTTATTCTTAAAGAAGGAGAACTACATCTATATTTTAGGTACTCTAGAAAGCTAGATAAACAAATCATGAGAGGTCGCCATATTAGGGTATGCACCTCACAGTTTGCTTTCCATTCACAAAACTTTAACCTAATGCAAAACTAAAGTAATTGAACACTTCGTCTTGCTAAACCGTATTTCAAAAATCAATAAATAGGTATGTTTGGTTTTGTTTCAGTAAAAGGCATTTTGAAATAATTACTTCTATAAGTAACATCCTAAACAAATGTACAGACAAAAATTAGCCCTCACGTTCTCATTGCAACTTGATTATACACTTGTATATGTTATTGGATGCAAAGTAAATTATATATTTTGAGTTAATATGTAACAATAAAGTTTTCCAATAAAATGTAAAACTAAGTCTTACAATCCAATATATTACAAATAAACTATTGGACTTGGGAAATTGGTTTCCTTACAATATTGGCTAAAGTGTGTTCTTACCAAAGCTTTGTCATTTAATATGTTCAGATCCTTAATTGGAAAAATTGGCAACTTTCTTCTCATTAAAGTTTACAAGTAGTTGTCTTAAAAATTGCCACCCATAAATCTAAGCTGTAAGTAATAACTTGGTCACACACACACAAATGCTAGTAATGCTAGCATCAGAACTATAGGTTGTAGGAATTATAAACTAATTTTTGTCACACGTTAATACATTCTTTTTTAAAATATCCGACTTTTTATACTCTTAGAATGTGGCAGAATGTATGTCCGAAAATGAATAGTATCATGAAAGTTACTCGGTAGGCTCCAGTCACTATATACAGTAAGCAAAAATGTTAGTATGTTGTTACAAGAATCCATTTCCTTTGTCATGTGGAATAGGTAAACTGCGACTATATAACAGATTTTCAATGTTAACATTCAAGTATATTTCAAATGAAAACTGTAATTTTCTTACCTAAAAGTTTTGCCAAAGTTCATTAATTTAAATAAGACAAGATGAATAATTTTTTTGGCTACATTAATGTAGTGGTTCTCCCCAATTCTCAAATTTAAGGAGTACTTTGGAAGTCCAATTTGTGGCTTACAAATACTTAAGTACCTATACTATTAGAGTTTTAAGCATGAGGGCATTAATAAGAAAGTAATAAAACATGGTAATTTTATAGCATGGTGTAAAATTAGTGGATATTTTTCAGAGACATGAGTGATAAAAATGGAAAATATATTCTAAAAAATAAATATTATTTTCATAAGCAATAATAAAATAACTTATGTACATAGATTTCTAAATAGATGTAGAAATATATTGCATGTAGGTAGTGGCGAGAACCATGCTGATCTTTGCTGACATGTTTGTGCAGAGATGGATAACAGTTGGTGCTTCTGACCTATCCCACACCAGGGGTTGGAAACAAAATTAAACACACAAAAAGGAAAGCATCATTCTAGTCCAGTGGAGAAGATGATACTTTAATTACCAAGATTGCTTGACTTTCTTCGAATAGTGTTTTATTTGATAATGAGGAACAGTATAAAAAATTAACAGAACTCTTTCTATTTTGAGATGAACAGAATGTTTGAAAAGCACTGCAAATACTCACTGACTTGGAAAGCATTACAAACCACATTGTGTAAAAATAAAAATGACATTACTACTACTATACACTGCCTGTGCATGTTACCTGTAATTTGTAAAGCGCAACTCAGGCCTATGGTTGCGTCATTATACCATGTGGTCAGTGAAAAATTTATGCTCTGAAGACATTATTTTTAAATGTCAATAAAAATACCTATTTTTAAATTATTAAATAAAAATTTAATGTTTTGAGAATTATTTGAGGGCTCATTTAATTCAGTAATATCCTACAATTTTCTTTTTCAAATAAAAGCTTATTTATAGACATATTAATGCTTAACATCTACAAACAACATCTCTGGTGTAAGATGGCTAGCATTCATGATTACTCACCATAGATCTAAAAAAAATGACATAACCACCTCATAGGTAAAGCATGGACAATATTAATAGAACCTAGCTCACAAGCTCATTGATCATATTTAATTAGTTTTAAAATGTAAGAGGCTGAGAAAGTATCAAGCCTATAGTGAACACGCAAGTAAGCATTGGCTATTTAGTATTTTAAGGTATTTGGAATCTAATTCTAAAACGATGCAAGCTAAGTTCTATACATAATGATGCATGAGTACTTTTTTTAATTTTATCCTTTTATCCTTTCATAGAGGGGACAATATCTTCAATTTCTCCTGAATTTTTTTAATTATTAGCTAAAATTACTTTGACTTAATTTGGCCATTCTATATATGTTTAGAAACATGTTTACTATATTGTAGTAATAAGACAATATTAATCATGTTTAAGTATTCAATAACTAGTTTCAATCTTACATCGCACTATTGAGAATAGCATACTTATTGTATGTATGCTAGATTTTCCCTTGTTAGCTTCCCAATATTGTTCTCTTTTGTCCAAACTCCTAATAAATTTATTTCCTAGGAAAAACATTGGAAAGCACAATCTACACAAGTTCATTCATCTATAAGCATTCAATTGCAAATGATGGCTGTGAACATCGTCTCTTTGTACTTTCACAATAGAGAACAGATTTGATTAATCATATAGCTGTGATTCACTGCATTGTTCTTAGAATGGCTGTTTAATAATGCTTATAAACTTGGTATTTTACATCTTGGCCTGTACAGCTTCTCACCTTGCCAAAAACTGCTTACATTTTATTCTATTAGTTACTGCCCAAAATAGTGAAAATACCTCTTATGGAAAAAATACTATGGTAGTCATTTAAAACTTATCCATTCTATTTGCTTCATATTGGATTTTCAAAAAAAACTTTGAGATAAAATAATGCAACCCAGTAAATAATGAGAAAAACAAGTCTGAGGTTTTGAAACCACTGAGAAATAAGTAAAGTAAAAATCCCTGTGTACTTTACAGGTTTCAGAACCATCCTGTTGGCCTGGTTTAGTTTGTAGTTTCCAAAGACGCATACAGTTCTGTTGGCAAGACACGTTATAAAAAAAAGTGTTCCTTTAAACAGTCTTTATAATTGATCCTAGATAGTATATTGGGGAGCTTTTACAGCTAATTTTAAATGCAGTTCTTTCACTTTCCGATTCAAAAGTACTTATGTAATCAAAGTCAGAATTTGTACCTCTTTTGGGGGAGGAAGCACACTTGGGGGTGTTCAGGACTTATTCCTAACCCTGCTTGGGACCACCCCTAGAAGGCTCTCCCAGGCTGACCACATGTAAAGAAATCTATACATGCTGTACCATTGCTCCAGCCCCAAAGTTAGAATTTCTTAAAATTTTTTATATATATTTACTTGTATCTTTATTTATTAGATACCAGTAATAATTTGAGGTTATAGAGCAAAAAAGAAAATCGTTACTACTGAGTGACTAGAAACAATAAAGAACATGGTTTTCCTTCAACAATCTATTGAAAATTTGCTTCTTTACATTACATCTTTAATATTCTTTTCTTTCAATGAAAGGTCACAATCAAAATCAATCAACATTGCTCTCTTTAATTCATGTTAAAACGCCCAGAAATTATTCTATAAGTTAAAATCACTATTAAATTTGTTATTATACATTGAAATCCACACTGCCATTCTTCTGTGTTCACACAAATTTCAAATGTAAAGTTCATCCTAATTCCATGTTACAGAAAAATAAAAGTCACACCTAATTAGAGTCATAGTACTAATAAAGAATGATAGTTGTAGGAGCAGGAGCAATAGTCCAGCAGGGAGGGTGTTTGCCTTGCACATGGCCGATCTGGGTTGATCCCTGGTACTGCCAGGAGTAATTCCTGAGGGCAGAACCAGGAGTAACCCCTGAGCACCACTGGGTGTGACCCAAAAAAAGGCAAAAAAAAGTGATAGTTGTTATGTACTTTTCCTTGTTAATAAATTTCTGATACATTAACAATAACAGTAATCTGACTGGAAGTTCAAGTTCTGGTTTTATTTTTTATTTTTTCATTTAGGAGGGGAAAGTTCTGAAGAGAAAAATTACTTCGATAGTAATGAATAGTTCACAAACAATGCAAATATTGTTATTTTCTGGAGATATCTAATTTATGACTTACTTTGCAATTGTTTATCCTGATCCAGTGTTAATAGTGATTTGTAGTGTTTCAACTGACAATCGAAAGAAGTAGGTGGAGCAGATACGGATGATAGAAATTTGAAGAATGGTATTTCCCTAAGCAATTAACAAGGACTGTAGTTTTTTTTAATATAATTAGAAAGACAATGATGGTTAAAATAAGTTATCTAATTGTCAGATAAGGATATTGGGCACTTAAGATTCTAAGTGAGGGGCCAGGGAGAAAAGCTGATTGCTCAATGAGCTTGCCTGTGCATTCCCTGTGTAGGAATCAGAGGGCCAACATCGGGACTACAGGCTCCCACCAGCACCTCCCAGTAAGGACCCTGAACACCATCAGGTTACTATTGTGACCTCAGAACCACCAATGGCAAGCATCACATCATATTCAACTGCAAGCATTATCTACATACTATGATACCAATATCTAAGGTCAGGCGAAATGTGGATCAGGAGGTCTTGTCAAAGGTGGAAATTACCACAAACGTGTGGTAGTCAGAGGTTAGATAAGACAGAGAAGATAAGACAGAAAAGGGAACAGTGTGCCAATAATAGTCGAAAGTGCTATTACCCACATAGAACTGAGCATTAAATACAGGAAAAAAAGATATGCATGATAACCTCTAATTACAATCCACAAATTGTAAGAGAAGAAAGAGAAAAGAGATAAAGAACCTGCCATAGAGGCAGGCTAGGGGAGGGGGAAGGGAATCGGGGACTTTGGTGGTGGGAAATGGGCACTGGTGGAGGGATGGGTGCTGGAACACTGTGTGGTCGAAACCCAAACATGAACATTTTTGTAACTGTTTATCTCATGGTGGTATAATAAAATATATTAAAAACTGAAAGAAAAAAAACAACCCGACCAAAGAGGGTTAGTTAGAATTCTGGTCCCCTAAACACTGTTTTGGGAGCCAGTGTCTCTTCAAAAAAAATAGATTATAAGTATTAATGTTTTGAAGATACTGTGACTGACAAAAATTAGAAAACAATATGCATCAATTTTTTTTGGGGGTAACTGGAATGGGTTCATTTAAAACCTCACAGCTTTAGTAAACCTTTAGTAAAGTATTTTACGGTTACTTACATGAATCATAAAACAACAAGATATTAAAATCATGTGAAATACCATGTATTGTCAATAATAATAAGTGTAAAATTTGTCACTTTATCTAGAAATTACTGTAGGTTAAAATCATGAATTTCCAAATACCCTTTCTTAAATGCATCTATTTTGTCAAGATTTATCTATCCTGCTTTTTTAGTGCCAAAGTAGCTACCAAACTTTTCATAGATTCATACTGAAAAGTGAAAGATAACTTAGGTGTGTGATCATGGTGATAAAATCATGATTTATAAAAAAAGTGTTTACATTTTAATCAACACATTTAATTAACAAGCAGTATTATACATTTTATTCCTGAGGTATACATATACTACTGGGATTCAATTTTGTGGTTCATTTGCATTATAGTAATTACTTGAAAATAGTTTCCTCAGGAGCCACAGAACAGTTGGAAGGATCTTTCTGAAGTTAGGGACCAGCTTGATGGTTATCATTAAAACTAACTTCAGCTAAAGTAGTACATTTTCTGGCCTTAAAAATTTATCTTAAATATGTGAATGTTGGGAATTGAGCAGGAATGTTTTATACATATATATATACATATATATGTAAATATATATACATACATACACATATAAAAATATTTTTTACTCGAAGACTATGTTAATGTCACTTTTGAATTGACCTTATAAACTTAAAGTGACCATACAACTTTCATTCAGCCATAAAGTAGGGTTTAAAAAATGATTAAATAAGTTTAAAAATTATAAAGTCTGTCTGGCCTGAAATGTATTACCACCATACTATACTATTTTCTTCTTCAAAGAAACCAAAATTTCAAGATTCACATATGCATTTCTACTTTGAAAAGATAACCAGTAAAAGTAGTTTTTGTGTTTGTTTTGTTTTTGTTCCTGAGTTTTTGTTTGTTTTTCTGTTTGTTTGCATATTCGGGGCCAAAGTTGGTGTTCAGAGCTTACTCCTACTCTGCAGGCAGAGATCACTCCTGGATGAGCGCTGAGATCTATCCTGCATGCAAAGCAAGCACCCTACCTTACTGTTCTCTCTCCTACTCTTGTATATTAAAGGTGTTACTTCCAATATGCATGTCATTGCCATGATTCTTTAAATATTCCCAGTGGAATTTTAGGGACACAATTTTCCAATATCAATCTCACCACCAATATTTGACTTTCTACCAACAATTTCTAAACTTAGTTTATTACTCTGCATTGTCAATTCATGCCATGTTTTTAAGGTCATGTCTAATATAGCAAATATTCAAATCTCATTGCTATACAAATGAAGTTATACATGCAACTATATTTTAATAACAGTTTTGCCTGTAGAAGAGTGTGATTTTAAAGGTGAAAAATTGCACTTCCTCTTAAATTAACCAAATGATATATTCAACTTGGTATTCATGTAATTAGAAAAACAGATCTTAGAATTTTATAACTTTACTGAAAGATTAAGACTCTAACCTAGTTAAGAGAGAGTCTTGAAATCAACATTTCAGGGAAACTATGGTATCAGTTTAAACATACCAGGAAAAATATATATTGTGTTAAAACTCAATGGACTCAAGAGCAAATTCAATGCACTATTCAAATAAAAATAAATTCCCATTTGCATAGCTGGAGAACTAGTGCCGGGAATAAGTCACTTGCCTTGCATGTAGCCAAACCTACTTCAATCACTGGCTCCACATAAAATTTCTAAAACTGTCAGGAGTGACTCTTTAGAACATAGCAAAAAGTAAGTCCTGAACACAGCATGGTATGGCCCCCTAAGTCTCCCAAAATTAAAAATAAAATATATGTCTCTTAAGAATTTTCTATTTTTGGATCACTGATATCTAGTATAACTAATAAAATGAAAAAGCAATTAACATTCACATTCATTACTGGATCATACCATAGACTTTTGACAAAAGAAAAAAATAACAGGGTTATATAATGATTTAAATGTACATAATTGTGATGTATAATTCTAAAATAAATGTTAGTATACGATAAGAAAAATGTTTATCAAATCTATTTATGTCTATAAAATCTGTGCTGTCTAGTCATATACTCAAATAAGTAAATTGTTTAACAGAAAAAAAATTCCTCCAGACTGTTAAATGAGACAATCAAGTGAATTCTATTCACATATGGAAAGATGTGGCAGACAAAATAAAGAATAAGTACATGTATTCTCTTCAAGGAAGGAGCATTTGATCACTACCTGAACTGGAATTTACATAAACTTCTTTAGATGCAAAGTAACATCGTCATTATAATAACTAAGAAAAGATATGACAGATGTGCATTTAACATTCTGTTGACCATGTAAATTTATTATTATAAATGTATTACATATGTAATTGTCATCATATTGTGAAATAATGAAATCAAACAGTGAATCTTTAAAGCGCTAAAAATTTAGAGTCCCATTCTTGCCAATTAAAATACTTAACACCCAGCTATGCTAGGGCTTACTCATGGCTTTGTGTGCAGGGCCACTTTTCCTGGGACTCAGAGTACCGTATGTGGAGCTGGTGACTGAATCTGGGGCGGCTCTGCACAAGACAAGTTTCTTACTTGCTGAACTATCTCTCTAGCGCCTCTAAGTTTCAACCATTAAATTGAAAAAAAAACAAAACATTTAACGCATCTATGTTGCCTGGAGATGCCATGTTTCCCCCAAGGTAGCATAAAATAGAATTTATTGAACATCTACAATATATCATATTATAACCCTTATAATAAATTCATGATGCCTAATAAGTAATAACATAGAAATAGCCTTGTCAGGACAGCCAGACCAAACGATAGATATTATACAAGAAAACTTATTTAGTAGTCAAAATGTAATCATAACGTTATTTTTTCAAAGAGAATTAATATTCTTATTATTTCTTTATTTTCAAGTCCTTTATTCTTAAATCACTAAGACTAATCTAAAAAGCCAGTCCACAAACAAGTGAATCACATTGCATTGAGGATCATAAAGATCATGGGTGGTTAAAATTTTAATGTCAACAACATAATTCACAACAAAGCCAACTTAAATAGATGTAGTTATACATCTATTTTTTGTTTTATTAAAAAAGTTCATTGAAATGTCAAAAAAACTAGGTTTTACTTCAAATCTAAATATTTTATCGTATTTATTTCAACATAAGATAATTATTTTGGCACCACCGTATTAAGAGAAATATTTTTAAGTTTTGATTATGGTTTTATTTAGTGAGTGTCCTAAGTGTAATTTTTCACTCACATCCTCAAATGCTATAAATGCTATAAATATTGATACAATATATCTATTTGTACTCTAAGTATTATTTAAAGTTATAAAAAAAGTACTATTTGCTCCTGGAAATAAATCTGATGGATTCAGGGATAGAATTCATAAACTACAAGGCATTTTAACCAGCCTGATTATGCTGTGGATGCCATTACGTGAACCAAGATGCTTTCTAGTCTATGGAATAATTGGAGGCAAAACTCAGCAGGTTTCAAATGGTTCCAGCTGAGCTAAGCACTGACTGTGAAACAGATTCACTCTCTATAGGTTGTTTTGAAATAGGAATGATGTATGTGGTGAAAATTCCCAATGGGTAAAATTCTCCTGGGTAATCAACAGGGAGGTAAATTAATAAAAAAATACTAAAAGGGCAGGATGACTTTCATACATGATGCACAAATCAATGTGATGAAATACTCAAAATCAAAGGAAGCAAGTATAGAAATATGAAACGATAGGGAGTAATAAAGAAAATGTAACAGCCCATCAACTATCCTCTAATATTACAAGAATCAACTTCTTAAAAAATCCATATCACTTAAGAAATCTAAACTCCAGAGAAAATTATTTAAAAGATAGAACTGGGCCGGAAAGATCATAGAGAAGGGAAGGTGCTTGCCTTGCATGTGGTCAATCTGGGTTCCACCCTTTGAACCATATATGGTCCCCAAGCACCACCAGGAGTAATTCCTGAGTTCAGAGCCAGAGGAAGTGCCTGAAGTTGGCCAGGTGTGGACTCCAAACAAAAATAACAAAGTAAATAAAAACATACAATGAAAAAGATAAGAAAACCACTACCAAAAATGTCTACCACACACCTTAATTGAAATTGATGCCCCTGTCAGAGGTAGCAGGCATCAATGACTAAAAGGACCTGGATTTCACAGGTTATTAACTCTTTAAATGTCTGCTTTCTATGGGCCAAATACATAAGTTACCAAGCACTTAAATTCTTAGCAAATGTAAAAACAGGCATCATTACATCTACTTTACAGAGGAGGAAAGCAAGAACTATACATTTGAATGATGTGCCACAATTGTCACTTAATTTTTAAGTTAGCTATTCATCACATCATTTTTCTTAATACAAATAGAAAACTGTACCTTACAGGTTCTATTTTCATTTTTTAATTGGGAAAGAAAATTAAATAGGCCAAATAATCTCAAAGGTCCGTTTGAGTCTTGAGAAACTATTTTCTGAGTACTATTAGCCACCAAATTTATCCTTCTAAAATTAGTATAGTAACTAGACACTGCTTTAGTCACTATTTAATGATTATTTTGCTTCCTTATATAGAAATCATGTTGACCCTAGAGTGATGTCCTCATGGAACAAAAATCTATTAAGGGAAATTAAATGTATTAACTTGATTATTTTCAAAGTTTGACTTTTTTCAAACAGATATCCAGGAAATCTGTGGATTATATTCACAGATAATTACTCAGTAATCTAAGAGTTAGAACATTCAAGTATACATTTTGAATAAGACTTAAAAAAGAAGGTAATCTAATATTGTCGCTTTTTTTAACTCTTTCTTTTCTATTATATCTTAATATTAAAAACATATCTCCAGGGTTAGCTCAGTTATAGAACACCTGTTTTATATGTGTAAGTGTCCAGGTTCAAATTCAGGCTACACACAGGTACACACATACATATGCAAGCATGTCTAACAGTGGTCATTAGGAAATAAAGGGAATTTAGAAATGACTGATATATTTGATTAAGTTACAGAAGAGCGTATTTATATGCCTCAGAATCATCAGGTATCTAATTCTCTGCTGCTCTCACTGATCTATATGCAAAAATCATTAGTGAGTCAAGACACCATTATATGAATGTGTCATTTCACTGTTTTGAAAACAAAATTAACAAATATACAGAATTTATGAATTCTACTTGCTTATCGACAGGTCTTGGTTAGGTTAGGAATATCCTTACTAGATCTCCAGAAAAGTGGATAAATGCCAGAGTTCACAATTCCTCAGCATGGAGACTGGTCAGACAAATACACACAAAAAATTTCTTAAACTAATCAGCTCTTTTATCATTAGGCCCCTGTTTTCATAGAGAAAGAAACGAACAGCAACTGAAACCAAGTGTTCAGATTTTTCCCACATCATTTAAAGGTCAAAATGCTTTGGTTTGGCCTCTGTCACAGCAAGAGAGTCAGGTGAACTTTTGTGTTCTACACTTATTAGTGGACTTTAATGTAATATAATGGTCTAACATTAGTATACTGACAGGTAATTTGTGAAAAACAACCTGAGGTACAATGTAGTGCTTTGTAATGTTTATCCACTATAATTTTTCCAAAAAAAATAATGTTCCTAATGAAGACATAATTTTGAACGTGTACCTGGTCTAAAAGCATTGTTTTTCAAGTTAAGTAGACCCTGTGTGGGGAAAATACAGTTTAGAAGTAGAGTTGCAACATGGAATAAAGATGACAAACAGGTATGTAACGCAGGAAAAAACCCTACATCTCTGATTTTGTTTCACTATAAGTTGAATTACAGCTTGACAAGATTTATATCGAAAGATTAAATGAAAGTGCCTGTGCATACTGCATAGCTATATAAACTATGATTTGAATATCAGCTGATTTCTTATTTTTGGTAAACACTTCTGGCTCCTGTGTTCACTCTTCTAGTCCCTATTCAAGGTTTAGTTTAAAAAATATAAAGGTAAGAAGCACATAGTACTGAAACGTGAGAAACTTTCTTATATTTTCTTAATTATTTTAACTTAAGTTGTGGTGAAAAGTAATTGATTTGACTGAAAATCACAGTGATTCATCATCATGTTTTGAGTAATCCTGGATGTATTCTTGGGGCAGACACTGCACGGCTCCCAGGAAGCAGACGTCCTGCCAATAGCAGATGGTCCTACAGGAATAATCTCAACCCTGAGGACTGTCACCCCAGTATCATGCAGAAGTCAATAACCCTTAGCCGAAGCAAAATTTAATTGTCTAAAACAGATACTTTAGGTGTCAAAGTGATTTTAGGTGTCAAAATGATTTTGCTTAATTATTACCATGTTTAAAAATCAATCAACGAATTAAACATAGTTTGCCCTCAGTTCTTGGCAGAAGATTTTTCTGCCAAGACCAAGAATAAGTTCATGTCAAAATATAATATCCGAGGGATTCTATCTGCATTTAGTGTGGTTTAATTAAATTTCGATAGCATTTTCATAAAAAAATTACCATTCTGTGTTAGAAATTTGAACAGACTAAGGATACGTTGAAACATCACCCATTTATATTGCTAAAATGTTATGCCTCTTGATTTTGAAACTCTAGCAGTAACCAAAACTCCACTTTCGAAACTGGAAAGGAATAAAACAACAGATTTGCTATTTCTAGAAAGCAAAATACAGTCTTAGCTTTTTTTTTTTGGGGGAAAGGTCTGTAGAAATAAATGTGCATAGTTTAAAACATCTACCAAGGCATGAAACAGATGTGTACTGAGTAACAGAAGGGAAGACAGTCTACTGAGTGAAAAGACACGAAATGGAGCAAAGAAAAGTTGCCAACCCAGGTGTGTTCACAGCTGACAAACAGAGAGAAGGCTATTGTGAGTCAAGGCTTCCAAGGTGAAAATCGGTTCAATGACATTTATATATGACGCAGGGGGGCATCAACTCACAACTCAGAGCCCACTCCATTTTGTCTCCATTTGTCACTTGCACCTTCCACAAAAAGTTTCCTGCAGAATTCTATGTAGCTGTGTATTTGAAAGTCCTCAGCATGCCGCTGCTATCACACAGAGGCACAGATTGGTTGCATCCTCTGAATCCAAAAAAGCACCAGTATTTTTTTTTCAAGAAAAGGTTTATTATGGAACTACTGTCAGTAGCAGATATTTTCTTCCTATAAAAGATACAGCTTCATTTTATATATTCTCTTGTGTTTTCTTTCTTCTTCTTACTGGGGTTTATTTAATGTGAAAAATGTTTGTTCTTGCACAAAAACTACTTTATTTTCTAAATCAATCAAGTAGGATGATTTCTAACGGTCCACTGGGTCTATTGTGAATTGCACATTGATTATATATGTTTTATGATAAGCAAACATAAAGAACCTGGAAATTCATTGAGGATATTTCTATTTGTAACAATTTATATCTAGCAAAGTAAAAGATATTAAGCATTAAAGAATATTGAGGCAGTGCTAAAATCTGTCTTTATGGTAATATACCCATGTATGTCTTTAATCAAATTCTGGGCTACAAATGTAAATTATTTCTTAAAAAAAAGCAAATCTGCACTCTATTTGTTCCCCCAAAAACCAATTCCCCAGAGGTTCAAAGCACTCCATGGCCTGCCCTCTTCATTAAGATAATGTTATAGTTTAAAAGACACCAAGGGTTTCATCAAATTTACATTTAGAGGAGAGTCTTTGAAAACAATTTGGTTTCCTCTCAAGAGAGGGTAAAGGCAGATTATGGGAATCAGGTTTACTGTAGGTAAGAGTAAACATTCTTATATTATCTACCTTTAGTACCTAGAATCATCAAAGAATGAATCGTCCAACCTACACAGGTGCTTAGATTTTTATTCTTTCAGATCCATCCATGTTTCTGCATTTTTGGGAAAAACAGGCAAGGCTAATTCCCTTGTCTATAAATCACTCTAATGTGGAGGGAAAGGTGTGAGCTAGTTGTATTACAAAGCCTTTACTTCATATTTAATAGCCACCTGCAATACCAGCATTATACAAAGCTCTCTACTTTGCAAATCTTTAAAACCCCACTTAATTTTCAGCACTGATTTCCTGCAATCTAAGAGCTTATGAAGGGTTCACTGTGTTCATACAGATCTGTGCAAAATGTGCCAGAACTCCCTTGTCTGTAATGGCATTCATTTGGAGGGAATCCCAAATTCCTATCACTGGCATGCTTATTTCGGCTAAAATAAATATTCTCAGAATAAAGGCTGAAGATTAGGAAGGAAAAAAAAAGAAAGAGGCAAAGTAACTAGCACTGGGAGAGATATATGCAAATACCAGCTCAATGACAATTCTTCATACCATTTACAAATGAAACTTAAATACCCAAATACTCTGCAATCCATTAGTTTCTCAATATCCTGAAAGGGATTAAAGTATTTCTTAATCAACTGCTACAGACTGAAAAAGGCCAGAGTCTTAATATTACAGCAGTGTAATACTAAAACATGGAGATGGTCAGATAGACTAACTGAAAGAATGTTAATATGTAAAGTATTATACTAATATTATAAAATTGACCAAATTCTATTCTTTATTGCAGTCTTTACAATTTCAAATCAATATAAATAAATGTGGGTAGTGAAGCTGTAGTAGATTTTTTAAGTACAGATGACTCCTATATTTCCTCAATCCAAAAAATCTTACATTAGAGTATAATATACTAAAAAAAAGAATCAGAGATATCTAGGTGTATATTAATATACATGGCTGAACAGTGGAACGAAGTCCATCATTTTATATGGGATAGACACTTATGGACTATAATTAAATTGCTAATGATTGGGAGATATACCTTCACATGATATTTAAATATTGTAACATGTTTATAGTATTTATTTAAGTATATAAAAATGGATCCCTAAGGAATTGCTTTAAGTTCTAAATGCCTTAAGTTAGAATTGCTACTAATTCAGCTACTATCTTTGTATACAGGAAACAAACTGTCTAGGAGACAAAAATAGGAATGAGATATGGGTTGTTTTCTCAGTTTTTTACTACCATCAATCTTTGCTGTTGAGGAAGGATAGCGGCATAACTTTTTTAGGAATTTCAAATTTTAATGAATCTTGGCTCAGGCAAAAAAAGAATATAAATCAAAACCAAAATGTCAATCATGGTAATATATCTTTCTTGTACTATGATTCTGATGACTGACAGCCCAATAGGTTTGTATCAAACAAAGGCAAAAAGCATGTGTTCCTTTCCAAATGAAATGTTTGACACTTCAACAGCTTTCTGAAGTAACTGACGAAATCTTAAATGAGAGCTTATTTCCTATGTACATGAAAAAAATCTTATTTCAACATTTAAACTTGTTTCTGTAATGTGATACCAAATTTGGGGAGTTAACCACAAGGCCACAACACATTAAATTATTATTCACTGAAATTTTTTGCCCCATATTATTTAAAATTTTAGACTCAACTCTTACTGACATACATTTAATTACCTTGTCTGTAATTAGAGTCATATTTCAACAAATCTGTTATAAGTGTTAGGTTCCTGGAGTGTTTGTAATAAGTTAAAAATAAATACAAATTCAGGTGTTAACAAAGCTAAAAAATAAAACTCTAAATTGTGTTATGCTTATTTAATTTCCCAGTTTATTAATTATAGAAGATCTAAACTCATTATGTATGAGACATACAAAAATCTACTTCAAGAAAACATCCCACCAAACTCAGAGAAAGCTTATGCCAAGAATTTCTTGTCAATGTAGTCAACAACCATACTCACAGTTCTGGATCTGTATTTTTGACTAACAGTAAGCAAAGAGTTCAACTGTGACAAAGTCACACTGAGAAAGTAATAAAAATGAATATAAATGCCATGGCCTGACCTGAGAACACTCTATCTGGTTCTACTAGAGCGACACAACCACCATAGATTTTAGCATTTGGTGACTTTCTATATCCTCCTCAACTTCAAAAGAAATTCAGAAATCAAAAAGTCTAAACAACGAAATAAAAATAATTGTGGAGCCAGAGATAATGAGAAAGTGTGACAGAAAAGTATAGCTATAGAGGATTGTCACATAGGGTGACGTAATATGAAAAATTCTTCCTTAGTAAATTATCACAAACGTGTGGGATTCAGAGGCTAGGTAAAACAGAAATGGAACACTGTGCTGACAATTGTTGAGGGTACTAATGCCAACCTAGAACTGAGCATTAAATAGAGGCAAAAAGATACACATGATAACCCTTTAATGTATGTTCTGTAATTCATAGTCTGGAGGGAAGGAAAAGAGAAAGAGAGAGAAATGGAAAGAAATCAAGAACCTGCCATGGAGCAGGGCTGGGGGAGGGGAGAGGGAAGGGGGATGTTGGTGGTGGGAGATGGGCACTGGTGGCGGGATGGGTGCTGCAACACTGTTTGACCAAAACCCAAATATGAACTTTTTAATTGTATATCTTTGTAATTTTAAAAATAAAAAAATTAAAAAAAAGAAAAAAAATTCTTCCTTAGAGACCCTTTCTAATATTTTGGGTATAATTTGTAACTATCTCATATGTGCCAATGTGAAAAACAAAATTTCAAGAATCAAAGTTGATTCCGAGGAGATCTGGCTTTGGATAGAGGAGGTTCTGTTAAATATAAATTATTTCACTGTTTCACATATTCTAGTATGTACTATTATGAGATGATAAACTATAGTTTATATTATTTAACTTATAGGGACATACATATAGCATAATAATATTCTGAGATATTTGAAGTTCAATATTTTCAATGTAATTTAATGCCACCAAAATCTGCTGTGTGAATTTTGAAGATGACTCATCTTAAACTAAGAGAACAGCAGTGTAGTATGTCTCTTTATAGAGACACCATTTTAACAAAATTTAATAAACTAGATAGTAGATTTTAACTACAGAACTTTTTTCTACGTTAATATTTGAAAGTCAGAAAAAAATACTTGCACTTAATCTAGTAACAACTTTTCATTCTCACTCTTTAAAGCTATTAACAATGTTCAGTATTTTGTAATTTCACGAATATCAAGTCAATATTTGCCTCCTGAGCTCAAATTGAAACCTATCCAGTTTGTATAGATGGTCCATCCTTATTTAATTCCTAAATCATAATGTAAAGGGGACTATATTTAGCCAAGGGGAAGTAGAAATAAAAACTGAATGCATTTTAAATATACATTTCATTTTGGGAAACAATTTTTTCACCACAAGCAGCACATGATTAATTCTCAATATATACACTTCAAACTCCAAAAATTAGTAAGTAAAAATATTTTAGTGTTTTCTCACTTCTCACAAGATAACATTTTCTCCCTTTACATTCAACTGAATTTTCTTTAGTGTGAAACAATAATTATATATCTGTCTTGTGTAATTTACATGACCTAAAGACATAACAGTAGTGCTTCTAAAGGATTACTAGAAAATGCAAAGCAGTTATAAATATAACTCAGCATCTCCAAATGACAGGATAGAACTAATTTGTGTTGTACTTCAAAGTCTATGCAAACCCTTGAATACAGTAAGCACTTATACACTTTCGGTGCATAATTTCTTCATATATGCATCAATGTATATTTGAACAAATACTCTAGAATCTAACATCTATTTCTCTAAAATCAAA
Source organism: Cryptotis parvus (assembly GCA_021461705.1). Lineage (NCBI taxonomy): Eukaryota > Metazoa > Chordata > Mammalia > Eulipotyphla > Soricidae > Cryptotis > Cryptotis parvus. The sequence continues at coordinate 63,773 of JAJIBD010022218.1, read as the reverse complement.
GGTTAACATCTCATTCAGAAATTTTAGATGACTCTACTCAGAACCAAGTTTTCAAGCAACTATCACAGATTGGTTTGTTACTGAAAGTTGTCAGATGTAAATAGGTCAGTTTTATCGCCCTAACAATTTCATTTATACCCCCTCAAAAAGCACACTGGGCCAAGAAAATTAATTCCCTAAATGCTGTCAACTGGGGTTGGGAAACAGCAATAAATAGCTTACTGTAAAGCCTCCAGCTACAATAAAACGGCTGTCAGTAAGTGAGCTGAGAGTTGGGCTGTGCAAAAAACAGGACCTCTGGAAATGGTGATCTGAAAGGGAAAGGAGCTGACCTTTCTTGTACCAATATGCAGAGGCAGTGGTTCTCAAAGTAGGGTCCCTGGACTACCGGTATCAACACTAAATAGTGGCTTGTTGGCAATGTCCGTTTTCAAGTGTGACTCCAACAGTATTGAATCAGAACCTCTGGACTGGCACAGTACAGGGAGGAAGGTAGCAACTACTGAGCTTTCCAGTTCTCCAGAACATTCTGAAACAACCTAAAATCTGACAACTTACTACTATAGTTTTAAACCCTATCAACTAAGAACAACCTTTCTTTTTAGATAAACTATGCCAAAGTGCGTTATCAATTATAGCCCTCCTAGAAATGGAATAATGTCCGTGTCCTTTTAACCCTATAACAATAATTGTTGATTATTTTATGGATAAACAAAGGGCACAAACTTACTTTTTAAAAAGTATTTGGAAATATCACTGAATCTTTGAGTACTTCATTGAGGTGTATGCAAAAATTAATAAGGAATACTCAATAACCATTCTATTATAGCTGAGGAAAAATCCTGATGAAATAGAGGTGGATAAATATGATTTATAATAGTTTTATATATTCTTTGCAGGATTACACATGAAAAGTAGCAGGGACAAAAAGTTGAATGAAGTAAGAATTGAGAAACTATAAGAAAACTCATGGTGTATGTTAATAACTATGTTTTAATTATCTAGACAATACAAATTAACGGTACTTAGATTTGGTAACCTTTTAGTTACAACCTTGCCTTTTCCCCAGACATCAGCTACACATCCCTGACAAAGTAAAAAAGTTGTCCCTGTTACAAATAATCATTGTAAACTCAACCAAGATTCTCAACTCAACTAATAAGCAAACTTGGAATATGTGAGCTTATAAATTCCTTTAAAAACACTTTTGTTACTAAACACAGCTTTCAAATCAGTATAATTTCAGGAACACATTTTGTATAAATTCCACTAGTTGAAGTGACAGTTTTTAAGAATTTCTATTTTTTCATGTTAACTAGAATGGCTTTAGATATCATAGTTGTGAACAAATTAAAAGAATAATATATATATATGATTTAAGGATTTTATTCATAGAAAATATGCCACCTTGATAATAAAATTGTACATACTGTAATCAGCATTGTCATAACTCCTTACTTAGATTAACTCTTTTCTCAATACTGCCACTTGACTTTCTCAGCCTGAAAACTTCTAAAAGGTACGAGCAAAATCACTTTCAATAGCTCCTAATCATAATAGTGAAGTATAGTTATATTTGAACACAAGAATATCTACACAGTAACACATGGTCTCAAGGAATGTCTAAAACACACTTCAGTTCCAGTTAGAGAATTATGCAGCATCCTTGCCCAGAGATTACATCATACAAACATTCTTATATCTGATTAACTTCCAACAAAATATCTCTTCTGACTTTGTTGAATGTTCTTAGAAGTCAAGTCACTGAACTACATGATAGTTTCAGCTTTGAAGAAGAAATTAGCAAAGTAGGTCTGCACACCAAGTGAATGCTCAACACAGTATATGATTATATTTCTTGGGAAAACAAATTCCAGATTAGTTTTCTCAAGGCTTAATTTTCTCGAGGTACAAATTATAATACATCAAGATATACGGGTGGTGACTTTCACAGTAAAATGAGTACCGAAAAGCCATTTTTTACATTAAACTTGTAACTTTTCTTTAGTTTCATAACTAACTTTTCTTACCATAATTAGCTTACTGCCGACTTTTATAAATATTGACTAAACTGAGGAAAATGTGTGTTTTAAAACAACAACTTCGACTTTATCTACTGACTTCATACCTATTCTAGAACTCCTAACCTGGCTTATTTTCATTCCTTTTTTCCTGTGCATCCAACCTCTAAGTGCAATTACTTTAAAAATAGTCTAGCTAGTTCTTTTACTTTAAAAATTCAAGATTTCAGTCATTCTACTTTATGTAGAAGTATCTACATGATTCATTGCCGGAATTATTTTTAGAACGTATTGCCACCAAGCTATAAAGTCACCCCAGAGAAATAAATAATTCATGGTGAGAAGCACACAGTTTCAATAAGACACCCTGCCCCAAAAGAAAGAATTACTCTTGAGTTTTCAAACAAGTCTCAGTGACTGCCAAATACTATCCTCCTACAAAAGTATTTTGTTTTACTTGCTCTTCTGACATCTCAATGTCTCTTATTTCTAAGAAATCCACATGGGCCACCATCATAGGTAGACTCAATATCAACAAAGAACTTGGGGTTATGAAATCCTGGAAAGTTGGTGTGATGAGAGCTAATCACAAAAAGAGCAAGCAAATGAATTCAAATGTTAGTTGCTCCAGAGAAACTATCATTAAATAAAAGGTATCTTTGGCTGTAGTACCAACTTGATCCTTCCCTCCCCCAACCCTTTGCTACTGCGGGATTGGCACTTGGCCAGCACAGGCGACATGATACCCTAGTGCCATCTACAGGCTATTATTGACACTCAAATTTCATGGTAACAGACAAGCACCAGTGAAATAAATTAGACAGCACTGCATTTAAATCTTTATTAACAGAGAATTATTAGACCTAAGAAAAACTAATTCTGGATTTGGTTGAAATATGAGTTTCTCAGCCTCTTAATCCCTCTTCATATGGCATATTTCACAGTTTAAAATGAGTTATGACAGATCACTTATGCATTACTAAGATGAGAGAATATTTACAATGGATTCATTCTTTATTCTGTATAAATCCATTATATTACTGAGAAGGCAGTCCTTCTTTTTTTTTTTTTTTTTTCTTTTTTTTTGAAAGAGAACTTTGGCCTTTGTGGACAAACTGCAAACCTTTCTGGTAAATCTCCAATTTACTATACTACAATAAAACTATCTGAAATCAAAGAGAATGCTTCCTATATGGCTTAGTTGCAATCTATCAACAACCATGTGCTTCACAACTGATGTACATTATTCTACTATCTTGTTCAGAGACTAAAAAAAAATTAACCCCTTTAGCAACCAAAGCTCCAAAGCAATTACAGTCAGACCTTCATGTGTAATATAGAACTTGAGATTTGAAGGTGACTTTTTTAGATCACAAATCTTGAAGCTGTCAATTTAGAAACCTCAGGAGCTGAATTTGGCATATCAGGACAGGCTTTTCTTCTTCAGAAAACACTACCTTGGGACATTTTGGACTCATTTCATCTTTTCATCTTTTGCCATGTGAAGGAAACTAGGAGGTTAAGTTATTCTCAGAACTCAGAAATTTCAAAGCTGTTCTAAAAATTCTTGACTGAGCCCCAGAGGAATAGAAAAGGGGTCAAGTTTTTTTTTCCCTCTTTATAACTAAGCTCAAGTTAGACCAAAACAATAGACACACTGGCACGTTAATACTGGTTGACTGGGCACTTGTATGCAGTACTTATAGACCAGTAAAAGTGCTCGTTTACCTGTCTGGTGTGTAAGGGGCCCTTTGTCTTGAAGCCTCCTTGGGAACTGCACTCTGAGGCACTGAAGTGATCTGAACTAGTGGAAGAACGTTTGGAAAGGGTGTCACAACCCCCGACAAAGGTGTTGTCCAAAGGGAGCTCCTGAATCACATGATGTTTTTTCACAGAAACTGGAGTGTCTGGTTTAAGATGGAAAGCAGGCTGTGGAGAAGCAGATTTGTAGTGCTTGGCCAGGTCAGGGCTGTTAGGCTTGAAGGTTGTGGGAGGTGCAGGACCCCAGTCAAATCTTCCTATACTCTGCTCCTCCAGCTCAGCCGGCAGGCTGATTGTCCCATTGATAGGTTCATGAACCGCATCATCTGGTTTGGACTCTTCAATGGTCACAAAGTTCAGAAGAGAGCTCTTGGGAGACTTTCTTTTCTTCCTTTTCTTTTTCTTGTTTTGTTTGTTCTCCTGATTTGGGGACATCCATTCCGCACCTTGCTTGCTCCTCTGAGCTGCTTTGAACCTGGATGCATGGCGACAGCGCACCAGGACGGTCACAAAGATCACAACTATGACCACCATGGCACCTGCAACAATGGCGATCATGATGGTGAGATAGTCCTCGTTTTGGTAGGGTTGGCTACTGTCCCCTATGTTCCTGTCCAATGGGGTCTCCATAGTCCTGCGAATCAGGTCATAGATATAAGAGGCATTTCCAGCAGTGTCATTCACGTAGAGAAAAACGAGCACAAGTGTGTGCAGAGACTTTGGATACCCGAGGTCACTTATGTTGACCACCAAGCGGTGCAAACCCACATCAGTAGGTGCCGGCTTTTCCTCCAGAGTAATGTTACCTGTTACGGGATCGATCGGAAAGAGACCTTTGTTGTTCCCACTTACAATGGTATACTTCAGTTCTGCGTTCATCCCCCGTGTCCACATCCACTGCAAAAACTTCTGCTACCACAGAGCCCGGAATGGCTGAGAGGGGCACCAACTTGAAAGATGTGTTAGAAGGTGGGGAAATGACAACTGGACTGTTGTCATTGACATCCATGACATTAATAGTGACTTTTGCAGTAGAGGACCGGGCGGCTGCCCTCCATCAGTGGCTTTGACGTCAAAAGTGTAGGAACTCTGCTGTTCTCTATCAAATGAGACATTGGACTTTATGACTCCAGAATAGGGATCCAAGACAAAATTGTCATTGTCATTTAGAATGGAAAGAGTCACAGCTTTATTCTCGCCAGCATCTGCATCTGTCACTGTGATAACCCCCACAGTACTATACTTTGGCAGATTCTCAGACACAAAAAATTGAAAATGATTATGAGTAAACTTGGGGCTATTGTCATTCTCATCCAAAACAGTAACTATCACAGCCGCTTGGCTTTGCAGGGAGGGGTCCCATTGTCCCTGGCAGTAACTGTAAAAATGAATCGCTCTTGTTCTTCTCTGTCAAAGACTCTTGAGGCTGTCAAAACTCCTGTCTTCCGGTCCAGATCAAAAAGGAGGCATTCGGTCCAAGCTGATAAACAATATCTGCATTTTTCCCACTGTCTTCATCTGTGGCACTAATAGTTGTTAAGTATAACCCACGTCGGTTGTTTTCTGAAACTGACAGCTCAATTACAGGCTGGCTGAAAATTGGTGGGTTGTCATTTTCGCCCTCAAGCTTAACCCTTACCAGGGCAGTCTGATTTAAACTGGGCTTCCCGGAATCAGAGGCGACAATTTTAAAGCTGAATTCTTTGGTGCCCTCATAGTCCAACAGAGAAGAGGTCTCTAACAAATATTGGTTGTCATATACTGCCTTCAAATGAAATGGGACCTCTCTCTCAATGAAGCAGATCACTTTGCCATTCACATCTGTGTCCTTATCTGAAACTGTAATGAGGGCAATCTTTGTATTAACAGGATCTTTCTCAGATAAATACACTGTGCCATTGATGGGACTTATAATGTACCTGAGGTCTATGTTAGGAGGGTTATCATTTACATCAGTGACATTGATGGTAACCGTTGCCCGAGCAGGGGTAGAGCTGCCGTCACTAGCTAGCACTGTCACTTTATGAATGGCCGTCTCCTCTCTGTCTAAGGACCTCTGAACTGTGATCAGCCCAGTAGTATTATTTAAAGCAAAGAGTCTTTTGGTTGCAGGGGCGACCTGGGCACCAAAAATGTACCGGATTTCAGCATTGCTGCCTATATCTGCATCTGTGGCATGGAGCTGAATAACAGAGGTGCCTACAGGGGCATTCTCGGGAATATGCACTTCCACTTGACCCTCTTTAAACACTGGTCTGTTGTCATTTACATCACTTACTGTGACCTGCAGTATGGCTGTGCTGGATTTCTGTGGAGTGCCTCCATCCTCTACTTTGATTTTCATCACATAGGTATCCTTCTGTTCTCGGTCCAAGTTTTGCTGAACAATCAATTGTGGCCACTTCTCTCCCTCTGGAGTTTCCACAATATCCAGTCCAAAAAACACTCTGCCCATTTAACAATTCATAATGCTGGACACCATTGAAGCCCGTGTCAGGATCTGTTGCCGATGGGATTGGGAAGCGGCTGTTGATCAAAGTGTTTTCCGAATGGAAATATTGATGACAGGCGATGGAAACATGGGGGCGTTATCATTGGTATCCTTGACAATTATTTTGATTTTGATCAGCCTGAAGAAATCATTGGGGAGAATCACCACCTCAAGTTCAAAAGAAACACTCGTTCTCTTCAGCATAAGAGGCTCCCGCACAGAGTTTTTCTCTGTCTATTCTATTGGAGGTTGTGAAAATCTCCCCCCGTGCTACTGGATACTTTCACCAAAGGGGCATCCCCCGCTTTGGAAACCAGTCTATAGACAAGGCTGGCACTGGTCCCTGTGGCAGCATTGATGTGAGAAATATTCAGATCCTTTGGTATGTTCCCTATGGGCACATTCTCAGGCAATTCCTCTCTAATAGTGTAAATAAGTTCTTGAGCTATTGCAGAATCCAGTCTTAAACAGGCAATCAGAGCAGCCAACAGGTAAAAATCCCTCAGGTCCATGATAATGTATTTATTTGCTTTTCCTGGATTTTAGGGTTTAAAGGTTTCCACTGAGCAATGGTGCACAGACTGCAAGAGGAAGTGTGCCAAGACTGGAGGACGCATCACGTCGGAGACAGCCACTGTCAACACAATTGTACAGATAATATTATTCTCCAGTAAGCAAAAACACACAGTCATAAAATATCACAACACATTTCCCACTGCATATTAGTAAACATGGCAGTTTGCTCTGCCACTGCTTGTAAGTTAACTCTGGATAAAAACACCAAATATCTCTAGCTTGTTGCATTTGCAAAGGAAAAGGAAATTACTGGTTTTGAATCAAGAGCAGAGCGATTTTCACCTGGATTCACTCACAGTTTTTCAGAGCACTGTTTAATTCAAAACATGCCTTCTTAGTCTCAACTTCCCCTCCCCCATCTGAGTCTCTCCTGGCGTCTAATCCTTAGTTTTTTAAGGTACAAGTGAAAAACATTAAGTATTTAGTGATGAATCCTGCTAATTGCTTTGTCACATGTCAAATGCAATGTGTTTTCTTCTCTGCCACACTGAGTCATCGCTTTCGCCTGAAAGACTATCTTTTCTCTCCTCCCAGTTCTCCAACTGCCTTCTCATACAATCTTACTGGGCAGCGAGCATCTGGACACGCTGCAGCATCCGAAGCAATAGTCACCGGCCCCTACAGATCCTCATTACCTCAAAGCACAATACCAAGACTTCCAGTTTCTTCCCTAGACCTGATTCTCCTTCCTCCACATTGCCAAATGATGCCTGCCCCGGAGAATTAATAAAGCCATCAAAACTTTTAAAAACGCCTAATACAGGATTTCTTCTAGAGGTGAAGAGAGGGTTGAGATGTAAGTAAAACGCAGCTAACATTTCCGTAGAATAGCACAATATTTTCTACTCAGCATGAAAGAAAGAGGGGATGCAGTTTCTTAACCCTGCTCCCTGCTTATAATATTAGTAACATCTGTCACACATAAATACTGCAACCCAGGAATGCAGGTAAAAGAGGATTCTGCTTCGATACTCCCCACCCCCAACTGCAATTTAAATGAGGTGCCAAGCTCTCTGCTGCTACCTACTTGAGGAGAACCGGTCAGTTCCCAGGCTCTAATCTTCTCTGCATCAGGCTGCTCGGGAGCTGAGGCTCGCGATTAGTTCCGGCAGAGTGGTGCAGGTAGGGATGCAGATCCAGCCGAGTAGGTGAGCTCTGCCCCAACAGCCTGCCCAATTACAAGCATCCCTCGTCTCAGCGGAGGACATCGCGAAACACAATTTACAATCGTGCATGCGAAACTTTACACTTACGGTAGTTGCCTCAGCCTTTCCCCTTGGCCGGTATGCTGCAGTTAGGAAGGAGCTGTTCCAACACAGAGAAAGCCATGCATCTGGTAGCACCAGTTTGGGGAAGAAATCAAAAGCAGCAAAACGTTTCCTCCTTGTGAAATGTGTTGCTTCGGGCTGGCAAATTAGCAACTCCAGAGAACAAATTCACAGATTTGCCGTTCGTCATTCTCTCCACATTTGTGTGTGTGTGTCTGTATTAGCCACGGGGGTCTGGGCTCTTCTGGAATCTTGCGCACCCGCACACAGACACCACGCACCATCCAGTTGCACTTCTTCAGTCCGGGGGGATTTTCCACAGCGTCCAGCAGACCATTTCCCTCCGATGTCAATAACGCTGAAGTCTCTTAACTTCTGGGAGCAAAACGTCAGAGTTGGGGAGGTGATGAGTCTCTCCGGCCGCTCTCCGGGCTGCCAGCTGACCCCGAAAATATTCTAATCGCTTCTCTCCCGCGTGCTTCCGAGACGCTCGGGCGCTCCTGGCCGTCTGGCTCGCTCTCCCTCTCTCCCTTCCGCTCTGCCCCTCGCTCCTGCTCCCGCTCCTCTCCTCCGCTCCGAACTGAATTTCTTCATCTAACTCTCGCTCGGCCCTGGGGGAGGGCGTGGCTGCCGGCGCCCCGCCCCCGGCCTCTCATTGGCTCGCATCCTGCGGCGCGGGCGGCGCCGCGGGCCGCGAGGCGAGGGGGCGCGGAACAAGGCTCCGACTGTCTCCCAGCCTTCCCTCCGCGGAGCCCCCACCCCCCGGCAGCCGCGAAAACCCGGACAGCTGATCCTGGCCCCGGGAGAGCCGGCGTCCTGGAGGCGCACTGAGCATGCCCAGCAGGCCGCCGAGCGCCGCGGCGGAGCTGGGCCCTGCGGGAGCGGGGCTAGGGGTGCGCGGGCCGGGCTGGACGGCGCGCGGGGGCTCCGGGATCCTCGGGGCGCGCGCTGCCGGGGCCGGGGAGCTGGGGCGGCGGGCTGCACACGCACACTTTGCACTGATTTGTTCAAACGCGGGGCCGCGTGGCAAGGAGGCTCATTATCCCCCTAGACTCCTGTCCAGGGAGCTGGGGACCCGCAGCTCCTCGGAGTATTTGCAACAGCTGCACGCCCCGTACTGCAACAAGATTTTTTTTTTTTCTTCCTGGCAGGGACACTGGTGAGGAGGGCGGAAAGGACGATTAGTCAAAGGTCGCAGATTTTGGCAACTCAGTGGAGAGCCGTATAAAATATAAATTAATCATGTGAGCACTCCCTCCACGTAGGGGAGCAGAAGCTGCTGGGGGCGGGGAGAGCATGGGAGCGGCGGAGAAAGTGGCAGCTTGCAGGCTCCCTGGAGCTGGCACCGGCCCCGACCGATGTCGATGCCTCTCCCGGAGCCCGTCGCCGCCGTCTCGTTCACGCTGGCGGCTCGTGCACTTTTGCTTCCCCGCGGACCCGCGGTGCAGCCGAGCCCCCTTCCCCTTCGGGACCTCGCTCACCTGCAAACTTAGCCGGCCAGAGGCTGCAAGAGCAGGGTCCCGAGCTCCCCTAGCTGCGTGCAATGCCTCCTTCCCCATTGCACCTTCTGCCTATCCAAGTTTCCCTAGACTTGCCTTTTCCGCTGCAGTTCCTTCTCACACTTCAGCTCTGCTGTGTTCTCACATGTTTCTCGTTTTCATACATGAGCCAAATGGATCGACTCCCTACAGGCTCAGTCTGATTCTTTAACTCGTGCCTCTGAAAGCACTCCACGCTTGGTCGATCATTTAAAATCAGTAAGACACACCAAGGTTTGTGTAATGGGTCGGACCTACTATGGCAGGCACCAAAGTTGAAGCCATTCATTTCAGTGCTCTTGGAACGAAAATAATTTAGTTTTTAGAATGACCTATAAAGGTTGTCTGAGAAGGTCTTCATGCGTGATTGAATATCTTGTCCCTGCTTACAAGGAGAAGAAAGGACATTTCTTTGAAAACGGTGATCTCCGTTCTGTACTGGCTATAATTGGGTCTGGGTCCTTCATATAGTCATTTATAACCGTGGCTTCTCTGGACTGCCTCTTATTAAAAAAAAATTCCTTATGGGAAAACTAATTTTTAGATATTAGAAAAAGGCCACCAAGCAAATAGTTTGTCTGAACATTTCCACTATTTAGCCAGCTCATTGAATATTCTTTTCCTCACATCTATGAAAATGGGTTATTTTTTTATTCAAACTTTGCCTCCAGTGAATATTCAGAGTATAAGTTCAGTGTCTAAAAATCCACTGTTAAACATATACATTAATAGCCCCAAGATAAAATATAAAATAAGTTTTTTTGCAGGCAGTCATTTGATTCGTTTTTAATAACTAACTGTTATGATAGTAATCTTTTATGATTAGTATATAACATTTTTTTAGTATATAACATTTTTAAGAATGCAAACTTTTAAGACTACAAAAGGTGCTAGGGATCTTAACAATGAGAAAAATATAAATCCAGACAATAACGCAAGTTAGCTAAAGGATTTCTTAATCATACCACCCTGAATGATCCTTTTGCCCTTCACAAAATCTAAAATTAAAGCTAGTTCATTATTACAGTTGTCATCTCCTTCATGCACTGATCTAACTTAAAATAATGAACCATCTTGATGATCCCTTTACAATAAACACAGTAGTACATTCACTTTCCAGTTCATTTCCTACGCATCACAGTTACCTCGCATTCTGATTCAATCATACTTTAGTCGTTCTAAAGCCAAGTTGGAGTCACAAGAGCTCCTCAGTAATTAGTTAGCATTACTACTCACTGGAAATGTTTCAGTTTGCACAGGAATGACTTTCTGTGTAGTCAGTCCCCACCATTATCCACTATTATAATAATATTATAACTATTATTGCTTAGAGGGAAACCTCGTATGAACACAGGATCAAGATCAGGGAAGAGAAATAAATCATTACATGATTAAGTTTAAGACCAGGAGATTTCAATGAAAGGAAGGTAATGAAATGTTCATGTCCCATAGTGAAGTCTGTCTGGATTCTTTACCGAAGAGATCGGATGAAATGCAAAGATATTGTTCTTTCTTGAGAGTGTCCTATCGCCATATTTAACTAGTATGTTAACTTATGTAACATATAATGCCTTAATCAAACAAATTTAGCTCTAAAGACCAGAATAGTTGCAGCTATTGTTTTCCCTGTTACAGGTGTTAAACTCCAGAGTATTATTATGAGAGATCATATTTATATTCTTGAAATAAAATTAAATAGAAATGGTCATGTTCCTTCTATCCTATCATACTTTTCTGCTTTTCTAAATTGAGGCTTCTACCTGAGACACTGTCTAAAACATTTGTGTAATGAATGCTGCTCTACTATGCTATTTGTAAAATTAAGTCTTCCTAATTATGATTTGAGGAAATCACACCAGCTAATATTTAGGTTTTATAAGGAAATATTGGTGAGTTTTTCTGCTGAATTGTAATCATTTCCTTTAAAATTGAATAAGCTTTCTAATTCTATGATTTTCAACACAGATCTTCCAAAACATGTTAGTCTGCTATTTAGATCTCTGCAATTTGGTTGATGCTGGCTGTGTAACTATTAAGATACCTGAGACACCAAGCCACCATCATCAACTACGTGAAGACTGAAAAGTTACTATAGCTTATACCAAAAAAAAATGAGTTTATTCTTTATTCCCAAAGGTAATATGACTATGTATTATAGCAAGAATTTTTACATATAACATTTAATAAATTATTAAGCAGTTTTGTTTGTTAACTGGATTTTCATTCATGATATTATTAATCCAGTGCAGCATTTTAAAATCACATTTTCTAGAGCTGGGTTGCGTGGGCAGTGGGAAAGATCACATTTCCTACATAGACTGCAAATTTTTTTTTCTTTAAGTTTCTATGTAAGAGGTAAAACATGTGATGCTAAATAATTTTAAATGATTGTCTTGAGGATTTCAAGACTAATATTTTCAACTTTATATTACAAAGTTTAAAAAATAAGTGTTTGTGCCTTGTTCGTCTAATGTTCCTTTAATCCAGATGTTTTATTGTGTCCAACAGACATTAATCAATCAATCACAGGAACTCATGTCACAGCAGGTATTATTGTCCCCATTTCAAAAAAGAGGTTAGGCTATTCTGGTTTGCTTCTGGAAGAAAATCGTGCTCAAATACTTAGGATTATTTGTATTATCACTATTTTAAAAAGCACAGTGCATAATTTTAATTCCATTAAAAGAAGAGAAAATTAGCACCTTTTAAGTTTGAGTTAAAGTAACAAGGGGTAAGCTCTTGGAGATCTTTTTATTTTTTATTTGTTTTACTACTTATTAGATCTTTCCCTTGAATAGCCCCTTTTTCTTTCTCCCTTTCTCTTAGAGGAAAACCGAGGGCAAGTAATCAAATCACAAAGGAAAGCAGGTGACAAGCTCGCTTCATTCTTCTTGAATGACTGAACTAAATTTATCCCAATTTGCTATATTTTTTATGATTGACAAAGATTGTGGATGTCAGGTTTGTAGCTCTGGAAGTTATTGCGATATAAACTGACATTTTACAGTAACCCCATTTTATCAGCATTACTGTATAAATAAAGAAAATATTGAAATTTCAAACTGCATCAACTGGTTATTTAAAACATTTGGCTACATGTAGACAGTATCTATAACATTTCCCATCAGAGTGCAGAAATATAAGCAGGGGGACGAACACATGTTCTGAAGATAAGTAAGGGAGAATATGGTAAATCTACATCTTGGGCACTTATGCTATGTCATTTCAAGTGAAATATATAAACCTATTATTTTCCTGAGTCTTTGCATTTTTTTTGCTAAGAACTGCTATACTTTCGAGTATTTATTTCATTTTTATGTAAGTGATAAATATTCAAAGATGGAGAAATGGCATCTATGATATTTAAAAGCACTCTTAAAACTTAAAAATAGAAAAATATTGAAGCAATAACATGTTGCAAGAACAACAGCATTTGTTCAAACATAATTGGGAAATGATTTTCTTCGCTATTGAGATTTCTTTTCCAAGTTAAATTATCTTACAATAGTTTTGAAAAATAAAGTCTAAGGAAGCTTCATTCCTCATTCCCATCCCCTTCCATCTTTCAGATTACATTATTTTACTCCTTTTATAAAACAAAATCACACCGTGTTCTTTATAAGACCCATCTTTTAATATATTATGTACACAAGTAGACTTAGTAATATAGGGCAGGATGGATAAAGCTCATTTTTCTCCTATAGTAGGCTCTCAGGAACCAAATTCGACTCACAGTCTCACTCTAATTGAATTAGGATGAGTCAGGGAGACTATACATATTCCATTGACTTCTGGAGCCCTGGCTTAATTCCATATCACTGATAACACCCAAATAATGGAGATAAGAATTGCTCAGCATCCTATTGGCATGCTTTGTCTGGGACTTAAGTCAATACGACTCTGCTTACAAAAACGGTGTGTATATGCAATCACATAATTCTTTAAAATAGGTTTTCTCAAATAAAATCTTATTCTGTAGTGGATAGTAATACAATCCTTTAAAAGGTCCTAAAATAACACAACTTTTTATTTCTATGCCTATAAATTTACAGTGCTCCACTGAAATATTGGTGATATTTTCAAAAAGGATTAAAAGAGCATCAAAGACACTTCTGGCTCTGTGGAATGGGATCAATCTGCTTTAAAATAAGTCAGTGCATACCATGAGAAATTCATTTTTATGTTATGTTACAAAAAGGATATGTGGAGTTGATAAGAAAGTCTCTGTAAGAGACATTTACTTGGAACAATATACAATAAGAAATATATGAAAAACAATAAGTCTTTTACAATAATTTCAGAGATCATGTTTATGTCATAAAAACAACCATGTAAATATATATAGAGTAAGTACCCGTGTTTGAAGCAAAATCAAATTATATATGGCCTAATTGAAAATTCATGATTTTATTTATAGAATTAACACTACTAGTATACGTGTTCATAATGGCTGTCCAGAAAGAGTCATAAATCCATTTTCGAGCAACAGTTTTAGTCACTCTGGGACTAAGTAGACTCTTTGGTATATCAGTCATTATAAATTGATTTAAAAGATCAGATACCACTTCATAAAGCTTCCAAGACTAGTAAGAAAATTTAGGAAGGGTTTCAAGTATCTTTGGGCTCCACAAACATAATTCAGCTGAGGCCTCTTGGTGCTATGGTGATGCATTGCTTTTGATGGTTGGTCTTTCAGAGTATGCCACAGTAGCCTACTATTTTCTATTTTCTATTTGATTAGTACTTTCTATTTGAAAGTACATGTCTCACATGAGACAGATACTATTGTATTCAAGCCCTGCTGGTCACTCAAGAGCCTACAGGAGTCACTCCAAACAACAGATAGTGAAACACGTCCAGCTGTGGCTCCAAGCCCTCCTCCCAGTTACTTGTTAAATTGTTTGAGATTTTTTCAAAATTATATGTAGAAATAAAAATAGTCCAGTTATTTTCAGCTTCACATGGGTTCAGAATTTTACCGATCTTATTATTGTAAGCCTAACAGATGAAATTTGACTTCTTGTGACTCAGGAAACGATTCATTTGGTTCTGTAAATCCAAATTACCTACAGATCTTGTTACACTGAAGCAGACACTGATGTATGTGATGCATGTATGCTGGACAATTTCACCTCCTAGAGACCCTGACGCTTTGGTTCTGTGGACACAATTGCACCCAGGACCTAAAATCATCTTAGATACAAAAAGTCACAACTCACAAGAAAACATTTTTTTAAAAAAAAGCACCAGAGCAAGGATTACACTAAGATTGTTTTTGAAGCAGATATGCCCTAAAAGCATTAGGATTTGCACATTGCTCACATATTAATTTGCTTTGGTTTCCTTTCTCTCAAAGATGTGTTATCTGGTATTGAACTTTAATTTTAATCTACTCTGAGAAGGAAGATTCTTTCTGCATCCTGGTAGTCCTCAGTAGAAGGCAGAATGAACAAAACTGAAAAGCTAAGTACTCTTAATGATGC
This sequence comes from Cryptotis parvus, assembly GCA_021461705.1. Classification (NCBI taxonomy): domain Eukaryota; kingdom Metazoa; phylum Chordata; class Mammalia; order Eulipotyphla; family Soricidae; genus Cryptotis; species Cryptotis parvus. The sequence continues at coordinate 48,635 of JAJIBD010022218.1, read as the reverse complement.
AAGTGTCATATCTGACATGGTGAATAAAAAACGGCATTAACTAGTTGATAAAACACAGGTAGCACATCTTCTACTAGACATCTCCAAAGCTCACATACATGCTTCTTTGTGAGAAATATCTCTTGCTGTCTTTCATCAGACGCCACAGAGACCTGGGCCCTACAAAAGCAGGATGAGAATGATATTTGGGTCCCCCAAAGAGGAATCGAAAGAGCTATGCTTGGAATATCACACCTCACTCAAGTGAGAGAAGGAATCCAGAGTTTGACCTCCCTTGATGATCCAGAGTCAGGGACGCTGTCTCGTTTGCCAAAGCATCGAAAATCAGATGGGCTGGACATGTAATGTGATTTGGAAATGATCGCTGAACTAGAGCTGTTACCGACTGGATCCCAGGAGACGTCAGAAGATCACGTGGCTGCCCACCTACAAGATGGTCAGACTTCTTCGTCAAGACCCTGAAGGAAGGTTTGAGTCTCTTCGTATTCCTAAAGCTACCACATGCCATTGGGCCACACTGGCACATAATAGGGTCAAATGAAAATGTTATTGGCGCGCGTGAAGCAAATCGATGAATAACGGGATGTCAAGTGATCGAGTGATCAAGTGATCAAGGCTTTCATCTACATAACTGGCAAAGCCAGGTGAGGGCAGCTCTTTACTTCATTCTACACACTGATGGAGCTATTTAATATTGCAAATTCTTGGAAGCCTTCATGAAGATCCTAAATTAAAGATGGACCAAGGAATACCTTCACCAAAAAATTCGGATACGTATCAAATGTCCTAGATTAATCTAAATGCTGGGAGAACTGGAAGTGATATATAAATATACGTCTACATGTAATGATATATAAATGACATATAAATATACATATACAGATGTGTGCACATATGCGAATATGTATCTGTGCATAAATATATGAATAATTAGGAGTAGTTTTCATTGTATAGGCCAGAAAACCAAAGAAAGGTTGAGGGAAAAAGAAGCAAAATGATGATACATGAATGAAATCAGGGTTGGGGGAGACTTTAGGAAAAAAGATTATATGGTTCTAATTTATTGTGGGTATTCCCTCTAATACTTGTTTAAGATGTATCACAGTAGTTTTCATAATAGTTATTAATGGCCACATGAAGACTAGCTGATATAAAACCAACCACAACAGTGTGGTAATTTTTCTTGATCCTATTCCACTGAAGAGCTAAAACAGAAACTGTGACATGATTACACTTTACAATTGTAGAGGGAACTTACAAAAGTAAAAGAGAAAATCAAATGCTTATACAATGATTTTGAATTTTGGATTTTCCTCTTTAGGGAATATTAGGCAACCAAGTAACTTTTTTTTTTTCTTTTAGGGTTATCCCCTTCAATGCTCAGTGGTTACTCCTGGCTCTGCCCTCAGGAATTACTCCTGGTGATGATCAGGTGAAAATATGGGATGCTGGGGATAGAGCCTGGGTAGGCTGCATGCAAGGCAAATACCCTCCCCACTGTGCTATTGCTCCGGCCCGATACCAAGTAATTCCAATGGTCACAATTGTACATGAGATTGTGTGCAGGTCATTTACAATTGGCAGAGTCCAGCAGTAATGCTAAATATTCTAAACGACACAGAAAAGTCCTCTGCCCCTCCCCACCCCGAGAATGATCAGACTGGAACGGGCAGCGGTGCCAAGTTGAGGATCTTGCTTAAGCAACCAAGTAGAATTTTACTCTTCTATACTATAAGTTATTTGTACAAATCAGCACCTAACAAATTCTTGAAATTACTGAATCAAAAGTTAAAATATCACTGAAGTTCCTTGGATTACCTGTAGGAAAGAGACATCTTTCCTATGATGTGCCTGAGGACCAGCGTGATAAGACAGCAAATAGGTGCTTGCCTTGCATGCAGCCGCCCAGGGTTCGAGTTCATCCTGGCTTCCATATTGTCCCCCAAGTAGTGCCAGGAGTAATCCCTGAGCATTGCCAGGAGTGGCCCAAAAAGCCCCCACAAAAAAAAAACAACAAAAAAGATGTGCCTGAAATACTCATAGAAAACTGAAGAATGAAGAAATAATTATTTTCCAACTCTAAATGACAATCTGTTTTATTTTCACAAAAGGTTCAGCAAACCTATAAACCAACCATTGCTTCTAAATATGACCATCTGTGTCCAACCTTATTTTTTGCAAAAAAATGTAACATTCTTCAATGTGTCAAGATGGCTCTTTATAAGCTTTTTACTACTGTGTATTATAGCCCTCTAAAAGTAAATTTGATAGAACATCTTTATGATTTTTACGTTTTCATTATTTTGGAAAGCAAACCCAGGGGGCTGGAAAGATAGTTAGTGCAGGTATAAGCACTTGCCTTGCTTGGCAGTTGACCCAGATCTGGCTCCATGAACTGAGTAAGGTCCACCCGTGTTGCCAGGAGTGATTCCAGAGCACAGATCCAGGAGTAAGCCCTAAGAACCCAAAAGGAAAACAAACAAAATAAAGTTCTAGCCCAGAAACAAGATTCATTACAAAATATAATTTCTCAGCATTCTGTAATAGCTATCTGAATTGCTCACATGTCAAATATTTAATCTATAATCACTTAAAATAGTGCATAAACTTTGAAGAGTTTTTGAGAGTCTAAGTCTCAATATTACAGCTATAATGCCATTCAAATCTGTTTATATAAAATTCTGAAAAATATAAAAATAATTTTCTTCATCTGGTTAGTTGCTAAGATGACACTCATGTTTATTATTGTTCCTGGAAATTTGCAAATTAAATTGTAATAATGATATAATAAATGAGTAAAAAATTGCTGAGTTAAGCAAATGTTCATTGAGAGAAAAACAGCAATGCTGAAGAAATATTACGACTTGGAAAATGAATTTTTAACTATATGCTGTTGGTTCATTTGAGAGTTAGTTAAAAGGGCTGTAATAATTTCTAACAGTGGTAAACACTGCCATCTAGAGGACTTATTTTGTAATGCATACCAAAAGTAAAATACCGCTTTAGAATGTATAGATTTATGCTATCTTCATTTTATAAACTATGAATTTGACAGAATTTTGAATATATTATAAAACTGACTTAATGATAATTTTAAACTATTGGCAATCTTAACATTTCAGTTTCTAACGTTACACAGCATATGAAAAACTGAATGAAATAAAACAGTGACTAATAAAAATTAGGTTGCTCACTCCACACAGATGGTAAATTAAATTTTGTATATATTTTAATTTGTACTTAGAAGTAAAAATATCAAAATTATAGTGTCCTGCAAAAATATATATATATAAATATATAACTAGCATAGGCAATAATATGTAAATATATACATGAAGTAAGGAACACACTTTCAACCATGTTCTTTTCAGAACAAGTGAATTGGCTCTTCTTGTTACTTTTCTCTTTTCTTTTCTTTTGTGTTAATTTTAACTTGGACGTTTTTCAAACCTGTTTCATTAACTTACACAATGACTGATTTCTAAGGTGTGCTTTCTGGGCGGTTACTCACTTTCGTCAGTGGTGATCCTGCAGGGTGCTCAGTACCTTAAGAAAAAGGGGAGACAATGAAGGCACCTCATTGTGTGGCTTATTTAAATAGCACTACCAGCACCTTAGCATTTGTGAACTTTCTGCTTTCAAACACATACCTGTGAACAGCGGCTATTTTCAAGTGGAATGACTGTCAAGTATCCCCATTTCATCACAAAATTAGGATTGTTACCCAGATTTATCTCTATGCTCTCTTGGAATTTCAGATTGGTTATCAATGCATTTTTGTGTAACTGTCTGCTTCATCTCGTAGAGCCAATCGGAAGCGTTTTTGCAATATTTTCTTGTTAGTTTTGTGGTGCTGGTGATCTAACCCAGGGCTTCCCACATGTAAGGCATGTACTCTACTGCAGAGTCCTATCTCCAGCCCTCAAGAAAGAAATGTGTATTTGTTCCTGATCCTTTACCGGGACACTCAGCCAACAACGGTGTTCAAAGGCCATTACGTCATCAGCAGCACTGAGGAGAAGGGTCCCTGCAGTGTTGGCTGGAGTCACAAGTGTCTCTCTGGCCCCTTTGAAGGTAGTAAGAAAAAAAATATGATTAAGGCTTTGTTTTAAAATCTTTATGATAGATCTGCGCTCAACTGCTAGACATTTATTAATCCAATTATGTTATTAAGAGTAAAAGGAGAGTATTAATGTAAAATCAAGTCTAACAAGATAGATATGTAGCACTAAAATATAATTCTGCAAAGTTTCTATAAAGTTGAAACAATGTCTAGTTGAATTTAGGGTCTTTGACAAGTTAGTATAAATTTTCTCCTCATCATTTGATGTTTTAATTACATTGAGTATCCATGATAGAGTCTAATATAGCCTTATTAGATTTTACACTTATGTGAATAAAAATTACAGGGTTAATGGTAGTGGTGGACTTGGATTGACATATCATTACCATTCAGCATCTGGTATTTCAGTTATAAATGGCCGCTGATGAGAAATGAAGGCTTTTGTCAGTATCAGTGTGCATAATAGTTCTTTACCACTGAAGCTTCAAATTTTTTAATATTATTTGACTTTGCATATTTATTATATATTTTTATCTACTTTAGAAAAAATGTGGAGAAAGTAGTATGCCACAGAGATAGAAAATATAAACAGTTTAGTCATCCCTTTATAACTGGAAACTTGGGTACTCATTTATGTGTGGGGGGGAAAACAGCATAAACCACAGACAGGTTTCAACATTTTTTTAATTTTGTCCAATATCCTTGATCACTTTCTCGTTTGTCCATTCAGTAACTTGAAAGTTAAATGGAAATCTGTCCTTACAAAATTATTCAGAATGCATCTCCAAAGGAAAAAAATAAATCTCCTATATAAGTAAATATTACCACCACATTTAAAAGGAAGCAATAACTGTATATATCTAATAAGTAGCTTATATAAAATGTTTCTACATAGTAACCTCTCTAAATTCAGCTCAACCTGATATATCTAGCATCACCTTAATGATATATTTATTTAGCTTCTCACTTTAAATATAACCTTAATATTTTTTGCTTTTGACTTTATTTCTAGCGAATATGGAACTTTTTTTGCCTTTTTCAGTCACACCTGGTCATGATCAGGGGTTAGTTCTGGCTCTGCACTCAGTAATTACTTCTGGTGGTGCGCAGGGGACCATATGAGATGCCAGTGATCGAACCGGGTCGGTCGTGTGCAAAGCAAACACCCTATCCTCTGTGTTATTGCTCTGGGCCCTGGAACACTTTTTACTGTAGACTTTTCCATAATCTGGATTTTTGTTTAATTGTTACTTTTTGGAGTCATTAACTCTAGACTTGTTTTCCTTGAATTGTATTTTTTGTTAGCTGGGAAGTTGTCTTAAAGCAATACCATGCAATAACAATATAATCTGGGGCATGTATAACCTTTAGTATTGGAATGGTAACTTAAAATTCTTTTTTTGAACTCAATATGAACATATTATATTTACTATGAAACCAGTATATAGGAGTGTTAATATGTTTTGCTTAATCTTTGAAAGTAAGTCACTGTTATCTGGTGTACACTTTATACTTACAGAACATCTTAATTTGGAATAACTATAAAACATGTCCCCAATGTGCTAAAAATCTAGTATCATAATACATGCTCAGAAAAAAAAAATGTTGATCAGATTAAAACTAAACACAGAGGGCTTTATTTCATAAGATAGTGTTCTTTATAGACAATTATTCCCGGAGACATATTTCAGATTTATTATTATTATTATTATCATTATTATTATTATTAATATTAGTATTACTACTATTATTATTATTATTACTATTATTTTGCTACACTTTTGAAGTAAGTGGGCCCCACTGGTGGCTTATATGAGGCCAGAAGGGGAGAGAGATGGTCGCTTTCTCCCCAGTAGCCTCTGCTGCCTGGAACCCAATGGGCAGGCGAAGGACTGATAAAGTCTGCGATGAGCCCCTACATGGCATGGGCCTGAGCCCCACCAGCCCCACGAGGTGGCTGTCAAGCCACACCTGATGCCCGCTTGATCTCTAGGCATGGGAGTTGATCCCCACCACCTGAGATTTCTTGTGGAGTCATAGACTCAGGCTGGAGCGAGGAATTGGTCTTTGCAGGAAAGGAAATACAGTCCTAGGCCTTACCCAGGGTTGCCTCAGGGTTCTTGTCTTCCTCGCAGAAAAGAATTTTCAGCAGTTGATGAGCAGCAAGTAAAACAAATTTTATTATCGAGGTTATTAGGAAAGGGGAAGGAGGAGAGAAAGTGAGAGTACATATCTCAAAAAGTGAGACGCAAGTGACACGTATGCTTGGGCACATGTGTTGGGCCACGTGGACTCAGGCAGCATATGTGAACGGTCCATTGGTCAGGATGGCTTTTATGGGTTTTCCCAAGCTATGCCCACAGAGGGCTTCAACCTAGGTTAAAATTTGTTGCCAGGGCCATTGCCAAGAAGGTAGATTTTGGGAGTGGTCTCCTATGAAAATCTCCTTTTCTTGACCTCCGTTCCTGCTGGATCTTGTGTCCTCAAATATAACCAGATTAAGGGCTGGCAGAGAAAGGAGAACCAGTGACATCAGGGTCTATTGATGATGAAGGTCTTATCAGGCCTTGGTTCTTGATTCCAAAAGGTGGGTCTGGACAGTTTTAGGGCTAAAGTTTATCGCCATGGGCCACCCCCACAAGCTGCCTGCCTACGTTACTTTCTGTAAGGATCTAAGTTATTGTCATTTTATGATGCTCACTGCTGTAATCCTTTCTGTGAATGAGGAAGTCTCCTCTTTTCAACTATAAAGTGAATTTTGTGGTGTTTGTTTGTTCAAATTTTGTTAATTGACAAACTGACACGAAAGGATTATGGCATCCATAATATTTAACCTGATTTCCTGAATCTGTTATAATATGTGTGGTATAATAAAGATTTTCAATATTATTCTTTCTTCTATTGGATATCACTAAGAAAAAATGAAAATGATTATATTTTTATTTTATTTTTTGTGATGGAAATAGTTTATTGAAAAGAATTTAGAGAAATGGGGGAGACATATTCTAGAGAAGCAGAGAATGACCGGTGATTACATAAAATTTATCAGAATTATCTTGGCCTATTCTTGTTCCTCTTTTTCCCTAGCCTCTTATCAAAGGCCCAAACAGGGTCTCAACAAACACATGTATGAAGAAAAACTAGACGACCCCCCACTCCATGAGGACCTCCATTTTCCACATCTGGACTTCCCCCTCGTCAGAACTCCACCCATCAGACCAACCTATCACAGCCTGGCTCATCGAGATCCACCCTGCTGCAGTCTTTTTTTAATCTGGCCCAGGTATGCTGGTCCAGAGACAGACATGGGGCAGAGCTGCTACTGGTTCTCACTGTGCCCAGTCGCTCATGAGGTGCCCAGGAGGTATGGCAGGTTCTATCCCTGGCCTGCCACCCCAGCAGAGCCTCACAACAAGCCAGACGACCTCCCACTCCATGAGGACCTCCATTTCCCACATCCGGACTTCCCCCTCCTCAGAACTCCACCCAGCAGACCAACCTATCACAGCCTGGCTCGTTCAGCTGCTTGCGGCAGTGCAGTTCATCAATAAATGCTGGATTTTGAGATGACTACAAGAGTATGCTACCCGTACGGCAGAGCCTGGCAAGTTACCCATGTCATATTTGATATGCCAAATACCAGTAACAATTATAGACCTCATTTCCATGACCTGATGGAATGGTTTGAGGCTCTTTATGTTCCTGGAGCAAGCAGGTGCCCTTGGGCTCTACTTGAGACAGGTCATATGGAGATGTTACTGGTGCTCGCTCGAGCAAATCGATGATGAACTGGAAGACAGTGACAGTGACAGTGACAGTGATCTTGGCCTGGAGCTCTCTGCACTAACATTATTCTGGGTGATAGCACCAGTAAGGCCATGCATTCTACTTAGTCCTTTCATGTGCTTATCATGATCTTTAGATTCTCTTTTTTGAGGGGTCCAAACTTCTCAGGCTTGGTAATTTCTCCGTTTATTCTCCAAAGATCTCAGGATTTATGTCCCGAGACCTTTGTTTCTTTATCCTTGGACTATTTTAGGACTAGACAATTTTTTCTTAAATTTTATTAAAGCCCAAACACCATTATCTTCAATCCATAAGGGGCTGTATGCGTGTTCTTCACAAACTGCTTTCTGCTGCCCTTGAGTGTAGACCTAATCTATGTAAGGGAGTAGAATTTCATGCTAACTTAGTATTAGTGAGTCCAGGCTTTGGTTTGTAAGGTTGCAGACTTGACAGTCTGAAAGACAAAAGAGATTGAGATCTTTTTATTTCTATTTTTATTTATTTATTTTTTTTTTAAGTTTTATTTTTTTATTTTTTTTAACATTTTATTATACCACCGTGAGATATACAATTACAACATTGTTCATGCTTGGGGGTTTCGGTCAAACAGTGTTCCAGCACCCCGCCCTCCACCAGTGCCCCTCAGCCACCACCCATGTCCCCAATTCCCTCCCCCTCCCACATCCTGCCTAAATGGCAGGTTCTTTATCTCCTCTCCTCTCCCTCTCTCTCTCCTCCTTCTCCCACACATTGTGGGTTGCACTACATACACTTAGAAGCCATCATTTGCATTTTTTTGTCTGTATTTAATGCTCAGTTCTATGTTAGTATCAGAGCTTTAGACATTTATTCACAGATGTTCCCTTCTCTAAACCAACCTCTGACTCCCACATGCTTGTGGTAATTTCCACTTTTGGTAAGATCACCTAGTATATTTATGTCACGCAAATAAAAGCAGTCATTCTATGTCTCTCTCTTTCCTTCTAATTTCACTCAACATGATTCTTTCCATATCCATCCATTTATAGGAAAATTTCATAACTTCATTTTTTCTGACAGCTGCATAGTATTCCATTGTGTAGATGTACCACAGTTTCTTTATCCAGTCATCAGTTCTCGGGCATACTGGTTGTTTCCAGGTTCTGGCTATTGTGAACAGTGCTGCTATGAAAATAAAAGTGCGGATTGTGTTTCCGCTGTGCGTTTTGGCTTTCCAGGGTATATTCCCAGGAGGCGGTATGGCTGGGTCAAAGGGGAGCTCAATTTCTAGTCTTTGGAGGAATGTCCATATTGTTTTCCAGAAAGGTTGTACAAGTCGACATTCCCACCAACAGTGTATGAGAGTCCCCTTTTCCCACACATCCACGCCAGCACTTGTTGCTTTTACCCTTTTGGATATGGGCCATTCTCTGTGGTGTGAGGTGATATCTCATTGTTGTTTTGATTTGCATCTCTCTGATGATTAGTGATGATGAGCATTTTTTTCATATGCCTTTTGGCCATTCGGATTTCTTCCTTGTCAAAGTTTCTGTTCATCTCCTCTCCCCCATTTTCTAATGGGGTTGGCTGTTTTTTTTCTTATATAGCTGTACCAGTGCCTGGTATATCCTGGATATTAACCCCTTATCAGATGGGTATTGGGTGAATATTCTTTCCCATTCTGTCGACTGTCTTTCTATCTTGGTCACTGTTTCTTTCGAGGTGCAGAAGCTCTTCAGTTTCATGTAGTCCCATATATTTATATTTTCTTCTAGTTGCTTTGTTAATGGTGTTTCACCTTTGAAGATGTCTTTAGCATCGATGTCGTGGAGGGTTTTTTCCTATATTTTCTTCAACGTTCTTTACGGATTCAGGTCTGACATTGAGATCTTTAATCCATTTTGAACTGATTTTTTGTGCAAGGTGTTAGACACAGGTCCAAATTCATTTTTTACATGTAGCTGTCCAGTTTTCCCAACACCACTTGTTGAAGAGGCTTTCCCTTACTCCAGTTTGGACTCTTTGAACCTTTATCAAAGATTAACTGATCATGTCTTTGAGGGTGGGTGTCAGGATACTCAACTCTATTCCATAGGTCCACCGGTCTGTTTTTATTCCAGTACCACGCTGTTTTAATTACTGCTGCTTTGTAGTACAGTTTGAGGTTGGGAAAGGTGATGCCTCCCATCTTCTTCCCAAGGATTGCTTTAGCTATCCGTGCGGGCTTATTATTCCATACAATTTCAGAAGTGTTTGGTCAATTTCTTTAAAGAATGTCATGGGAATCCTTATAGGAACCGCATTGAATCTGTACAAAGCTCTAGGGAGTATTACCATCTTAACAATGTTAATTCTCCCCATCCATGAGCAGGGAATGTGTTTCCATTTCCTCGTGTCCTCTTTTATTTCTTGAAGCAGTGTCTTGTAGTTCTCTTTGTATAGGTCCTTTACACACTTGGTTAAGCTGATTCCTAGGTCTTTGATTTTCTGTGGCACAATTGTGAATGGAATCGATTTCTTAATATCCCTTTCTTCTTTTTCGTTATTTGTGTATAGGAAAGCCACCGACTTTTTGGGTATTGATTTTGTACCCTGCCACTCTACTATACCTATCTATTGTTTGAAGAGTTTTTGGGTCCAGAGTTTAGGGTTCTCTAGGTATAATATCATGTCATCTGCAAATAATGATAGCTTGATTTCTTCCTTGCCTATCTGGGTGCCCTTAATGTCCTTTTCTTCTCTGATTGCTATGGCGAGTACCTCCAGTACTATATTGAATAAAAGAGGTGAGAAAGGGCAACTTTGTCGTGTTCCTGATCTTAAGGGGAAGGCTTTCAATTTTTCCCCATTGAGAATGATACTCGCTGTGGGCTTTTGGTAGATGGCTTTGACTATCTTGAGGAAACTTCCTTCAATTCCCATTTTTCTGGAGGGTTTTAATCATGAATGGGTGCTGGATCTTGTCAAATGCTTTTTCTGCATCTATCGATAGGACCACATGGTTTTTTATTTTTCTCTTTTTGATGTGATGTATTATGTTGATTGATTTGCGAATGTTGAGATTGAGATCTTTTTAAAGTATTAGACCCTAAAGGAGAAAATCTTGTTAGACCCAAAAAGGTAGTGTGTAAGGAAACAAGAAAACAACAGGTATTGCATAAGCTTTGTTCCTTTCTTTTGCATGCTAATGAGTCTGCCATTAAAGAAATTGTTAGTTTTGCTTTGATTGGCCATGTTAAGTTTATCTTCAAAGTTAGCCTAATGCTAACTTTTTCAACTATGAACACATTTGTAATTGTATGTTTCACGGTGGTATAATAAAAAAATTAAAAAAAAAAAAAAATAAAATTAAAATAAACCTTAAAAACAGCTAAAAAAAAACAAAGTTAGCCTAATGACTTACTTTTCAGCATTGGGGTTTCTTATAGAGAAATTCTAAGCCTTTGGCTGCTTCACAGCAGTATCCCGCTTTACTTCCTATCAGGGCCTGCTCAAGGACATGGAGCTGATTTTATTCTAGAGAGATGATCACTTGATCACTTGATCACTTGAATCCCGTTATTCATCGATTTGCTTGAGCAGGCGCCAGTAACATTTCCATTGGACCTATCACGTGCCAATGCAGCCCAATGGCATCTGGTTGATTCAGGAATATGAAAGGAGCTTCAAAACGTTCCTTCAGGGTCTTGACAAGGAAGTCTGACCATCTTGTAGGTGGGCGGCCATGTGATCTTTTGACATCCCGTGGGATCCAGAGAGATGATCCCAAACAGAAATTTAAGACAGCTTTACGGCAGTAGGCAGTGCTGAAGGTAAGTCCTAAGCTCCCTTTGCGTAGGCAGCAGTGAACTGAAAGGGGGTTTGTTGTCCAGGCTTTCAGTAAGACCCAAGTACAAGACCGAATTTTGGCAGGGGTTAATTCTCTACTTGGGCGAGGGAAAACAGCATTTCCATACTCTAGAATTGCCTGCTGCACCTGTCCTAAATTAATGACATACTTAGTTAATTTTAGACTTTGTGAGTCCAACAAGAATTATGTTACTAAAAGGGCGCCTGCATACTTAAAGGGACAAATGAAGTTTTGCCTTAGGAACTAATCTTCATCTGAAGAAGGCTGCAAACAAAAGTGAGACCTGCCACACCGCAAAAATTTCTTACCAAAATTTTCCTTATATCCTTTTTAGATTATGTTTTTTTTTTCAATTTCTCCTAATGACTGGGACTGTGAGGCTATGTGGAGTTGATAGTTAATTTTTATCCCTTAATCACTTGACATTCTTTTATTCGTCGATTTGCTCAAGCGGGTCCCAGTAATATTTCCATTTGTCCCTGTCACGTGCCAGTGTGCCTAATGGCATCTGCTTGCTCCAGGAATAATTGCTCTAGTTAATTTTTATAGCAGAGGCTAAATCTTGGGTAACTTTAGAAGTGGATGAAGTTCCACTATCTAATGATCTGGGTAAGACAAATATGGGGCTTCCCTTAAGTCTTTTTTTTTGGGGGGAGAAGGGGAGGAGTCACAACTGGCAATGCTCAGAGGTTACTTCTGGCTGTGCACTCAGGAATTACTCCTGGCAGTGCTTGGGAACCATACAGGATCCTGGGAATTGAACCTAGGTGGGCCGTATGCAAGGCAAATGTCCTACCCACTGGACTACTGCTTCGGCCCCATTCCCTTAAGTCTTAACACTTTAGAACCTTCTCTGGATTTCTCAGTTTGGGTTGGGAAAGCCTCTAGGCACTTGGTGAAGGTGTCAAAAAAGAACCAGTAAATGTTTGTACCCTTAGTGTTTTGTTATTTGTGTGTGAAGCCATGCTGGCAGACTTCCGGTAGGTAGGTTGCACACTTGCACACTGAACAGGCATTGCCTAGAGTTTCCAGTAGGTTTTTGCAGAGGGTATAAGGCTCAATTTGGCGTCAGTTGTCTTACTATTCTGTTCAGTCCCTTCCCATAGAGTATAGATTTTAGAAGATCTCTGAGTTGGAAATCTCATGTAATCCTTTAACAATTTTCCACTGTGTTGGACCAGAGATAAGCATTTTCCCTTATTTAATAAATCACCCATTGGTTTCCTTATGGAAGCTGTGTTGCAGTGCCCAATGTTCTGCATCCTCAGAATATTCTGGGTTAATGGAAATTTTCTGAGAATAGGGCATAAGTTCCATAGTTGAACAAGATTTAAGAGCAGTTTTCCCAGCACTGGCATCTGCTTAGCAATTTCCTTTAATTATCTTAGTATCTTGCTTATATGGTCCATATAGTGCATAGCTGCTATTTCTTTTGGGCTTCATGGATTTCAATAGTTTTAAAATTTCTGGGGCTGGAGCGATAGTCCAGTGGGTAGAGCATTTGCCTTGCACATGGCGGGCCGGTGCCGGCCTGGGTTCGATTCCCGGCATCCCATATGGTCCCCCGAGCACCACGGGGAGGTAATTCCTGAGTGCAGAGCCAGGAGAAACCCCTGAGCATTGCCAGATGTGACCCAAAAAAAGCAAAAAAAAATTTTTTCTTCTCCATGTTTTATTAGATTATTTTCTTAAAGGTATTAGAAATCCATAAACTAAGAAAGTGTGTTTAAAATCAATATAGGTGTTTAAGATCTCTTTTATTGGGGGTGATCTTTCTAGGAGGGCGGGGGAGGGTGTAGACCTAGTAGTGCCCAGGCTCTGCTCCCATCTCTGTATTCAGGAATCACTCCTGGCAGGGCTTGGGACCATTTGTGATAACAAAGTGTACCCAAGTTGGCAGCATTCTGCCCTGCCTTCTGTACTATCTCTCTAGACCCATAGTCTAAGTCCTTTATTGCCATCTGAGTTGAGAGCATTTAATTCTGTTTTTGGAAGCTAAAATTCCTTCTGGCAAGACTTTAGCTTCCACTCTCCTGGTCAAACTCACAGCAGCAACTCCAGCTTTATGAGTCCCTTGTAAACTAGGCTGCAGCCATCTATAAAGCAGTTTCAACTAGAATATCATAGGCATATCTTTTTTTTTTTCTTTTTTGGGTCACACCCAGCTGTCGGGGCACTCCGCCAGGGGACCCGACAGTGCCGGGAAGCGAGTTCCCTTCTACCTCCGAAGCCGGCGAGGAACGGATGAAAACTCAGGAATCCGATGCAGTTTTAAAAGGCTTTACTTATCACAGGTTCAGGCATACAAATCAGCAAAAGGAAAAACCCGATGCTTAGGATTCCAGGCTAGAACCCCAGCCACGTGTAGGCCAAGATGGCGACCACCACGTGTAAAAGCTTCCAAGGGGAATGAACGCTCACAAGGAGAGATCCCACAAGGAAGAAGGAAGGGAGAGCGGGAACCGGCTAGTTTATATCCCTGTAACTCAGACCTTCCTCCCACTGTTATGGAAAGCAGGGAGGGTCCAATGCCCTTAGGTAATCCCTCCCTGCACCTCACCTAGGGCCTTTACTGTGCTAATGTTTTGAGCCGAAATCTGCTTGGGAATGCCTTTGTAGTGTAGAGGAGGGGGTTTCTGAGATGGCATGTCTCTGTACCAAAGACCAACACCAATGCCAGTTAAATATTTCTCCAAGCCTTCACAAGTCTCCTCTACTTCATTGTAGTTTTATATTTTAGTTGCCTTTGAGTATATCAGGGAGCCATGCTTGTTTGCTTGGAAGCAAACAGCATTTCTCTCTGGTCTAATTACTTAGGTGTCCTACGTGGCCAGGCTAATATGCTGGTAAGATCTAGCTAGTCCCACGATGATTGTGGTAGCATGGGAGAATATTTATACCAGCTAGTACAGCATACATGGTCGGATAAGCTGCCACATTTAGACTACCCCCTTATCTATGGAGTGATTTGCGGGGAGGCAATCCAGAGCAGATGCAGCGGCCCTTAGGAGTCCTGCAACAACTCCCCCTGATTAGTTTACTAATAAAAATTGAAAAGGTAAGAAATATTTAGTAATGTACAGAAAATTAAGATAAGAAAAAACAATTCCAATTACAAAATGATAATACATGTTACTTTAGGATCCTAACTTGTTTTTGGACCCAAAGCAAAGTTCATGACAAAGTGTTTCTAGCTGTCTGATTATAATGGACTATAGTTTGCACTGTCCATAATTTGTGAGAGTCAATTTGCTATATTTTATGTAAAGTCGGGTGTCTGGAACAAAGTCTGTGGGGCTACTTCTGGGACAGCAATAGCGGTGATCATATGAGTATGAGTCTCTGGAGAGCAGCGATCAGGAACTCGTTGAATTGTCAGGAACACTGGATCGGGTCTCTGGAACACGGGAACAAATATCTCGAACTCTGGAACAGGAGTCTTGAGTGCTGGAACAGGTGTCTGGAACATTGGTGTAATATCTCGAACTCTGGAACAGGAGTCTTGAGCGCTGGAACAGGTGTCAGGAACATCGGTGTGGGTGTCTTGCAGGGCTTCTTCAGCAAGGGAACACTGGCACCGGTAACTGTACCTGTAGCTTAATTTTAGGCGAGACAAAAAACACTTTTCGAGGTTAATCACAAGTAGAGATTTTAAGGCTTTGTAGGGATCCAAGTCTGGGATGGAGAGAAGAACATAAAGAAGCTCCAACATGGGTGGAGCAGGGAAATAAGTATGAGAATTGATGATTTTAAAATTGATAAATCTAGTGGATCAGCAGTGGAGCTGATGAATGTAATAGAGGTTTGTAGTGGTCAGAAATTGAGAAGGTAGTAGTTGAGACATAACATAGACACAACATTAATCACAAACATAATGGTGGCCACCACATGCACACACGCACACATATATTTGATCGATCAATATCTTACAGCTGTATATGTGACCCATTTAGGGTGATGAATGGTAACGAGTCAAGCGCTTCATGAATATAAAGCCGGCAAATGATGGTGAGAAAGTGTCTTTTCCTGTGAATAGAGCATTGGGAAAAATTATTTTTGCAAATTATTAAATTTTTGTGAGCACTGTTTTAGGAGTCTCGGGGTATTGAGCAGTGTAGCTCAAGTTTACTGGATTCCAATATCTCATCCTGTGAACAGAATCATTAGAAAAACAATTTTTCATTGATTTAGCAAACATTTTTGTAATGAGCACTGTGATCAGAGTCCAAAGCCTCGAGCAACATAGAAGGAATCTGCAGCAGCCAAGTTCTTTTTCTGCAAATACCTGTGAGCAAAACATTAAAAAAGGAAACTTTAACATTAGTCCTTGAAACATATTGACATTGAGCACTATATTCAGAGTCCACCCATTTTTCCACCTTTTTTTTTTTAGGAAAGAAAATATTTAGGCTGTAAGGCAAGATATTAGACATGAACCATGATCACAGACTGCAAAACAAGATCATTATTAAAATGAACCAATCCAGGAAGTTTAAACAGCAACTTGCAATTTAAAATTTAAGGCTTTATATTGAAAGAATTAGTTGTTTTCTGATTCTTGGAGAATTCTAGTCTTAACAAGTCGCAGAGGAACCCAGAGTTTCTTGGCAGGGTTATCGTCTGTAGAAATGAAAGCATAGCCTCTTCCCCGAATGAGGAGGTGACCTGCAATCCATTTATCATCAATTTTCACCCAGATAGGTGAATTGACTGTTTTTGTGTTTGCATATCTTCTTGAAAGTGACGTTCAGCCGCGGTATAGGGATCTCCTTGAGGTATATTTAAGAAGTTTAAGGTGAATAATGTTAAAGATAAAGAATCCATTGGAGGCATACTTGTTTTTCGTTGCTTTAATAGCTGAGTTTTAAGCGTTCTGTGGGCACGTTCAACTATTCCTTGTCCTTGTGGATTATATGGAATTCCTGTAATATGTTTGATCTGCCATTCCTCGCAAAAGGATTTGAAGGTTTTGCTGGTGTAAGCAGGACCATTATCTGTTTTTATGGTATGGGGAATACCCATGACGGAGAAGCACTGGAGTAAAAATGAACAAACAGATTTAGCTCTTTCAGGCGTCATAGGAACAGCCCATATGAACCGGGAATATGTATCGATGACCACATGAAGGAAAGGTTTGTTGGGAAATAAGTTAGTATGAGTTATATCCATCTGCCACAATTGGTTTGTCTGTAAACCTCTAGGATTTGCTCCTGCTACATGAGATGTACAATGTAAAGGAGCACAGACAGGACAGTTGCGGACAATTTGTCTAGCTTGTCTCCATGGGATGCCATGGTTGTACATGAAGGCGGCGGGCATTTGTATGTAGAGTCTGGTGCTCTTCCTCAGCTGATTTAAATACTGGTGCTGCCAAGAGATCTGTTGCTTCGTTTCCTCGAACCATTGGCCCGGGAGTCGGCTGTGAGAACGGATGTGGGAGATGTATATAAGGGAATGTTCTATTTCGGAGGAGATCTTGTAGTTTATGGAGTAGCTCCTGAATTATAGGATTATGGGCATTTAAAGAAGCAGTGACAATTCCAGGAAATAAACCAACTACATATGCAGAATCACTCACCACATTACATGGGCCAGATACATGGGATAGTAAATGTATCAGGGTGGCGAGTTCCACTTGTTGGGCAGATTTATAATTTGTATGCACAGTAGTGGTCAACGAAGGACCTGTAATTCCACCCCTTCCTGATGAGGAGCCATCAATATAATACACTGGAGCATCAGGAATGGGAGAGGAGCGGACAATGGTGGAAATTACAAAAGGTGTCCTTTTCAGAAATTCCCAGGTTTTTCCAGCTGGGTAATGATAAGATATTTCTCCTGAAAAATCTGCTAAAGCTCTCTGAAGGATTTCACTGAGTGGTAAAACAGTTTCAATTTCTTTTTTAGGGTCAGGTAGTACAATTACATGGGGATCATGTCCAAGTAATACTTGGGTTCTTGATCTTCCCTTAATTATAAGGTTAGCTATCATCTCAAGGTAAGGTGTAGCAGTACGATTCTGCTTGTTATGTAAGTAAACCCATTCTAACGGTCCAGATAATTGGGCTATAGCAGCAGTTGGAGACTCGGGAGTGTTGAAGACCAAGAACCATACCTTTTCTCCGGGATTAAATCTGGAGAGGTAAGATTTTTGAAGCCGATCCATGAAAAAATCTAATTCCTTCTGAGCTTTAGGAGTTAGCTGCCTTGGGCTATTTAAAGCAGGATCACCTTCAAGGGTGTGGAACAGGTTACTGAGCTCACAGTTAGGAATACCAAGGGAGGGCGCACCCAGTTGATATCCCCCAGCAGTTTTTGAAAATCATTCAAGGTTTTGAGCCCTTTCTGACTAATGGAAATTTTTTGAGGGCGCACTGTAGTGCGGTCAAGAGCATAGCCCAAATATTCATATGGAGGCTGCATCTGGATTTTTTCGGAGCTACTTGTAAGCCAGCCTCTGGTAAAACTGTCATTACATCATTATATAAATTCTGGAGATCTCTGGAATTATCACAAGCTAGCAGGATATCATCCATGTAGTGGATGATGTATGCACCAGGAAATTTAGCACGAATGGGTCGCAAAACCTCATCAACAAAGTGTTGACACATGGTAGGTGAATTAGTCATCCCTTGGGGCAATACTGTCCACTGAAACCTACTTAAAGGACCTTTATGATTAATGGAAGGGACTGAAAATGCAAACCTTTTCCGATCATCTGGGTGGATAGGTATGCTGTAAAAGCAGTCTTTTAAATCTTTGATAATTAGCGGCCAATCTTTAGGAATAGCTGCTGGAGAGGGGAGCCCAGGTTGTAGGGCTCCCATGGGGACCATAGTAGAATTTACATTCCTTAAGTCAATCAGCAAACGCCATTTGCCTGATTTTTTCTGTATTACAAAAACAGGAGAATTCCATTCTGAAAACGTTTCCTCAATATGTCCTAATTTCAGCTGTTCTTCCACTAGATTTGTTAGCGCCTCTAACTTTTTTGGTATTGAGGGGCCACTGTGGTGTCCATATAGGTTTGTCAGACTTCCACTAAATACGGATAGGTGGTGGGCGCTTAACCACAGCGGCCCCAATTAAAAAGGGTTACTCCCGGTGTTAGGCTTATTATGGAGAGCTGGAATTGGTGCTCGACGGGAGTGGACGAGGTATGTGGATTACTGCCCCCCCACTGCTCCAGCATGTCTCGACCCCATAAAGTTAAAGGCATAGGGGCTATATAAGGCTGGACCATGGCTACATTCCCTTCAGGGCCAATACATGGCAGCCACCTCGCACTCTGTCGGAGAAGAGAGGAGGAGATATTGCCTACCCCGCTCAGGCTATGGGACACTTTCTTTAGGGCCCAGTTAGAGGGCCAATACTTGGTGGAGATTATGGATATGTCTGCCCCTGTATCCAACATGCCTTTGAATTTCCTTTTATAAATTTCGATGGGTATAACCGGCCGCTTGGCCTGAGAAATTCTGGTAGTGTACCCAACTAGATAGTTAGCATGTGGCTGGTGGGCTTGGTTCTGTGTGGCTGTATAACCAACAATGAAGTTGGCAGAATGGTTGGTACTGTTTAAGCCACCAGTTGTAGGGTGTTCGGACTGACTACACGGATCCTCAAAAAATAATAATAGTTTAGCAAGTGGTTCCCCTTTTTTTAAAAGTCCATTTAGTTGGCACAGATATTGACAGTATTATCTCTCCATGAGATTCAGGATCCAGAAGTCCGAAATGCACCATAATTCCCTTAAATTTCAGCCAATCGCTCCCCTGAATTAAACCCATACTACCTGGGGAGCAGGTCCTTTTATCCCTGTTTTTAGCATGTAGGGGTCTTGACTTGGGTATATTGTGACAGTCTTAGGGCAGAGAATGTCAAGACTGCCATTGCCTGATGGGGTAGGCCAGAGAGCATTTATTGACTGTAATTCTGTGGATTCTGATTTGGAGGATACTGGGCAGGTGGAATGAAGGAGAGTGCCCCTGGATTCAGCTGGGCCTGGGGCTGGCCCCCCACCCAGTTTCCCGCATTAGGGGAGGCATAGATGTTATTTGAGCCTGCGGAGCTTGTGGAACCTGGGAGGGGGTCCATGTAACATTTCCTATAAAGGGATTATTAGAATGTTGGCCTGTAGTGATAGTTTTAGAAGATGGGCAATCTCTACGGGTGTGTCCCTTCTTTCCGCAGCTAAAGCAGGTTATCTGTCCAGATGAAGCCTGAGGCTGACTTCGCCTCCAAGACGGACAGTCTCTGGCCCAATGTTTTCCTTTTCTGCACCTTGGGCATGGTCCAGGTGGGGCCCTCCGAGGGGTGGAGTTGCGATTATTAGAATAGTTTCTCCGATTATTGTTTATCCTTTGAAGTTTATTGTTTCTCCCCCTAAAGCTGTTTGACATTTCATCCCTCTCCTGATCCTCCTGCTGTATGGGATAAGCCTCTATATCATTCTGTGTCCTATGGGAGGTTAAACCGACATTTCTACAGGCCTTTAGATACCCCATGAGGTCTTCCTTTTCCTTAATACTATATAGTAATGCTCGACATTTTTGATTAGCATTCTCATATGCTAAGTGTCATTTTAGGACTTCTTGAGTGGTTGGGTCTTGAACCTGTCTTTGGATTGTTTCACATAATCTCCCAACAAAATCAAAGTATGGTTCATCACGACCCTGGTAAATTTTCGTATAGCTACCTAGAAATTCTGGGTCGGAACCTACTCTTTCCCACGCTTTTAATGCTGTCTCCCGAACAAATTTTAAAATAGGTTCAGGTAATGTCGCTTGTTTTGCTTTCTTTTGCCATTCACCTTCACCTTTTAGCATGGCAAAAGTTATAGTATGGCCTGATTCCTTTTCTCTTAAAGTGTCAATATTCCGGTTAACCCCATCTGCATACCACATTTGCCATTGCATGTACTGTGATTTGTTTAGACAAGTATGGGCTACCATTTCAAAGTCTGCCAATACCCACTGACTATTTTCGCTCCAATCAGCTAAATATTTTAAAGTATAAGGACTTGATATTCCAAACCTGTCACAAGCCTTCCTAAATGGGGTTATTGACTCAATTTTTAAGTCTTCATGAATCGGTTTTACTGGTTTTACTTTATCTTTAGATTGGTCATGAGAAAGATTGCTGCGCTTTGCTCTTTGATTCAAGCTAACCTGTTCCTCCCGTTCTTCCTCATCAGAGCTTGTAGTATCTGGCAGAGGAACATCTACCCCATTGAGGGTATTAACTCTGGGGAGATTTTCAGCTTGGGAATTTGCCTCCTCTGGGTTTTCCTGTTCCTCCTCTGAGTTATCAGCCACATTAGAATTCTTTTTAGATTTTTTTTGCTGGGAATGTATACACCTTTTTCAAGTCTACAGCCTTGGGGTTGTTTGTGAAAGGCTTTTAGTTGGTTCACGCCTCAGTATTGGGTATGCGCTAGGTCCTGATTGATAAGTTATGAAATCAGAAATCTCCCTGCATAACACATCCATTTCTTGGTTTAAGTTTTCAAGTTTCCTATATATTTCTTCCTTTTGTTCTTTCAATCTTATGTGTAACTTCCAAACCTCCTCTTTCTGTCCATCTATTCTATCTCTCTGTTTGTCAATTTCTTCCTCTAAGATAGTGCTGATTTTATTGATATCCTTCTTCTGCTCTTCAAACTTTACTTCAAATTTTAAATCTTGTTTAATAATTTTACTTTCCTGTTCTTCTAATTTTTCTTTGAATTTTAAATCCTGTTCTTCTAATTTTTCTTTGAATTTTAAATCCTGTTCTAATTTTTCTTCAAATTTTAAATTCTGTTTAATAATTTTACTTTCCTGTTCTTCTAATTTCTTTTCAAATTTTAAACTCTGTTTAATAATTCTGTCCTCAAGCTTTAAGACCAGTCTATCTGTAGTTTTACGATCCTCACTTATTTCTTTAATAGCTGAGTAAACCTCGTCCCTTAAGATTGCATTCAATTTATTTCTCTCTTCCCTCTCTCTATTAAACATTGTCCTTACACAAAGGTACAGTTTAAAAATCGCAAGGACCCAGATGATTTGTGAAAAGATAGAGTAGTTCTCAGAAAGGAACTTTATAGACTGGGCTATGTATGGTTCTGAGCCAATAAAAGATACAATGTATCTATGCCATGAGATATCCATCATTTTACTCACGGTTCGGAGGCAGATGATCTCTGTCCGATGATAATTAGACCAGGCGATGTTCGTGGTGCCCACGCCAGGGATGCCAAATGTCGGGGCGCTCCGCTGGGGTCCCCGACAGTGCCGGGAAGCGAGTTCCCTTCTACCTCCGAAGCCAGCGAGGAACGGATGAAAACTCAGGAATCCGATGCAGTTTTAAAAGGCTTTACTTATCACAGGTTCAGGCATACAAATCAGCAAAAGGAAAAACCCGATGCTTAGGATTCCAGGCTAGAACCCCAGCCACGTGTAGGCCAAGATGGCGACCACCACGTGTAAAAGCTTCCAAGGGGAATAAACGCTCACAAGGAGAGATCCCACAAGGAAGAAGGAAGGGAGAGGCGGGAACCGGCTAGTTTATATCCCTGTAACTCAGACCTTCCTCCCACTGTTATGGAAAGCAGGGAGGGTCCAATGCCCTTAGGTAATCCCTCCCTGCACCTCACCTAGGGCCTTTACTGTGCTAATGTTTTGAGCCGAAATCTGCTTGGGAATGCCTTTGTAGTGTAGAGAAGGGGGTTTCTGAGATGGCATGTCTCTGTACCAAAGACCAACACCAATGCCAGTTAAATATTTCTCCAAGCCTTCACAAGTCTCCTCTACTTCATTGTAGTTTTATATTTTAGTTGCCTTTGAGTATATCAGGGAGCCATGCTTGTTTGCTTGGAAGCAAACAGCATTTCTCTCTGGTCTAATTACTTAGGTGTCCTACGTGGCCAGGCTAATATGCTGGTAAGATCTAGCTAGTCCCACGATGATTGTGGTAGCATGGGAGAATATTTATACCAGCTAGTACAGCATACATGGTCAGATAAGCTGCCACATTTAGACTACCCCCTTATGTATGGAGTGATTTGCGGGAGGCAATCCAGAGCAGATGCAGCAGCCCTTAGGAGTCCTGCAACACCCAGCGATGCTCAGGGGTTACTTCTGGCTCTGGAATCACTCCTGGCACTGCGTGGGAGACCATATAGGATGCCGGGGATCGAACCCAGGTTGGCTGCCTGCAAGGCAAACGCCCTACCTGCTGGACTATAGCTCCAGCCCCACATAGGCATATCATATTTTTTAAGAATTTTATTTATTTGTTTAATTTTTTTAAACATTTTATTATACCACCGTGAGATATACAATTACAACGTTGTTCACGCTTGGGGGTTTCGGTCACACAGTGTTCCAGCACCCGCCCTCCACCAGTGCCCCTCAGCCACCACCCATGTCCCCAATTCCCTCCCCCTCCCACATCCTGCCTAAATGGCAGGTTCTTTATCTCCTCTCCTCTCCCTCTCTCTCTCCTCCTTCTCCCCCACATTGTGGGTCGCACTCACGATACACTTAGAAGCCATCATTTGCATTTTTTGTCTGTATTTAATGCTCAGTTCTATGTTAGTATCAGAACTTTAGACATTTATTCACACATGTTCCCTTCTCTATCTAAACTAACCTCTGACTTCCACATACTTGTGGTAATTTCCACTTTCGGTAAGATCACCTAGTATATTTATGTCATGCAAATAAATGCAGTCATTCTATGTCTCTCTCTTTCCTTCTGACTAATTTCACTCAACATGATTCTTTCCATATCCATCCATTTATAGGAAAATTTCATAACTTCATTTTTTCTGACAGCTGTATAGTATTCCATTGTATATTTTTTTAAAATCAAACACCTACTAGGTAGATATACTTGTCCAATTCCCTCTATGCACATGTGATCTACACTCTCACAGGTTTTCTAAAGGATGGGAATAATGGTTTCAGGATTAAGGGTTTGACAAATCTTAAGCGTCACTTCAGGAGAACCTAACAGTGGTCTTGAAATTTTTTGCCAGTGTTGTACCTGTCAGACACCAATAGACTTATTTCCAACACACCAAACTTGAATGGAAATCTGGTCTTCCAGTGGCTGTCCTAGGATGGGTTTTTGTGAATTCCTTTCCCCAAGGGCAGTTGCTGAACAGGGCCTACCCTGCTCCACACCGTAACAATGTTTAGAAAAGTAGGCTATAGATCTAGGAGTTGCCCCCAGTTTGGGTTTAACGGATGTAGCATTGCTGCTGTAAGGGAGTTTGGTTTCAGTCCGACGATGAATACAGAGGTTGATTGGTTGCTGTGAGAACTGTGGTCAATAAAGCAAGTTACAAAAGCAAAATAAACGGATTCATGCTTATGCTGTTTTATGTACATGGAGAACAGTTGGCTTGTGGTTATGAGATACAACAGGATTGGGGGGATAATGATTCCAGGAGCTAATCAGGTTGTTATGACCTTCACTTGTTGATGAGATATACCTTACCCTGAAAACAATAGAAAGGAGTTTTCTTCCTGATGACATGCTATGAAATAAAGAAAAACAGGATTCCTTCTGTTGGGCGAACCTTAGTTCAACACTCCTTGCTTCTCGTAGATATAAGATAGACGGTTTTTCTAGATTTGGTATTGCAAAAACTGCAACTGGAACAAAATAATCTTTACAAGTTTGAAATACCACTTGAAAGCTTTTAGTTTCTTCTGGGGGCTCAAATATCACCATCCTTAAGTGCCTCAGAAATATATTTTGCTCTAATGCCATAGCTGGGTTTCAATGTCTGCAAAATCCTGGCATTCCCAAGAAATCCTAGAATGCTTTCTGGTTGGAGGTGCTGTCAGTTTAAGAAAACTTCTTTAGGGTCCTTTGGACAGAGATCAGCCTTGAAGAGTAAGTACATATACCAAATGTTTTACCTTGTGTTGGGCACTTTGTACCTTGGGGGGGGGGGGGGGGGGCTTTTTATCATCATTCCCCAGGAAGTTTAACATCTCTGGAGAGCTAGAATCTGATTTATCTGAAAGGGATGTTATTGAGTCTGTTTTTTTTTTAATTTTCCACATTTACTTACCAAATTGTTTGCTTTTAACAAGCTTGACTAGTCATTTTGCATACAGTATGACTAGAGAATTGTCTGTTTGTCGTATTCCAATATTTGCAGAAAGAAATTTGAATAAGGACATAGCAGACGATTTTTTATCAATAAAGTCATTAATATTTTTGTTTGTCATGTCAGGATTACCCAGGCTTGACCAATTCAAGGATGAGAAATGGTGGTTAATACAGGCACTAGAGGAGGTCAGAGGACTCCTCAGACCTTCTTTCTTTCAGTAGCAGTTTATCCCAATCACCCCATTCAGGGTTAGGTGATTCCTGGTTTCAGGGCATTTTTCTTGAGGTTGAGATCAGGGCCCTGGCAGTAATCACAGGTCTGGAAATTGTTTTCCATGGCAGAGATTATTTCAGTTTTTCGTCAGCCACCTTCACTTGGGGTTCCCTTAGACTTGCTGGGCAGGAATAACAAAAAGTGTTGATATTGGGCCTGTATTTGTCATTTAAACTGATCATTTTCTGGAATATGGCTTTGGAGTCTCATTACTGGTTCTTATAATTTCCTATGGGTGTTAGTAGCAGACCCTACTGATGTTGGTGGGCTCTCATGGGCGGCTTACGTTGGGTGGGAAGGAGAGATATGGTCACTTTACAACTATGACTTCTGCCACCCCTGGACCCCCTGGACTGACTAGGGCTGACAGGTTCTGCAATGAAGACCTGGTCCAGAGCCCTGCCAGTGCAACCAAGTGGCTGTCAAGACACCTGATGTCTTCTTGGTCTTCTATGAACAGGAGTTAAGATTTCACCACCCGAGATTTCTCTGGGAGACAGGGACTCAGGCTGGAGAGAGGAATAGCTCTTTGCAGAAAAAAGATTGTCAGTCGTAAGCCTTACCCAGGGTTTTACAAGGTTCTTTGTCTTCCATGCAGAAAAGAATTTCAGGAGGAGACACACAGTGAAATAAAACAGATTTTATTTGGAGATTTTTAGAAATGGGAGGAGGTGATGAGAGACAGAGTATACATCTCAAGAGAGAAGATGCAGGCACCACATGTGCTCAGCCATGTGAGATAAAGCAGGGTCCTCTGGGCAGACTAAGGACTGATAAAGTCTTCAATGAGCCCCTGCACGGTGTGGGCCTAAGCCCCACCAGCCCCACGAGGTGGCCATCAAGCCACACCTGATGTTCACTTGATCTCTAGGCTCAGGAGTTGATCCCCAACACCCGAGATTTCTCAGGGGAGCCACAAACTCAGGCTGGAGCGAGGAATTGCTCTTTGCAGGAAAGGGAAGTCAGTCCTAGGCCTTACCCAGGGTTTTCAAAGTAGAGTCTTTGGCTTTTTCATAGGAAAAGAATTTTCAGGAGTAGACGAGCAGCGAAGTAGAACAGATTTTGTTATGGAGGTTTCAGGACAGGGAACGAGGAGAAAGAAAGTACTAGGTAACATGCTCAAGGGAGGAAGAGGGCTACTCTGAGGGCAGAGAGCCTTAACTGATTTTCAAATGGGTTTTTATCCCCTTGGTCTGGAATACTCTTGGGCTAGAATGCTCTGGAATCGTTTGCAGGCTGGGTCATTGAAGGTTAAGGGCTGGGATGAGAAGGTTGATCCAGCTTCCTCAGGGTCTATTGCTGATGAGGGTCTTATCAAGTGTCAGTTCCTGGTTCCTAAAGGTGACTGAACAGCCTTAGATTTATTCCCAGAAAATTCATTGTCATGCAGGCCCCCTGCCTTCCTGCCTACATCAAAGATGGCTTTTATAATCTTCTCAGCCTGGAATGTTTTGATGTTTTCTGTGGGCTGGGCTACTCAGAGTCAATCAGATCAAGGGCTGGGCAGAAAGGGTTGATCACACTAGGAGTGGGCAGAGTGGGTTAACCGGGTTTCCTCAGGGTATGCTTTTGGTGAAGTTATTATCAGGCCTTGATTCTTTATCCACAAGGTGGGTCTGGACTAGCCAAGGGCTAGTAGATCTATTCCCCAGAAAGTTCATTGCCATGGGGCTCTTCCCTTATCTTTCTGCCTACATTACTACTCCAGATAGGGGAGACTTCTTTTCTAGATTTACCCAAGCATTCACTGGGCTCTTTTCTGTTCTTAGTTTCCTTTTCACTTTAGAGACTGCTGCTAGTAAGAAAGCAAAAAATATGGAAATTTCAGCCTCAGTTACTAAA
Source organism: Cryptotis parvus (assembly GCA_021461705.1). NCBI lineage: Eukaryota > Metazoa > Chordata > Mammalia > Eulipotyphla > Soricidae > Cryptotis > Cryptotis parvus. The sequence continues at coordinate 21,734 of JAJIBD010022218.1, read as the reverse complement.
TACTCCCCTTAAAGGTGCTTAGGAAAGACACTGAGAGGAGAAAACAGTAACAGTATTAAACCTCATTCTCGTTACCTGAAGGAATGGTTTGATGCTCTTTATGTTCCTGGAGGGAGTAGAGGCCCTTGGGCTATACTAGCACTTGAAGGGGACAAATGGTGATGTTACTGTCACCCACTGGAGCAAATCAATTAAAAACAGGAAGACAAGTGACAGGTGATACCGAAACAGCTATTATTGCCATGAAACATCAACACTTATACTAAAGATGTCAAAAAGTGAGAAAGGTAAATGTTTTACTTTTATTCATAATCACATGAGATTATCTACCTCTTTTTTTCTTATAAGTTGAGAGAAAAGTTGAAAACTATCCAGGTAAAACACACCATTTAACAACAAAAGTAAATGTGTGTAATCAATTTAGTCCCATATTGAAAGCCTTGACTCCTTGTAACTTTTTTTTTTTTTTACTATAATAACTTCCTACTCTGCAATATAGAGCTCTAGGTAGGAATTGAGATTCTACTGAAGCCAGAACACAGTCTTAACTCTAGGCAAAATAAACACAGACAGCAAAGTCTAGTGAGAAGAAATGTAGTGCAGAACACTTTTCTAACTGGATCTAGTAAAGGGATTTTATAAAGCCAGAACTGCAGGGCCACGGGGTAGCTATGCAGAGGTCTAGGCGCATGCTGCAGAGATGCCTGCGATGGAAAGCAAGGGTCAGTGATGGCGGCATTTTCTCAAAATGACTCTTATATAGATTTGGAGGGCAGGAATCCCTACCAGGTACGAATGGGTTTGAGGTTCTTGATCAGATATGTGACTCACCACTTCTGATACAGGTGGGCCCCACAGGTGGCTTATGTGGAGGTGAGAAGGAGAGAGAGAGATGGTCACTTTCTCCCCAGCCATCTCTGCCACCCGGGACCCGCTGTACAGGCTTAGGACTGATAAAGTCTGCCATGAGCCCCTAGAGGCGTGGGTCTGACCCCCCATCAGCCTCAAGAGGTGGCGGTCAAGCCACACCTGATGTCCGCTTGATCTCTAGGCACGAGAGTTGATCCCCACCACCCGAGATTTCTTGGGGAGACACGGACTCAGGCTGGAGAGAGAGGAATTGCTCTTTGCAGGAAAGCAAAGTCAGTCCTAGGCCATAGGCAGGGTTGCCTCAGGGTTCTTGTCTTCCTCGCAGAAAAGGAATTTTCAGGAGTCAACGAGCAGTGAAGCTTTACAGATTTTGTTGAGGTTTTAGAAAAGGGAAAGGGAAGAGAAAGTAAGAGAGAGAGAGAGTACACATCTCAAGAGGGGAGATGCGAGCGACATACATTCCCAGGCACCACATGTGCTCGGCCACATGGGCTCAGGCAACATGTGACCCCAGGCAGCATGTGCACACCATCCTTTGATCAGGACGGCTTTTGTAGATTTCTCCCCAAATTACTCCCATATGGGGCTTCAACCCAGTTGCTAGGGCCATTTCCAAGGGGAGTAGACTTTGGGAGTGATCTTTGAAAAAATCTCCTTTTCTAGACCTCTGTTCCTGCTGGATCTTCTGTCCTGGAATGTAACCTGATTAGGAGCTGGGCTGAGACAGGTTGATCCAAATTCCTTAGGGTCTGCTGAGGGTCTTATCAAGTCTTCATTCCTGGTTCCAAAAGGTGATAGCCTAATGGTGACAGTTTGTTGCCATGCAGGGCCCCCTCCTGTCTGCCTGCCTACATCACTTTCTGCCAGAAGGTGTTTCTTCACCTGCTGTGTCGGGGTTGAGGGCAGAGAACTTTGATGGAGACATTCAACTCAAGAATTAGCATGCCACATTCAAGCTTTGCAGTGTCAGGGTATTTTGTGAGTATCTCCTTTTGTACACTTTAAGGGATTGATGTTACAGTCATCACTGGCTGAACCAGCTTCAATTAGAAGGGACTGTGAATTCATCAGGAGAACACTTAAGGGCTGACCTTGTTGGGTTCTGAGCTGCTAGCCTTAGGGTCCAGCACTTTCCATCCACAAGACCCTAAGGACAGGACCCAGAAATGGTCCCTGCCCATATTGTTACACCCCAAACATCTGTACTTATCTGAGCTGAGGTGAGGCAGAATGTGTCTGGTCTTATGACCTCTGACCGCAGGAATATGTAAATCAATGATCGCTATCTTTCAAATGTTACCTTGCAAATGCTAAATCTGTGATTGTCATTCCTTGCAAATATTTTTATCTGCTACGATGAGCTTGCAAATGCCCTGTGATGTGTGCTTGTACCCCCTCTGCCCAAATATTGTATAAAGGGCTTAAACTGTGTTCAGTAAATCCAGTGCTGCTATAGCACTAAATTTAGCAGTAAATCCCCGCTGCATCGGTGTCTTCTTTCTTTCCTTTCTCAGCAGCAGTGGCAAGGCAGAGTTTCTCCCAAGTCTATCCCTCTTCTTTTTCCGCAGGGATGAAGTCCGGCAGGATTTAAGTCTTCCTCATTTCTCCCTGGGGCTGCTGGCCAGGGCCCCCGACACAACCTGAGTATGGGAATTTCCAGCAACACTCTGTTCCTTCGTTTCTTTTTTTGCTTTAGAGACTGCTCCTACTAAGAAAGCAAGAACATGGAAAATTAAGCTTCAATTCCTAAATTCTCCCTAAAAGATGCTTGAGAAAGACACTGATAGCGCGAAAGCCTCAGGCTCAGGGTTTACCTGTCAGCTGCACTTTAGCTTCAGTTCTCACCTCTCCCTCAGGGAGGAAACTCCCAGCCCAGGGAACTTACTGTCTATTCGCTAAGCTAATGAAACTGCTGAAACCGGAGGAGGAAGTATTGGGGGCAGGGGAGAGTCACTTTAAATACAAGCTGCTGGAAAGAGCCACCTTGGCTTCAGATATAACTAAAGAAAAAAAAAAAAGGATAGGTTGAAACATGTGGGTAAGGACTTTAATTCACATTTACAGACTATATTGCTATTCTGCCTAATCCATGGGAATACAGGCTACTTTCAAATAACTTTGTTCACATCATTTTGTCACCAAGTTTCTGTGCTAATTTAGTTTTAAGAAAAATAAGTTTTTTCTAAAAAGTGTGAAGACTTGTTTGTTTCATGGTACTCCTGTAATATCTGTGATTTCCTAGAAGTCAGAATTCTGAGGATGAAACTCTTGAAGACTGCTATGTTCTGATTAATTCACAATGTGGAGCAAATTTTCTTATCAAATAGAGTGCGTGTAATAAGATCTTCAATTGTGAACATTCTGAAGTCATTTTGCAATTTAGAAAATTGTGCCAATGCCCTTGTGTTCAGAGAGGTCTGTAGCTCTAGCTCTGATCCTCCTTTTCTGGATCGCTCTTCTTAGCATGTGCCCTTGTATCTTTTATTTTGTGTCTTTATACTGCTTTTATTTATTAATGAATCGAGGTAGGATGAGTTTTAAAAGTTAAAATGTTCATATGATTTGGTGACCAAAAGAAAAATCTTCACTACCACTGAATTACTGAATATCACCTCCTCCACCATTACTGACCACCCTCGTAACTTCAGCTCTCCTATCAAGCATCTAAAGGTCTATTTCCTTTGGGCATGTTTCATATGCCTGCTTATTTCTGTATATACCACATATGACTGGGGTCACCTGGTATTGGTTTCTATCTTTCAGTCCTCTTTCAATTATTTGACACTCTCCAGTTCCATTTATTTTGTAACAAATGGCAAATTTTAGTCCTACTATACCTAAGTAATGTTCCATTCTCTTTCTCTCTTTCTCTGTTTATATATACACAAATAGGGGAAATTAGGGTTAAGTTCCTAAATACTCCCCTAAAAGGTATTTGGAAAGACACTGATAGCACTAAGGCCTCAGGTTCAGGTTTTCCTCATAGAACTGCACTTTAGCAGACTATAGAATTTATCCACTATAGAATTCCACAAATTCTTTATCTATTTATCTTTCATTGGCCACTTGGACAGTGTCCAAATTTTAGCTATTGTAATTAGTGCTGCCATGAGCATAGGCATGAATATATTCCAAACTAGTGTTCTTGTGTTCTTGGTAAAAATGCCAAAGGAAAAAAAAGCTGGACAATATGAGATTTTAATTTTTAATTAATTGAAGCAAAGTCATAGAGTTTCCATAGTGGACATACCAGTTTGCATTTTCACCAACAATATATGAGTGTTCCATTTTCATCATATTCCTCTTGCTAGTTTGTTCTTTTCTGATCTTTATAGTGGCATTGGTGGGTGGGCATTGGGCTTGGGCTATAAATGTGGTGTCCAGCATTTACAGTTGGCTCTAGACTTGGAACCTCTCCCATTGGTGTTCTGTCTACGGTCAGCCACACATGAGGCCAGGGCCTTACTCCTGTTCTGTCTCTGCTGTCTCTGGTCCTTGTTTCTGATTCTTTGAATATAGTCCAGGCAATTCTCATTGATGTGAGGTGATATCTCAATGATGTTTTGCTTACCATTTTTCTAATTTTCAGTAATTCAATGATAGTGAAGATTTTTATTTCTTTTTTTTTTCCTTTTTTGGGTCACACCCAGCAATGCTCAGGGGTTACTTCTGGTTATGCACTCAGGAATACTCCTGGCAGTGCTTAGGGGACCATATGGGATGTTCGGATCAAACCCAGGTCAGCTGTGTGCAAGGCAAATGCCCTACCTGCTGTGTTATTGCTCAGGCTCCTGAAGATTTTTCATATATTATCTTTTTCTTATTTTTTTTAATGCATATACCTGTTGGCCATTTCTGTGTTATCTGAGGTTTTCATTTGCTTTGTTGAGAAATATCTGCATAGCTCTTCTCCTCATTTTTATGAGGTTGTTTATTCTTACTTTGTTGTGTTTTTATATACCATAGCCCATTTTCAGAAGTAGGTTGCATTAATATTTTCTCTTTTTTAAGTAGAATGTCTTTTTTTTTCAGTGATTTTTTTTTTACAGTACAAAAGATTTGAATTTGAAACAGTTCCATTGGTTTATTTTTATTTTTTATCCAATGACTTGAATTATTGAAGCTGGCATTATGAAGGGTTTTCTCCTATGCTTTATTTAATGTGTTTTATGGACCCAAGTGTAATATATAAACCCTTAATCCCATTTGAATTCACGTTTGTGCTTGATGTGAGACAGTGATCCATCCATTGTAGGTAGTTTACATGTGGCTAACCAGTTTTCTCTTTAGCATTTACTAAGGAGACTTTGTATCTCTATTTCATATATCGTGAATGTTGGTTTTCCTAAAATTGTTCTAAGTATTCTTGATCTTACTTGGTTTGGCTTAAATTTAAATCTAATAATAAATTGTTGAAAAGCTGCCTTTATGGGGACAAGTCATTAAAGCTCTTGGGGCCCTGATTTTTCCATTAAGCAATGAATCTGAAAATTCAAGACTAAGATTTAATATCAAATTAAAGAAATCTAAGATTCATTTTTTTCCTCACAGGTATCAATTAAACAATCCTAAAGAATCCTAAACAATGTCTGAGTCTTTGGAGTCACTTTCAATGTCCTGTATACTGTAATACAGATTACTTTATCTTGAACATATGTTTCTTTTCCTTTTTTTTTGTTGTATATAGATAAATTGAAATTCCACATCTACTTAGGATTTTCTGTGCTCTTCAGTTTTGTGGCTTTTTGTCCTATTTTTTTCATCATCACCATAAGATGGATTATTAGACGAATGAAAACACATGCTCGACTACCTGGAAAAATAACTATGAACATATCCACAAACATGCTTGCTAGTTAAACAAAATTCTATCTTGAACTATGATCTAGAAATGACTTCAATAATGTACATTATTATGAATACAACATTACTCGTGCTGGTTGCACTTAGCACAGTTTCCAGTAACATGATATTTCTGTCTTACCAGGATAAATCCAGCAAACATCTAATTTCCTGTCATTTCACATGTAGACTTTTGCATTTTGCATGGTTCAGAGAAAACACCTTAAAAATGTCACCTCCGTGGCTCTGTCATGGCTCTGTGCACACTCTCCCTCTGTATCACACATCCCATCTCTCCAGGATGAAGTGTGATATCCAACTTGTTATTTGGCAGAAAAATATAGTCCTCAGTCGAGCATCTGAATATAAAGACAGTTTTTCTGTCTTAACTGCTCAGCAGAATTAAATATTAAAAAGAAAGAAAGTCACCTTGCAATCGAACAAAGGAATTCACATCTCTGTTTGCAAAGTCATTGGAGGAAAGGGAATCACTGTTCTGTCATTTTAGTCACAGAGGCTTTGGGCACTGTTTTAAAGGCAATATATAACTCCTGCTAATATATGGGGGAATCCACTACAATGAAAACAATAACAGAAACAAGACAAAACTAGAAACAAACAGGGACTGCAGTCATCACACAGTAGGTAACACATTATGCCTTGCATTCTGCTGACCCGGGCTCCATCCTTACCTCATCTATGTAAGGGTGAGTCAGCCAGAAGTGATTTCTGAGCACAGAGTGAGGAGGAAGAACATTATTATGAATGAGCAATTCATAATGTTAAAACCAATGGAACTGTTTCAAACCAAAACACAGAAATATATAAATAGAAACCGACAGAAAGAGTTCTCAAGACCCTGAACTGCTGGGGAGTTCACTGAGTTTCATTTGACAGGTTAACATCTGTTCCTACCACAGACCCACTCAGCTTGAGGCTGCCTGCCTATAGCTACATCACTCACATCAATGTTCATCCCTGTGGAGTAGAATTGGAGGCGATTCTTCTAATAGGTCAGGCACCTCATCTAAGAAAAGACTAGGTATCCTCAGCGGACATGGTGAGGCGCCAGCACTATCGCCATGAAGCCCTGGTTTATTTCCTCTTCTGCCCCTTCTGCCCTATGTCTGTCCTTCCGGTTCTCTTCAGTTCTTCTATCTAGGTTACTGCCCACTGAGTCAGTGTGTCACTGTCCAGTGCCTAGCTTTGATGCACTAAGGTTTTTCTCTGGTCATTGTCATCCTTGTTCAGAGGTGGCCTTAATTCACAGAGCAACAGATAAGTCAGATCGTGTCACTGTTCCCATACTGAGTATAGTCCTGAAGCAGGGGCTCACGGCTACTGAGCACTTACCTGCCCAAACATGTGTTCTCTCTTTATTTGGACTTGGTTTGATCCATTTGTCAGGGATGCCAACAGCTGTAAGTTTTGCTACCTGGTCTCCTGGACTTTCTGGAAGCCTTCCTACAGTCAGATCAAACCAGCTGCCGGCTTGGCACCCCCAGCCCCCCACCCCCACACCCCGACTGACTCCCTCCAGTCTCTCCTTATCACTTTTCCTTGCTCCTTTCAAAATGCAAAGATTGACTGAGATTCAAGAGGTTTCAAATACATTTGATTGAATTACCAGAAAGTTTTTCAATATATTGCATAGATAATTTTCAGCTCTTTTATCTTTAACTCCTTTTCCTTTAAAGTAATGTTACCAATTAGAAATCATAATTTTTTTTCTACTTATATCAACCCAAAAGGCCATTTTAGAAAGATAACTCATGACTCGAAGAGTCAGTATTACTAACTTTGGTGGCTTGCTATTTTCTGATATTTCAGGGCTAGGCTTCAACTCAAGACCTTTGTGACATTGTCACACAGGAGCCAGCAGGTCTATACACCACGTGCATTTCCCCTGCAACATAGAATTATATACTTAATAAAACTCAGCTCCTACAGTGAAACAAATGCACTCACAGATCAGGTTTCTTACGTCGCGTTAACCTTTTATGAGATCTAAATCACCCAGCATGAAGATGTTTTGTTTTTCTCTGAAAATCTTTTTAAAGGCTGAGTAAAAGAAGCTGGGAATTTGTGTAAAAATAGAAACAAAATATTCTTTTTCTGAAAACAAATCTTTATTTCTAAAGATTTATTTCTAAATAGAAATATATTTCTAAATATATTATGAGATTCATACAGAATTTGCAAAATTTCAAGTAATTTATTCTTTTTGCTTTTTTACTTTTTTTTAAATTTTTTATTATACCACAGTGAAACATACAATTACAAAGGTGTTCATAATTGGTTCTTGGTAATACAGTATACCAGCACCCATCCCTCCACCAGTGCCCCATTTCCACCACCAATGTACCCCCCCCCTCCCCGCCCACCCCCATGCTGCCTTAATAGCAGGTACCCCAGTTTCCTCTCTTTCTCTCTCTGTCTCTCTCTGTCTCTGCATCTCTCTCCCTCTTATTTTATACATTGTGGCTAGCCCTGCAGATATTTAGAGTTTATCACTTAAGTCTCTTTGTGTATATTCAATGGTGAGTTTTAATCTGCCATTACCATTTCCCACATTTAGTAAAACACTGGTATCTATTTATGTCGTATTAATGAATGCAGTCATTCTATATCTGTCCTTTTCGTTCTGACTAATTTCACTCAGCATGATAGTCTCCATGTCCATCCATTTGCAGGTAAATTTCATAATTTCATCTTTTCTGACAGCCGCATAGTATTCCATAGTGTAGATGAATCACAGTTTCTTTAGCCAGTCCTCTGTTCTCGGGCATTTAGGTTGTTTTCATATTCTAGCTATAGTGAATAGCGCAGAGATGCTCCCTGGGGTGTGCGGCTGGCGGGGCGGGCTCCTGGGCCGTGGTAGAGCCCCAGGTCTCGGCAGAAGGTGGAACTACAACCCCCAGAAGTCCGAGCGGAACCGGAGTAAACAGTTATTTTGAACTCTCACACCGGCCTGACTCCACCTCAGGTAACCTACCTCCCTGGGGTGTGGCTGGCTGGCGGCGGCCGCTAATCGCGGCAGCTTATTAATAGAAAAACTAGGAAATTCAACACCAAGGGAAGGTAATACCCTCAAGAAAAAAGAAACAGTACACCAGAGGAATCTATCCCTGAACACTACAACACCATGGGGGAAACAACGCCAGATCCCCAGCTCGAAGAACAGATGAAGGAATCGACCCTGAAGATTCAAAAAAGAATACAGATGTGTATGATCTCTCTGACAATGAAATCAGAGAAGAAATTGGTAGGATGTTTAAGGAGCTCAACGAAAAAATTGAGCAGATGTCCAATAAAATAAAGGAGAACATAAACGAAGCAGTTGAAAGGGCTGTCAATAAACTACGGGAGGAAATGAGAGCAGAAATGAGAACCATGCAAATAGAAATATCATCGCTTAAAAACTCAGTAGACGAGATGAAAAACACAATCGGGGATCTGAATAGTAGGATGACAGCAGCGGAAGAGAGAATCAGTGAGACTGAAGATGAGCTGCAGAAAGCACTCAGAGATCTACATAAGATGGAAAAAGACCGGATAATGGATCAGCAACGAAACAGAGAACAATGGGATGAAGCCAGGCGGAACAACATAAGAATCATAGGAGTCCCAGAGGGACAGGAAAGTAACTCCAAGGAAATTAAAACAGTTAAAAACATCCTGGCTGAAAAGTTCCCGAGTTAAAGGGACGAAGGCATCCAGATCCAAGAAGCCCGGCCGCGTACCAGCAAGAAGAGACCCCAATAGAAAGACCCCAAGACACATCCTAGTCAAAGTAATGGATGCCATAGACAGAGACATAATTCTCCAAGCAGCAAGATCAAAGAAGGAAATTGTATACAAAGGAGCATCCATTCGACTTTCAGCAGAATTCTCAGAAGACACCCTCCAAGCCCGAAGGCAGTGGTGGGATATAGTAAAAAAACTTAATAAAATGAATGCCTCAGCACAGCAAGAATTCTTTTTTTTTTTTTTTAGTGATTAAACATGTATTTATTTTAGTTCAGTTAAAACATACATTGTTTCATTGAAACGGTGTAGCACTTTGCCAACAAATCATACTGAATTGTTTGCAGCACCCATCCCGCCACCAGTGCCCATCTCCCACCACCAACGTCCCCGGTTCCCTCCCCCTCCCCCAGCCCTGCTCCATGGCAGGTTCTTGATTTCTTTCCATTTCTCTCTCTTTCTCTTTTCCTTCCCTCCAGACTATGGATTACAGAACATACATTAAAGGGTTGTCATGTGTATCTTTTTGCCTCTATTTAATGTTCAGTTCTAGGTTGGTATTAGTACCCTCAACAATTGTTAGCACACTGTTCCATTTCTGTCTTACCTAGCCTCTGAATCCCACACGTTTGTGATAATTTCCACCTTTGACAGGACCTCCTGATATATGTTTCACTTGATCTTGGATATTGGTATCATAATATGTACCTATATATTTATGTTATGCAGATAAATGCAGTCATTCTGTATCTGTCTCTCTCCTTCTGGCTAATTTCGCTCAACATAATCTTCTCCATGTCCATCCATTTATAGGCAAATTTTATAACTTCATTTTTCCTAACAGCTGCATAGTATTCCATTGTGTAGATGTACCAAAGCTTTTTATCCAGTCATCAATTTTCGGGCACTCTGGTTGCTTCCAGATTCTGGCTATTGTGAATAATTCAGCAAGAATTCTTTATCTGGCTAAACTCTCGCTCAGATTTGAAGGACAGATATACAACTTCTTGGATAAACAACAGCTTAGGAACTTTGTAAAATCAAAACCAACCTTAAAAGAAGGACTGAAAGATCTACTATAAGACGAGACATAACCCAAAAAGAACAACCCGAGAGACCGAAAAACACATAGCAGAAACACTATCTGTACTTCTTTATTCATCTCTGCGCTTTTTTTACTTTTTGAACAACACCTGGAGTTTCTCAGGAATTAAGCCTGTTTCTATACTCAGCGATCACTTGTAGCCAGTGCTCAAGGTGCTAGATGTGGTGCCCAGGATAGGAATCTAACCTGGTTAGCCATGTCAAAGACAAGCACCACACTCATGACACTGTTTCTTCAGAAACCTTGACTGCGCGATGTAAAGTGAACTATTCTCCTTACATTGTTTTTTATTCATATACTGCATGTCCAATAAGTCAATATACTCAAATTTTAGAGTTTCTTAGGCTGTTCCCCATTCTCACCACAACAAATCACACAAATTAATATTCATTGGATATTAGTTTTATGTGACCAAACAACTTTGATGGCAATAGACATAAGCTTTATGAATATTGGTGGGAATAGTCTAAAAACTGAATACTTTACATTTATTGGTTTCCCAAAAAATTCTATAGGCTATGTTGGAACAAAAAAGATATATGCATTTTATAAAGTTAAACAATGATTATTTTTTTTCTTCAATCTTTATATGCTATTTTTATTTAGTTTTTTTTTTTTTTCAAAGTAGAAACAGTTTGAAATCTGTCAGCTGGTAGACAGTAGAGGTTTAGGAGTAACCATTGAACACAAAGCCAGAAATAAACCCTGAACACCACTGGTTAGAGCCTCCAGGTAAAAATCAAAAGCTGATCAATTTGCAATGCATTCCTTTTTAATTCTATTTTTATATCATTTCTAGAAATATTATCCAGCTGATGATCACAAAAAATATACTATTAAAATTGAAGTTAAAAGCTGTATCTTTTAATCTTAATTAGTCTTCATGTTTTTATCAAAAATTTCATCTGGATGATGATAAGAAGAACCAGAGTACAAGCTTTAAAATGTTTGAGTAATGGATATTACTACTATAATTTTGGCACACAGAAATTCAATTTATGTAGAGCACTTGAAAAAAAGGGATATAAATCACAGCTAGCAATAAATATATTAATATTTATTTGTTTATATATCCACTATTGAGAATAAAGGATTAATAAGAGAACAGTTCTATCCTTACTGAGTTATTTGGTGGAGGTGGGCATAAAAACAAAAAGTTCACTTAAAAATCTGATTTTGGTGCTATCAAACAAGATTTACCAAGATGTTTCTCAAAACTCATGAAAAGGATAAACTTTCAATCTAGGAAAAGAGATTTCATGAACAAGTAAGTTTGAAATTGTGATAGTAAACACACATATACATAAAATTATTTTAGGATTGTCATATTTCATTTGTCAATACCATCACTTACTAAATAAATAAGGTATTTTTCTAAATGTGTTATTGATGAAATACCTTTATTAAAGAACAGTGGTTAGAAATATTATTTTATATGATACATGTTTTGTATTTGTGGTATATAGAAACATTCTTTTTGATCTTGAACATGTGTAGCTAGGCATGTATTTATTGACACATAGTCTGATTATCTATAAACTATAAATCATTTATAAATCACATCAATATTATTATTACCTGACCCGGAAACTTCTGGCTTCCCCTTTTGCCTGAATATGGGAAATTAAAGGTTTACTTAACTAGAAAGACAATAACTATCACTGAATTTCAAATCATGCTTTAATATTCATCTCAAAGGCTTTAATTTGTGAGAAATAAAATTGAGTTCCAAAAGCTTGGATTTGAGAGCTAAGCCCTCAAAGTCTGTGGGTCTTGGATGTGAGCTCCTGTGGAATCTTTTAAGGTCTGCGCCAGCTTCACGTGACTAAGCACTACCTCTCAAGTGCCAATCCAGGCAGTTGCCCAGAAGCCCAGAGAACATTCGTTCTTTCACAAATGTGAGTGAATGTTACCCACCACCATATGGCCAAAGCACTGTACAGCTTGTCATTCTCATTCTGTCCTGCAATGTTTTCTCTTTGACAATAGCTTGTCTCCCCTGAAGCTCCACTGGTGGTGTTTCCCTTGTTGTCTTTTTTTTTTTTATTGTTTAGCTTATCTGAACAAGTGCACACAGCGAATTTTCTATTTTCAATGATGCAAAATCCTCATTTGGTTTTTTCACTGAAGTGTCCAAAAGTTCATCATATATCTTTTCTAAACAAGCCTGTGTCTCTGAGGTGGTGACACACATTCATTTAATGCTTTGAGTTGAAGAACTTATATTTGTTATATTATAATAAGTTATATTACATTTCATCTTTTCCTGTCAACAACTTGCTCTGGTACTGAATAGTGACGGGGGTGTTGGATGACAGATCTAGCTAATCTGGGAGGTTTGTTGTTTTGCCCACTCACAGCCAAATCTATTTAAGCCAAGGTTCATTCTTATGAGACCTCTCTTCTATGTAAACACTGCTAGAGGGTGTGGCAGTTACAGAAGTCACCTTGATTGAATAACTTCTGAATTATACATCTACTAAGACTTCTATGTTTTCTAGATTGGGCACAGCTCCTCTTTATACCCACTGCACCCAGGGTGGGACAGTTAGAATTTACCAGGAGACTACTACCCTGGCTACATTGATACTATAGGAAGACTATAGGAAGGATCATACAAGTTTGCTCTAAGCAGCAGAGTGTGACCCTTTCAGTAGAGGAGAACAAGATACTCAGAATCACTCTGGTGCAGATAATAATAAGAAGGACCTGTGGGTACCAGGTAGATTACACGAAGCTCATGAAATTAAGATGTATTACTTTATATCAGCCCCCTCCAGTGTTTTACATAAGAGCTAATCTCGGGATAATCCTTGGCTAAATCTTTGTTTATACTTGCAATAGGGTGTGGCACTGCCCTTCTACACTCTGTTTAGAGTTCTTTCTTGACATGACCCTCCCTGTTGGATTACTTTGGTGTATATAAAGGGGACCCGCTTTTGGCTCCTCAGCTTTTTGCTCTTTGGCCTTTTGCTCCTTCTTCTGGGTAGGACTCATCTTGGGTGAGATCCTCTCTCTTTGGTGGGAGACTTAGGCTCTTTTGTATGGTCTAAGTTCGGAGCAGAGCTAGAGTTTTTTCATTATATTGGAGTGTTGTGGAAGAGCTTTTGTACAATTAAAAGCCGTTTTGGAACTGCACCGGACAAGTTTTCATCTGTTCCCCAGGCGTCCTCGGAGGTAGAAGAGAACTTCTGTCCTGACACTGTCAGGGACCCCAGTGGCATCCCCGACAGGGTTGGTTGGTTAGAAGGCAAATAGGGTATGTTTTCCCAATTTAAATGATGTAGTTATTTTATTAGGGATGTGCATTTTAAGTCCTTATTGAATCTCTTTAAAATTGAATTAATCAGAGCTGTATTTCTCCCAAACCCAAGGTGTGTGTGTGTGTTGTGTGCGTTGTGAGTGTGTGTGTGTGTGTGTGTGTGTGTGTGTGTTTGCACTTTGCCTGCACTGCTGTCGAAATATTTCTTCAATGGCAAGGAATTTTCAAGTAAGTCAGCCATTCTTCTAGAAGACAATCACTCTTCCCTGATTTTAGTTGTGAACTGCTAGATTCCTTTCATTTCTTTAATCATATGCTTGTTTCTTGTTGTACTGTATTGCCTTGACTAACATTCACACCTAGTTATCAAAACATATTAAACATGTGTTTTGACCAGATGAATAAATTTTTCACAAGTGAGAAGTGCACAATTATGCAGCACTTTCCACTTATTTTTCTCCACGTTGCATTTTATGCTTTCTATCTCTTAGTCTTAGATAAGTATATATTAATTATATACTTGATAAATATTTTGTGAAGAATATAAACACACTTAGGAAAGTCAAATATAGACAGAAATGGAAGTGTGCTTGATAACTAACCCTTTATATTTAGTTTTTCTAATTAATGCCCTTAATAGTCGCTTGTTTCCCAACTCTTTTAAAAAATTATAATGAAACCCACAATATCCTGTATCTTCTCTTTACAGGAGAAGGCAAAATAACAAGGGCCAGTATGATCTGAGATTGAGAGGGCTAAAGGTCTTTACTAAGACTTCAGTCATTTAAGTTTCCTATTTATCAAACTGGGTAATATGAAGAGATACTCATAAAGTCTGTTAAAAACAGTCAGAGTCATCCTGATTCCTAGCCAATATATCATATCAGTCAGAATAATTTGAAAGTACATATAATCCAGAATTGTTAAGACATATATGTTTATTCAATGTATTTTGCATTATGTTTCATATTTTAAATAAGCAACTTGTTCACATTTTTGAGGAGTCTTCCCTGCCATGCTCAGGATTTATGAGGACAACTTTCAGCTAGTTGTCTGGTGGTTCCATGAGAGCTGCCTAAGCATATAGGATTGTTTGGGGCCTGCTATGACAGGCTAACCCAGGACTGCCGTGGTCAGTGAGGTTATTCTCCGGGGGTGCACTTAGGGAACCATCAAGGACCATCTGAGTTTGGAGATCAAACTGGGATTGGCTGCGAGCAAGGCATGTGCTTTAACTCATGTACAATATCTCTAGTACTGATTCCATATTGCTCTTCTGTGACTCTTTTCCTGAAAATTATTCTAATTTTCATATCTGTTATATTATGTACACCAATGTACCCTACCCCCAGGCTGCCTCAATAGCAGGAGACCTGTTTCCTCTCTTTCTCTGTCTCTCTCTCTGACTCTGCATCTCTCTCCCTCTTATTTTACACATTGTGGCTAGCCCTGCAGATATTTAGAGTTTATCACTTAAGTCTCTTTGTGTATATTCAATGGTGAGTTTTAATCTGCCATTACCATTTCCCACATTTAGTAAAACACTGGTATCTATTTATATCCTATTAATGAATGCAGTCATTTTATATCTGTCCTTTTCCTTCTGACTAATTTCACTCAGCATGATAGTCTCCATGTCCATCCATTTGCAGGTAAATTTCATAATGTCATCTTTTCTGACAGCTGCATAGTATTCCATAGTGTAGATGAACCACAGTTTCTTTAGCCAGTCCTCTGTTCTCGGGCATTTAGGTTGTTTCCAGATTCTAGCTATAGTGAATAGTGCAGAGATGAATAAAGAAGTACAGATAGTGTTTCTGCTGTGTTTTTTGGTCTCTCAGGCATATTTCCAGGAGTGCTATTGCTGGATCAAATGGGAGCTCAATGTCTAGTTTTTTGGAGGAATGCCCATATTGTTTTCCAAAAGGGCTGGACCAGTTGGCACTCCCACCACAAGTGGATGAGAGTCCCTTTTTCCCCACATCCACGCCAGCACCAGTTGTTCTTGCTGTTTTGGATGTGAAGGCACTCTAGTTTATATAGCTATTCATAGTTTAGTTTTAGGTATTTAGTGATCCAATACCAATCCTACAACCCGCATGAACTTCCCTTCACTAGTGTCCGCATGTTCCCTCACATCCCATAGTTCATCTCCTTGACAAGCACATTTTCTAGTTTGGTTCTTGTAGCTTGAATCTCATACTTTCAGTGCTTTTGGATCCATAGTTTAGATATGCATATGTCACTGAATACATTTTTTAAGAGAGCATTTTCTCAGGCGCTACATTTTTGTGAAAATGGCTCTCCATTGAATATAATGAAATGCTGCTCTGTGCTAAGCACCCATCAGGAAGTTTGATATATCATGTTTCTTCTAGGCCTTGTTATCTGTTTACAAATTTACATATTTATTCTTTCATATAGCATGAACATATAGAGAGGCTAAGTACAAGGATGTATCCTGTCTTGGTAATAGACCAGAGACTCAAAATTATGTTATTCTCACTTTAGATCCCAGGTTATTTCTCTAAGACTTTCTTTTAAATCAAGCAATTAAATATATTTTTTTGCAAACAATTTAAGTGTTATTCTCCAGTGAAGGTTTTTTTTTTTTTTTTTTTTTTTTTTGCTTTTTTGGGTCACACCCAGCAATGCTCAGGGGTTTCTCCTGGCTCTGCTCTCAGGAATTACTCCTGGCAATGCTCGGGGACCATATGGGATGCTGGGGATTGAACCCATGCCAGCACAGGCTGGCGGAGTGCAAGGCAAATGCCCTACCCGCTGGGCTATCGCTCCGGCCCCCTCCACTGAAGTTTTTCTTTTATTTTATGGAGTCCTTAATTAGTTATCAATTTTGAAATGCAACACTGTGCCTGAAGTATATGTACTACTCAATAACACACTACTCAGACAATAATGCTCCATTTGTCCAATGAAAGCCACGAGCAACTATATAAACTAAAGAGCTACTTAATAGTGAAGATCAGAGATGTGGATATGTCGGGAACGCCGCCGGGGGTCCCCGACACTGTCAGGACAGAGGTTGTCTTCTACCTCCGAGGACGCCGGGAGAACAGATAAAAACTCACGAATCCGGTGCAGTTCCAAAAAATGGCTTTTAATAGTACAAAAAGCTCTTCCACAGCAATCCAATATAATAAACAAATTCTAGCTCTGGTCGAACTTAGACCATACAAAAGAGCCTAAGTCTCCCACCAAAGAGAGAGGATGTCACCCGAGCTGAGTCCTACCCAGAAGGAACAAAAGGCCAAAGAGCAAAAGGCCAAAGCCAAAAGCCAAAAGCCACAGGAGCCAAAAGCTGAAGGCTGAGGAACCAAAGGCAAAAGGTGAAGGGGCCTCAAGTCAGCCCCTTATATACGCCAAAGTAATCCAATCGGGAGGTTGTCATGCCAACAAAGAACCCTAAACAGAGTGTAGTGCCACACCCCTATTGCAGGTATAAACAAAGGTTACACCAAGGACTAATCCCGAGATTATCTCTTATGTAAAACACTGGAGAGAGGGGGGGCTGATATAAAGTAATACATCTTAACTTCATGAGATTCATGTAATCTAGATGGTACACACAAGGTCCTTCTTATTATTATCTGCACCAGAGTGATTCTGAGTATCATGTTCTCGTGTACTGAAAGAGTCACACTCGCCTGCTTAGAGCAAACTAGTATGATCCTTCCTATAGTCTTCCTTTAGTCTCAGCGTAGCCAGGGTGGTAGTCTCCTGGTAAATTCTAACTGTCCCACGCTGGGTGCAGTGGGTATAAAGAGGATCTGTGCCCAATCTAGAAAACATAGAAGTCTTAGTAGATGTATAAGTCAGAAGTTATTCAATCAAGGTGACTTCTGTAAGTGCCACACCCTCTAGCAGTGTTTACATAGAAGAGAGATCTCATTAGAATGAACATTGGCTTAAATAAGATTAAGCTGGGAGTGAGCAAAACAACAAAACTCCCAGGTTAGCTAAACATGTCCTCCAACATGGATATATGCAAAATCAATTTTTTGTGGTCTGGATCCTATTTTCATATGTATTTTAGTGAACTCTTTATTCTTTCTCAATATTTTCATTATGTCTGCTATTCAAATATGGTGTCAAGTGAGACACATAAGTAAGTAGATTAAATGGCACTGAAGTCTTTACTCTATTTTGCTTAATGACAGGGTTAGGTATAAAATCAATCTTCAGGCAATGGCATTTCTATTGCTCTTCTGTGACTCTTTTCCTGAAAATTATTTTAATTTTCATATCTGTTATATTATTCAAGTTAATTTTATGAGCCATTTTGTTGTAACTATTAAAGCAAATATGATATCCTTAGAAGTTAAATAAGGGCCAGAGCGATAGCCCAGCAGGTAGGGCATTTGCCTTGCACGCGGCCGGCCTGTGCCGGCATGGGTTCAGTCCCCTGCATCCCATATGGTCCCCGAGCACCACCAGGAGTAATTCCTGAGTGCAGAGCCAGGAGGAACCCCTGAGCATTGCCGGGTGTGACCCAAAAAGCAAAAAAAGAAGTTAAATAAAAACCCCTTTGTGGAAATGTAGAAATCATATCATTAATTCTATAGTTTGCCTTAATGTGCAAGGGTTGGTATGTTAGCATATAAAGTATAGCAACTTCTAAACTCTACTTGCCTTTAGGCTTTCTTCAAGAATGAGATATTTCAGCTCAAAAATATGTATCTTTGGAAGTGATTCATCATTTTTATAGAAAAAGCAGGAAATACTTTGTATACTCAGGAAAATTTTTCACAGCATTCTTGAGTATCTTTATAAAAATAAATGATTTTTAAGGCCTTTAGCAAATACTTATCAAAGATAATCTTACATAGTTTCTTAAAAACAACTCTAAGTTTATTGGGGCTGGAGCGATAGCACAGCTGGTAAGGTGTTTGCTTTGCTCGCTGCCGACCTGGGTTCGATGGCCGGCATCCCATATGGTCCCCCAGGCACCACCAGGAGTAATTCATCAGGGATATTGGTCTGTAATTTTCTTTCTTTGTGTTGTCTCTCCCTGCTTTGGGTATCAGGGTGATATGTGCCTCGTAGAAGTTGTTTGGGAGTGTTTCTGTTTCTTCTATTTCCTGGAAGAGCTTGAAAAGGACTGGCAGTAGGTCCTCCTTAAAGGTTTGGAACTAGTGAACTCTTTCACTAGAGAAACCATCTGGACCTGGGCTTTTGCGTTTGGGCAGACTTTTAATTACTTTTTCAAAGTCCTCAATGGTGATAGGCTTATTCAGGTATTGGAGGTCTTCTTGTTTCAGCTGTGGGAGGTTATAGGACTTCAGGAATTTATCCATTTCTTCTAGATTCTCATGTTTCACGGCATACAGGCTCTCAAAGTAATTCTGATGATCTTTTGGATTTCTGTGGTTTCTGTTGTGATGTCACCATTTTCATTTCTGATTCTGTTTATTTGGGTTCTCTATTTCCCTGTCCTTACAAGTCTTGCCAATGGTTTGCCAATCTTGTTTATTTTTTCAAAGAACCAGCTCTTGGTTTCATTAATCTTTTGGATTTTTTTTTTTTTTTTTTTTTGTTTCCAACTCATTGATTTCCTCTCTAAGTTTTATTATTATTTTTTTTCTGCCTGGGTTGGGTTTCTTTTTGTTGGTATTTTTCTAATGTCTTCAGCTGTGTAGTCAGCACCCGTTCATGATTAAAACCTTCCAGAAAATGGGGAATTGAAGGGACTTTCCTCAAGATAGTTACAGCTATCTACCAAAGCCCACAGCGAGCATCATTCTAAATGGGGAAAAATTGAAAGCCTTCCCCCTGAGATAAGGGACAAGACAAGGTTGCCCACTCTCACCTCTTTTATTCAATATAGTACTGGCAGCATTTGTCATAGCAATAAGAGAAGAAAAAGGGCATCAAGTGCATCCGGATAGGCAAGAAAGAAGTCAAGCTATCATTATTCGCAGATGACATGATATTATACCTAGTGAACCCTAAACTCTCTACCAAAAAACTCCTAGAAACAATAGATGCATAGAATAGAGTGGCAGGATACAAAATCAACACCCAAAAGTCAGTGGCTTTCCTATATATAAAGAATGAAAGAGAAGAAAGGGATATTCAGGAAACGATTCCATTCACAATTGTGCCACAGAAAATCAAATACCTAGGAATCAACTTAACCAAGTGTGTAAAGGTCCTGTACAAAGAAACTACAAGACACTGCTCCAAGAGATAAAAGAGGACACAAGGAAATGGAAACATATTCCCTGCTCATGGATGAGGAGAATCAACATTGTCAAAATGGTAATACTCCCTAGAGCTCTGTACAGATTCAATGCAGTCCCTATAAGGATACCCATGGCGTTCTTCAAAGAAATTGACTAAACACTCCTGAAATTTGCATGGAACAATAAACCCCCAAGGATAGCTAAAACAATCCTTGGGGAAAAGAAGATGGGAGGCATCACCTTTCCCAACTTCAAACTGTGCTACAAGGCAGTAGTAATTAAAACAGCATGGTATTGGAATAAAAGCAGACCTGTGGACCTGTGGAATAGAATTCAGTATTCTAAAACCCAACCTCAAACACATGATCATTTAATGTTTGATAAAGGTGCAAAGAGCCCAAAATGGAGTAAGCAAAGCCTCTTCAACAAGTGGTGTTGGGAAAACTGGGCAGCGACATGTAAAAAAATGAATTTGGACCTGTATCTAACATCATGCACAAAAATCAGATCAAAATGGATTAAAGATCTCAATATCAGACTTGAATCCATAAAGTACATTGAAGAAAATATAGGAAAAACCCTCCATGACATTGAAGCTAAAGGCATCTTCAAAGATGAAACACCACTAACAAAGCAACTAGAAGAAAAGATAAACATATGAAACTAAAAAGTTTCTGCACCTCAAAAGAAACAGTGATTAAGATATAAAGGTAGTCCACAGAATGGGAAAGAATATTCACCCAGTACCCATCTGATAAGGGGTTAATATTCAGAATATATCAGGCATTGGTAGAACTTTACAAGAAGAAAACAAACAACCCCATCCAAAAATGGGGAGAAGTAATGAACAGAAACTTCAGCAAGAAAGAAATTTGATTGCCCAAAAAACATATGAAAAAATGCTCATCATCACTAATCATCAGAGAGATATGAATCAAAACAACAATGAGATATCATTTTACACCACAGAGACTGGCACATATTCAAAAGAGCAAGAACAACAAGTGCTGGCATGGATGTCGAGAATAGGGGACACTCATCCATTGTTGGTGGGAATGCTGGCTGGTACAGCCTTTCTGGAAAACAATATGGACATTCCTCCAAAGACTAGAAATTGAACTCCCATTTGACCCAGCCATACCACTCCTAGGAATCTACTCTGTGAAATCAAAAATACGCAGAGGAAACACCATCCCTACTTTTATGTTCATAGCAGCATTATTTACAATAGCCAGAACCTAGAAACAACCAGAGTGCCCGAAAATCGATGACTGGATAAAGAAGCTTTGGTACATTTACACAATGGAATACTATGCAGCTGTTAGGAAAAGTTATAAGTTTATGAAGTTATAAAATTCGCCTATAAATGGATGGACATGGAGAAGATTATGTTGACTGAAATTAGCCATAAGAAGAAAGACAGATACAGAATGACTGCATTTATTTGCATGACATAAATATATATGTACATAATATGATTCCAATATCCAAGGTCAAGTGAAACATATATCAGGAGGTCTTGTCAAAGGTGGAAATTATCACAAACGTGTGGGAGTCATAGGCTAGGTAAGACATAAAATGGAACAGAGTGCTAACAATTGTCGAGGGTACTAATGCCAACCTAGACCTGAGCATTAAATAGAGGCAAAAAGATACACATGACAACCCTTTAATGTATGTTCTGTAACCCTTAGTCTGGAAGGGA